>JAQQAC010009165.1:66414412-66435588 GCA_029783875.1 Phataginus tricuspis | reverse complement strand
TGACTGAAGGCTTTGGGAAAATAAAAATTTAGATTAAAAGAGCCACAAGAAACAAAAAAAAATTATCCAGTGTCTGCTTCTCCTGCCTGATTTTTTGTTTCTCCTCTTGTAACTCCCTAAATTAAATGTGCATAGACAGTTCTGTAGCCATGATTCCAAAGATAAAGGAAGCAATCAAAGCCATACCAAGCAATAGCACAGCCCAGCATGTTGATAACCACCCGCTAAAATCCACATCATGAAAGTATGATCAGGAAATAACCGAGTTTGGGGCTGGAGAGGAAAAGGGGTACTAAAAAGGGCAGGGTTAAATAAAAATGTTTAATGGTATAACTGGATCAGATGGCAATGCCATCCTTAACAATTAAGTACATTAAAGGGAAAGCAGAAGATTGGGAGAGCACTGAGTGAATTTGGTCATGACGCGGACGAGCAAGACTGCAGTGAATCCATGCCACAACACATCTGGGACAGACCACCAGCGGACAGGAGAACTACTGAAAGTCAGCAGCTGGAGCACCAAAGGGCTAAGGAGCCCTTTAGTCTTCTAATCTCTAGTGCCAACTTTAAAAACTATGGTTCATCAGTAATATGAAACTATCACATAACATACTGAGGTAATCATTTCACAACATATGTAAATCAAACCATCATGCTGTATACCTTAAATTTATACAATGACGTATGTCAAGTATTTCTCAAAACTTGGGGAAAAAAGCTTAGTATCTCTATAATTAAGATGCATTCAAAAATAGATGGTACCTTAGATTAAACAAATTATATTATTATAGTTACTGCGCTAACCTGAACCCAGGGAATAGAGAAGAGACATGCGGCACAGGCCTCACAGGCGCACAGCAGGGCAGTGATGATATTGTCAGTTACTGGGAGTATTTAAAACTTGGTACAAGACTAGGTGACTGACTATCCAGCTCTAGGCATGCCACCAATCACCTGATGTCTCAGTGGAAAAGATTTTACAAAGGCAGGTCAATAACAACAACTGCCCAGAGGATTTTGTCCTCACACACACCACTGCTCCCAGAAACAATTACTAGAACATGTAATCTAGGCAGGATGGTTATATATTCAGGGCATGAGTGTGTTTCTAACCCAGTAAAAATCTTACACTTCATCTGTCAAGTAGAGTAAATCAGCCACATTATGATAGTTAAAATAGGGGAGGAAGACCTGACAATATCAAGCAGTTTATGATTTGGTTCAAAAGGCACAACTATCTACATGTGCAACCACACAACCAGAGGGTAAAGTAGCAGCAATGATTATTATAGCCAATTATGACTATGTATTCTGTGACACTACACAGCTCTTGTGCTTGGAAGCCAATAATCATTCCAGATTCTCAGATGGGTTTGAGATTCTACCAACAGCAATGGAGGAAATAACTTCACGCCCTCAACTAGACAAAGGATAGGTATGGTACTAGCGCTCAAAGTTTAGGGTCACACTTAGGAAAGACCCACTGGCCAGTTAATTTACTGATGAAGTAGCTTGCACCCACACTAAGAACACCAGTAGCCACAGGTCCTTGAGAGTGTCTCCCATTCACTGTAGCAGAAACTACTGGGTTCTGATGCAAGAAAATTATCCAGGGGCCATACAAGTTCTAGACTCTGGTCAAAAATCAGCTCCTATGCTGTAAAACAGAAGGATGGGAGAGGCAGGGCTATACCAAGTAGATCCAGGTCATACACTACCCCAATAGAATCCAGAGAAACAGTTCACTAGGTTCATGGGTCCAAAACAAGGGAGAATATGCAAGAACAGAGGACACCATTCAGACCCTGATGAACTGGGATGCTAGACAACCCAAAACAAGCACATTTGAAGGTTACATCGTATGTAGTTCACAAGTCTGCAACAAAACTAAGAATAAAACACAAGAGCCAGAGAATTCAAGGGCCCAGGGAACTAATTCAAACACCTCTACTTGCTTATCACCATCTACTTCAATAATACCACATAATAACCAGGTAAGTAGAGACTTTCCCAAGGAATGCCCACTAAACTGACTACAGAGTTCTACTCCAATCTTTTGTTGCTGGGAGTCCCCAGCCTCAGAGACTCAGACAAAAAGCCAACCTGTAGAGCAGACCTCATGAGAAGGTCATGTAATCTGAACTGGAGCAAATTACCTTTATCACACAGTAATGCCACTCTGAATCAAGGACCGGAGCAGAACGAACCAATGGTACAATAAATAAGACAATGGTCCTGGGGACATCCTCTGCAGACACAATCCTCCTCCCAGTGGGCAGTTCCTAAATTAGGTAACAGACTACAAGAAACCTGCAATATAATAGTTATAAGAAATGTTATGTTCGGTCATTCAGATGACCAAACATGTATTTCTCAGGTTATTTGGTCTTCATCCAGTTTCTGAAAACACTTCAGAGCCTTCAAGGTAAAATGGTTGTCTGATCATGTTAATGAAAGACTTCTAGACCCCACCCAAGCAGATTGGCGAGGGGCTGCATGTTGAATCAGCCAATGGCCAATGATTTAATCAATCATAACTATGAATGAAGCACTCACAAAACCCATGAGGAGAACATTTTTCCCTGTGGTATGTCTTTTTTTGGGAGGGGAGGGCAGGATCCTGCTACCCTGTCAGAGAAAGTGAGCTTCCATGCTTGAGGAACCAGAATGCTTTCCACATGCCACCGAGCCAGGCCCCAAGCTCCACAAGGACAGAAGCTCTTTTATTTGGGACCATGCCCTATGTAGCTCTTCATCTGGCTGTTAATTTGTATCCTTTATGATATTCTTTATTAAACTGGTAAATATGCCTTCCTAGGTTCTGTGAGCTGCTCTATCCAGTTAACTGAACCTAAGGGGAAGGTCACTGGAACCTCCAATCTGTAACCAGTGGGTCACAAGCACACATTAACAGCCTTGGGCTTGTGACTGGTGTCCAGAGTCAGGGGTGGAGGGCAGTCTTGTAGGATGGAGCCCTTATAACTGAGGAGTCTGGTGCTGTCTCCAGGCACAAAGCATCATTAATGAGTTTTTGGACACCCTATGAGTGGTTCAAGAATTGGTGTTGTACGTTAGGGCAGATAGAACACACACACAGAGTAAATCAATCCAGGGAAGGACTTGGTAGGAAACACAAAACCTAACACTGCTACACACTGCTTACACCTAAGCAACAACTTCCAATCGAACCCAGCTTTTTCTCAGTGACAATATTTATTTGGATTTCTATTTGCCTGATTTACTTTTTTCTTTTAAGTGGCTCTACCTGAACAGTGGGAAAGAGTATTGTTTATTGAGCTCCTAAAAATGAAAACAGTGAGAAGAGGTCTCACCATCTGAGCTCCAGAAGTGCTTAACCAGAAGTTTTTGTTTAAAAATGAACTTGAAGGGTTGGCCACCCACAATGAAATATAATAAGAACATAATGTATAAATATCACACAGGGAGACAACAATACACATTATACAATTTTCCTTCACAGAACATCATTTATGTAAATATGTATAAACATGAGAAGCAGGCACAAAATAGTATATATAAAGTATGATCCTAATTTGAAATTATATAGATAGATATACTATAGGATGTTTTTTATGTATTAATATATAAAAACACCTTTGTTAAATGTTCATATCCTTTGACACAGTTCTTATGAACCGTTAGTTAGGAAACAGTGTACACAGAAATTTATGTACACATTGTTTATTATAGTAAAATAATGGAAGCAATCTAAAAGTCAACTGAACAGGACTAACAAATTCAGCATTTCCCACATTTTCTTGATCTTGGAATGCTTTTATTTTAGAGGATAACCGACAGTACAATTCTGTTGCAATCAGTTTTTAAAGTCATGGTATAGAAGGTTATTTCAAAACATGAGAAATTTACTACCAAATATTATATACTTATATATAATACACATACATATAGTGAGGCCGTTTTTTGAAGTGGATTAGAAGGCAAGTGTTAGTACGAGGTATATTTGGCAACTACAGTGACCTTTAGTTTCTTCAGACTTTTTTATATTTATTAGAGAGGGAAACCTGAAGGCAAGGAGATCAGTTAGTTCTTTCTGACTTACACAGTTATAATTAAGATAGTGGCAGTAATTTGATTTTAAAAAAAAGGCAAAATACTAGAAGCACTAAAAACTTCAAACAAAAATAGCTAAAGCTAAGGACCACAAGGTAAGCCAGATGTGGCAGGGAGTATAGAACAGACCTCAAAAGCCCAGGCTTTAAAACTACAAACAGCTAAGATGGACCTACAGTGCGTTATGCTAAGTGAAATAAGCCAGGCAGAGAAAGAGAAATTCCATATGATTTCATTTACATGTGGAATCTTAAAAAAAAAAAAAAAAAAAAAAAATCACAAACAGAATTAGACTCATAGACACCAAGCAGGAATTAGAGGTTACCATTGGGGAAGGGGTGCAGGTGGGTGGATGAAATAGGTGAGGGGTATAAAGAGGCACAAAATCTCAATCATAAATTGGTCACAAGGATAAAAGTCAGTAATTCTGTAACTTCATTCTATGTTGACAGATTGTAACTACACTAACTGTGGTGCCATATTAATGATGTGTTAACTGTCAAATCACTATTTTGTATACTTAAAACCATATAATATTGTATTATCAACTATACGTCAATAGACTATCATAAAAAAATTTTTTTTAATAAACCCATGTACACTTAACAATTCAAAATACTTACTAATAGAAAACATACAGACAAGGTACACAAAATAGTTTCCATGCACAAATTATTTCAAATTGAAACCACTAAACCATAACACTGTATCTTCTATATAATGCAACCAATGTTTTGGAAATAGGTTTCTAAATACTTTATTCAGCAAAAGAAAGTATCAGGTTACCAAAACATTTGGAGTTTACTACCAAAACCCATCCAAAAACTGTACTAGTAAGGCCACTCTTGGCTTACATCCCCTTTATAGAAAAATTATCATCTCCTACAGATTCTACACAAAGAGAAGAATGCAACCCACCACATCTAATTGGACCAGGATAGGCAAATCAAAGTTTCCCCCTAGAAATCTGAACTTGGCACACAGAGGCTGGGTCAGTTACATGGGCCATGAGCACTGGAGATGTAACTGGTTACATGGATTCAGAAGCCACCAGCCATTCTGCATAAATGCAATCAGAAATGCAATAGAAGAGAGATGCAGAGCAGAAATGAGAGAAAATGCAATGTGAGGCACACCAAGACATGCAGAGACAGACACACACAGAGAATAGCAACCTAAACAACAGAAGCGTTCCAATGTCTCTGGGCTGTACTTATGAACCTTATTTCCATGAGCTTCATCTGTATCTCCTTTACTTAGGCTACTTTGAGAGGATTTGTTCTTGCAAGCAAGTAACTTCTAAAAAGGCCAAAAAGAATTTAATGAAATACTGGATTTAAAATATTAAAACCACTGGTTGTAACAAAGGTCTTTTAAATTCAAGTACAGAAACTATAACTACAAGATTCACAATAGGCCAATAAATTCAAATTTATATGCACATAACCTTTAGTTGCCATTAGAATACTATCAAGTGATTCTGACAGTAAGGGCAGCCATTTACTAGAAAACAAACAGTCCAATCAACCCACTTAATATATTTATCAGAGAACCAAACTGTCTTTAATCAAACACCCTTTACAATTTAAGTGACACATTCCAGTTAATCTCATTAACTGAAGGTCAATGAATCTTGACATCCCCCAAGCTTACAAAGACAGAAAACACAAGATACACATTAAAAAACATTTATACATCAAACTCAAACTGAGAAACATTCTACCAAATAACTGGTAAAGAACTAAAAGAAACCATATTTAAAGAAAGCAGATAATGACAATTCATTAAAAAAGACAATAATTTGTTAAACATTAAGGAGATGGAAATTCTATACTTAAAAAGTATAATGACTAAAACGAAAAATTCAATTGAGGAACTCAGTGGTAGTTTTGAGATTAAAAAGAATCAACAAACTTGAACTGAATTTGAAAAACAGAAAGAAAAAACAATGAAGAAAACGAGGA
Organism: Phataginus tricuspis; assembly: GCA_029783875.1. Taxonomy (NCBI): domain Eukaryota; kingdom Metazoa; phylum Chordata; class Mammalia; order Pholidota; family Manidae; genus Phataginus; species Phataginus tricuspis. The sequence continues at coordinate 66,429,532 of JAQQAC010009165.1, read as the reverse complement.
AAGCCTCAGAGACTAGTTTTCAGGCCTCCCAGAATAGGAATAACAGCAATCTCAAAAAAGAGGAGAAAACAGAAAAAAAATAATAGCTGAAAACTTCCCAAATTTGTTGAAAAATATTCATCTAAGATCAAGATGCTTAACAAACTCCAACCTGGACAAAAACAGAGATCATCACACCTAGATACATCATAATCAAACTATTGACAAAAATGAGTATCTTGAAAGCAACAAGAGAAACAACAGCAATTACAAGGGAACAAAACAGTTACCACATAACTTCTCATGGGAAACAGTGGAGACCAGAAGGCATTAGGATAACATATTCAAGTGCTGAAAGAAAAAGCTATCAACCAAGAATTTATAACCAGCAAAACTATCCTTCAAAAACAAAGGTGAAAACAGACATTCACTGATAAATAAGTATTGAATTTGTTGTTAGCAGGTCTGTTTTAAAAGAAATACTAAAGGAAATCCTGCTGGCTGAAAATTAATAATATCAGAAAATATTTAAAATCCATATAAAGAAAAAAGATACAAATGTAAATATATTTAAAACTGTATATATTATCTTTCTTTTAAAAACTGATTTAAACAATAAGTACAAAACAGTACTGTTAAGGTTAATGACATATAAAGTTGTAATATTTCTGACAATGCAGAGGGGAGGTAAATTTGCTCCTATATTTTGCTGGAATTAAATTAGTATTAATTTAAAGAGTGTTATAAAGATGCATATTAGAATCCCTAGAGCAACCACTGAGGAAAAAACTCAAACAGATATAGAAACAAAGGAAGTTTAAATTGTGTAACTGTAATTTTCTATTTAACACGAAAGAAGGCAGTAGAGGAGGAACAGAGGAACAAAAAGAACACTGTACATAGAAAACAAAGAACACAGTGGCTGGTGTAAAGACAACTCTTATCAATAATTACATTAAGTGTAAAGAGATTAAATACTGCAACCAAAGGTAACTGAATAAAAAAGACCTTAACATATGCTATTATACTCAAAGACACAAATAGGTTTAAAAGAATGAAGAAAATGCCATGCGAACACTCATCAAAGGAAAGCTGTAACAGGTACAATATGAGACAAAGTAGACTTCAGAGTAAAGAAAATTAAAAGGGGGACATTTAAAAATGATAAAATTAATGTTCATTAATTTCATTAATGATAAATGAAGTAACCATCAGGAAGACATAACAATTACAAATAAACATATACAAACCTAACAAAAGAATCCCAAAATACATGAAGCAAAAACTGACAATAGTAAGGAGAATGAACAACATAATAATAGTAGTTGAAGATTACCCTGACAGTAACTGGTAGAACTAGACAGAAAATGACAAGGATACAGAACTTAGGACTAGCAAACAAGTTGACTTTAATAACATTTATAAAACTCTCCAAACAATAACAGCAAAACACACATTCTTGCCAAGCACACTTAGGGTATTTTCTATGCTAGCTCAAAAACAGACTTTTATAAGGATTGAAGTCATATAAAGTATGTTTTACTCCAAGGGAATTAAATTCAAAATCAACAGAATGAACTCCATTCATAAATTAACCTACCACTTCTAAATAATCCATTTTATATTTGTTGTTTGGGTCAAAGAAATCACAAGAGAAGTTAGGCAATATTTTGAACTGAAAGAAAATGAGAACACAAAGTATCAAATTCTCTGGTGTGCAGTTAAAGCAGTGTTTACCAAGAAATTTGTGGCTTTATTAAATATATTACAGAAGAAGAAACATCTCAAGTCAACAACCTAATTTTCCATCTTAAGAAACCATAAAAAGAACAAACTAAATCCAAAGCAATCAAAGGGAAAGGAATAAAGACTAGCATGAAAACCAATGAATGAAACATGTAACAGAAAAATAATAGGGGAGGTGGGGGTGGAAACACTGAAGCCAAAAGTTGTTTCTTTAAAAAGATCAAGACTGGTGGAGAAGGAAGAGAGATACACAAATTACCACAGTCAAAAATAAAAGCAGGGGACACCACTTTCAACCCTACAGAAATGTAATGGATAATAAGGGAATACTATAAACAACTTTATACCAATAAATTAAGACAATTTAGACAAAATAATCAAATTCCTGGAAAAATGCAAATTACCAAAACTGATTCAAGAAGTAATATAAATCAGAATAAACCTGTAACAAGAAACTGGGTCAGATAATAAAAATCTTCACACAAAGCATGTCACTGAGCTGTAAGAAGAACCACACTGAAATATTTACTGAGTATCTAGCATGTGCCAGTGTTGTTTGAAGAGTATTACTTAAAATATGACATACTTCAATGAGTAACACTTCTATAAAGAAAGATGATCAGAATAAATAAATAAGCAAAACAGCAAAAAAAAAAGAAGAAGAAGAAGAAGAGCCAGCCTGGATAGCATGCTGAGAAACATGAACACCAGCCCCAGCCAAGGAAAACTTAGGGGATTTTAAGCAGGTCGTTTAATATCCTGAGTCTCCATTTTCTCATCTACACAATGAGAGAGAAAGAGACATCAAGCATTCTACAAGTACGATTCTAATCAATTAAAAATTCCCTAAGGGGGTAAGTATGTGACTTAGAGCAAAACTGTGTACATGATCAATTTTTTATTTCAAAAAAAGCATTTGCAAGCATTAAAATCAAGGCTATTTTAAAAACCGTGTAACAGCATATAAAGAATTATCTGAAGAATAAAGTTAACCAATCTCAGGACAGAGAAGCACTATAATGAAGTACCAGGAAACTGGTGTTTGGCACTATGATATATTATCTAGAAGAGGACAAGAGTATTTCAAATCTACATCTGACACTGAGATATTCCTAAATGTCATACTGTTAAGAAAATCTGGGAATATCTTTCCACACTGTTAACAGTTTCAGAGGTATGGCAAGTGTGTATTACATTTAGGTTTATTACTAATCTAAGTTAATTACTAATCTCTGGATAATAGGTTCTGGACTACACAGAAATCTAAGGACCACCACTGCTTCCTAAAACCACACATACCAGTATGCTGAGGTAACTAACCAGCCTTACAGAAAACAGCTTGTCACAAAAAAGAATATGGATTAAAAAGCTGAAATATAAAATAGATTTCAAAAAAAGAAGTTATCCTATCCTTGTACAGAAGTAGTCTCTTAAGATGGCCTCCAATGATTCCTGCCTCCAGGTATTCATTCCCTCGTGTAATTCCCTCCTCATGAATGTAGTCTAGACCTGGGACTTGCTGTTAACAAACAGAATATGGCAAATATGATAGTATGTTGCTTCAGAATTAGTTACAAATAAAACTGTGGCTTCCATCTTGGGCTTCCTCCCTTGCTCTGCCAGCTACCACGTTTCAAGCTATTCTACACAGATATACAGATACATCAGGCAAGGAACTGAGGCTCTTAGTCCAACCTGCAAGAAACAGAATCCTCTTCCAGTTGAGCCTTCAGATGAAATGGAAGCTCTAGCCAACGACTGCAGCTTCACCAGAGACCTTAAGCTAGAAGCACCCAAGTAATGCCCAGATTCCTGAGCCACAGAAACCGTGAGATAATTTAGGTTCACTGTTTTAAGCTGCTAAATTGTGTTACACAATAAACAATAACTAACACAGTGGCTGCCTGGTGTTGGGGGGATGGGGAGAAAGGGAAATGATGGCTACAGGGTCCGAGGTTTCTTTTGGGGGTGATGAAAATGTTCTAAAATTGACTGTGATGACAGCTGCCCAACTCTGTAAAAATACTAAAAAACCTTGAGTTATACACTTTACATGGGTGAATTGTATGGCATGTGAATTATATCTCATAAAGCTGTTAACGAAAAGAGATAACACACCTTACACCTTGTATGAAGTCACCTATGATATCTTACACTAACTTCCAATTATTTCAAAAGAATTAAGAATGGAAAAGTTATTAGCAAAAATAACTAAATTGATCAAGAGAACGAAGGTGACTTCAGACAAGGACATATTTAGAAGACTAGACATTTGCAGGTGATATAACTGGATACCTGGAAAACACCAAGAGAACAGAAAAATTCCCATAAACAGTAAGAGAATTTAGAAAAGTACCATGGTTTAGTTAACAGACATCAACAGTTGTGATATACAAACAATCCCAAGACTCCCTCCTGTCTTCATGTCAGGCCCCTCTGTTCTTACCCTCACCTCCAGTCAGCACGGGAGTCATTTACTAAGCACTAAATATGTACGAGCTCATTTAACCTTACGAACAACCTTCTGAGGTAGGATTTATCATTCCCAATTCAAAAATAGGGAGAATAAGCCCAGAGTATACCATTTAAACTACACTCTTGCTAAAATGCATTTTTTTTTCTTTAATTGCATTTAACTAACAAAACTCTGACCCCAGATCAATTCAACTGCCCATTTTCTCATTTTTTATACCTGTGTTTCTGAGCAGCTGGTGGGGAAAAAAAAAATCTTGCATTCTCAGTATGACTTAACCTAAGCCCTCCAGGATACCTGGCAAATCTGTTTCCCTCTCAAAGCTCTTACCTTTTCCAAAGCTGCTACTTCAAAATTCCATGCTCCTCAATCTCTGAACTTAGCTGGTTTTCAGCAGATGACTTCAGAGGAAGTAAATACCATCAGACAGAAATAGCCCAAATTTCAGGTAATGAACCAAACCAATAAAAACTGCATAAAGCTAATCCTCTTATTCATTTTCTCCCAACTCCTCCCTCCTAAAATACCATAAACCTCTCACATACATAGGAGTACCTTCCTATTAACATTCAAACATCCTTGAGTTTGTGTGTCATGGAGGCAGACACGGACCAACCCTTCCTTACTCCCACTCATTTACCACAAACTCCTTGAAAGTGCACTCAAAAACTAAGTCTCCACGACTTACTTGCCTTTCACTTCCCAACCAACTCAATCTGATACAGTTCTCAAAAAGACCTCTCCTAAGTAACCGCCCTGTATCATCTGATGCTGTGGACATTCCCACCTCCTCCCTGGCTTCCACACCTCTCCTGTTTTCCTCAGCGGCTCCTGCTCAGGATTTTACAGGTTCCTGTTCTTCTACCTATGCCTTAAATGCAGTGCTCAATGGCCTTTTTGTACCTCATTTATATACTCTTCTTGAGACTAGTCTTTTTCACTTGTTTAAAAAAAAATTTCAAATAGAAGTATATCAAAGAAAACTGAAGTCCCTACCTCCTCCCTCCCCTTCTATCCCTCACCCACTCCTTCAAGGGTAACTTCAATTAACACATCTTCCCAAATCCTTTTTTATTTCAATGCACACAGTCATAGTCTACCATACACCATGTACCTATTATCTTAAAACTGGGCTAATCATTTGACGTACGTCATGTCTAGTTCTCAGAAGACCCTGTAAGTATGGGCATTATTCTTCCATTTTCACAAGAAAATGAAACAGGCTCAAGGGAATTAAAGGACCAGCCACAGTTACTGAATGGCAAAGCTGAAACTGAAACTGGTCTCCTAGGTCCAAAGCTCTGGCTCTAATATTCTGTCTTGCCTTCTAAAACCTATTTGTTTAATGGGTGATTCAGGTATATTTCATTTCAGCCCCATGAAAATGGAAGAGATTAAATACAGTGTCCCCCTCATATGCAGTTTCTTTCTGCGGTTTGTTACCTAAAGTCAACAGAGGTCTGGAAGCAGATGATCCTCCTCCAGACATTTCGTCAGAAGGTCAATCGTAGTCCAACGCTATGTCATAATGCCTACATCATTTACCTCTCACTTCACCTCAACATAGGCACTTTATCATCTCACACCACCACAAGAAGGGTAACTACAGTTCAGTAAGATATTTGAGAGAGACCATATTCACATAACTTATTAAACTCTTCTATTATACTGTCTATATAGTAACTGTTGAATTATTATTATTGCTGTTCATCTCTTACTGTTCCTAATATATAAACTTTACCACAGGCATGCGTGTATAGGAAAAAACTCTTGTTTATGTAGGTAGGCATATATGTATATATGGTGTGTGGTATGTATATATATATATATATAGGATATGTAGAGAGAGAGATACCATCCACTGTTGCAGGCATTCACCAAGGGTCTTGAAAAGTATCCCCCAGGGGTAAGAGGGACTACTGTACTTTTTTCCCCCATATCTGCTATTGATCACTTCACTGCAGAAAACACAAGTTTGAGCACACTTCCTCTTCTCACTGACTCACTGCAAACTGACCTCCTCTCAAGCAAATGAATTTTTTAAAGGATCTATAGCAAAATGTATACTTTTCTGACTAGTAAAGTTTTTAAAAGTGTATTTAACAGCATCTTATTAACAAGACCTAACTAAAATCTCAGTCTCAATTCTTCTCTAGGAAACACAAAGGTATTATTTAATAATTACAGTAACATTTCAGTTTTCAAAGCTGTTTTCACATATATGTTATCATCTCATCTCACAATAACTCCGTAAAACATTATCATTTTACATTTGAAGAACGTTAAGTTTAACAAAGTTAAGAAACACAACCATGCTCACACTCCAGAATCAGCAGTGACTCCTCAAGCCTTGGTGTTGTGAGTCTAGATACAGTGCCTGCACCGCCACAACACATGGTATTTCACGTTGAGGACATTTTGAAAAGTATATTAAAAAATGAAAGCATGTTAAATCACTATAACACGATTTGTTTATGACATATTGGCCTCATGATTTTCTTGTAGAAAACTAATCCCATTTGGGAGACAGAGGCACGAACAGTAAACAAAGTAAAATACATTTTTTTAATTCTTGAAATAAGAAAATATAATTTTAATAAGCATCTATTGAGTGCCAAGGCATTTCTAAGAAAGTGATAAAGATGACCAAGAAACAAGGCACAGAATGAAAAGAATTCAATGTGATAAATATCGTAGTATTGATATGAATAAAATGGCTTCATTCATTCAAAAATATGCTGCTAACTGAACTGTGTGCCTGAAAACTTTTTATGTTGAAGCCCTAACCCCCATATGATGGTATCTGGAGATGAAGACAATTAGGTTTACATGAACTCATGGTGAGATCAGTGCCTTTATAAGAAGAAACACCAGAGATTTTGCTGTCAATCTCTGCCACGTGAGCACACTGCAGAAGGAACCTCACCAGAACCCAATCACACAGGAAGCTGATCTCAGACTTCCAGCCTCCAGGAAGGCTAGAAAATAAATTTCTGTTGTTTAAACCGGTTCCGCTTGTATTTTGTTATGGCAGACCCAAAAGACTAATACACACACCAACACCTACAGCAAACTAGGCATTGTGCTTGGTGCTAAATACACAAGGATAAAACAAAAGGGATTTGAGCAAATACATTTGCTTAGGGGGTTAGAATAAGGTTGAAAGAGTTTCAGCTGAACATCAAGAGATGAGTAAGAACTGTCTGCCAAGGAGAGAAAGGAAGAGCCTAAAACCAGACATGCATCGTTTTGTTGCATTTTGCTTTATTGCGCTTCACAGATACCATGTTTCTAACAAATTGAAGGTTTGTGGTAACCCTGTGCTGAGCCAGCCATCAGTTACACTTTTCCAGCAGCACCTGCTCACTTCATGTCTGTGTCACATTTTGGTAATTCTTGTGACATTTCAAACTTTTTCATTGTTATTATATTTTTTAAGCTGATCTGTGATTACAACACTCTGAAAGCTCAGATGATGATTAGCATGTTTCGGCAATGAAGTATTTTTTAAGGTATATACATTGTTTTTTAGACACAATGTTATAGCACATGATAAATTACAGTATACTGTAACTATAACTTTTACATGCACTAGGAAACCAAAAACTTCATCTGACTCACTTTACTGCAATATTTACTTTATTGTGATGAACTGGAACAGAATCCATAGTATCTCCAAGGTATGCCTATAGAGAAGAATCTGCTAATACAAAAATGAAGGCCTAAAAAGTAATAATGTAATTTCTAGGCCAGCAGAGAGAAAAATAAATGAAGGTCCACAACATGACCATATTAACAATACATACCTATTAATTATGGTACACCAAATTAGTATGTTCTACCAAGCAGTCACTACAAATAATGGGACACCTTATTTCACATTGTGCCATTTGAACTGTTTGCACGAGCACATACCATGAAAATCCTTATTAACTAACAAGTGAAAACAGTCACTATATATCATTAAGAGAAAAAGGGTTACAAAGCAGTACTGGATCCACTCTCACCACTTTTATTCAACATAGTACTGGAGGTCCTAGCCACAGCAACTGCACATGATAAAAGGCATCTAAATTGGTAAGGAAGAATTTATACCGTCACTGCTTGCAGATGACATGATATTATACATAGAAAACTCTAAAGATTCCACCAAAAAACTATTAAAGCTAATAACTGAATTCAGCAAAAGTTGCAGGAAACAAAATTAATACACAGAAATCTTGTTCTATTCCTATATACATAATAATGAGCCAGCAGAAAATCAGGAAAACAATTCCATTTACAATGGCATCAAAAAAAGATTAAAACACCTAGGAATAAAACTAATGAAGAAGGTGAAAAACCTTTACTCGGAAAACTGTAACACAATCATGAGAGAAATGAAAGAAGACACCAATAAATGGAAATCTACCCCATGCTCATGGATAGGAAGAATTAATACTGTCAAAATGGCCATCATGCCCAAAGCAATTTATGGATTCAATGCAATCCCTATCAAAATACCAACAGCATTTTTCAATGAACTAGAAAAAATAACCCTACCATTCATATGGAACTGAAAAAGACCCCAAGTAGCCAAAGCAATCCTGAGAAAAAAGAACAAAGTTGGGAGGAATTATGCTCCCCGACTTCAGGCAATGCTACAGTAATCAAAGCAGTATGGCACTGGCACAAGAACAGACCCACAGATCAGCAGAACGAATGGAGAGCCCAGATATAAACCCGTGCATATATGTTCAATTAATAAACTATAAAGGAGCCATGAATATACAATAGGGGAGTCTCTTCAATAACTGGTGTTGGCAAAACTGGACACCTACATGTAAGAGAATGAAACTGGATTATTGTCTAATTGCATACACAAAAGTAAACTCAAAATGGATCAAAGACCTGAATGTAAATCATGAAACCATAAAACTCTTAGAAGAAAACACAGGCAAAAATCTCTTGAATATAAAGCATGAGCAACTACTTCATGAACACATCTCCTCAGACAAGGGAAACAAAAGCAAAGAAGAACAAATAGGACTACATCAAACTAAAAAGCTTCTGTACTGCAAAGGACACCATCAGCAGAACAAAAAGGCATCCTACAGTATGGGAGAATATATCTGTAAATGACATATCTGATAAGGGGTTAACATCCAAAATAAATAAAGAGCTCACACATCTCAACACCCAAAAAGCAAATTAACGCAATTAAAATGGGCGGAGGATCTGAACAGACATTTCTCCAAAAAAGAAATTCAGATGGCCAACAGGCATATGAAAAGTTGCTCCACATCACTAATTTTCAGGGAAATGCAAATTAAAACCACAATGGGGTATCACCTCACACCAGTTAGGATGGCCAACATCCAAAAGACAAGAACAACAAATGCTGGTGAGGATGTGGAGAAAGGGGAACCCTCCTACACTGTTGGTCGGAATGTAAATTAGTTCAACCACTGTGGAAAGGAATATGGAGGTTTCTCAAAAAACTAAAAATAGAACCAGGAATTCCACTCCTAGGAATTTACCCAAAGAAAACAAGATCCAGATTCAAAGAGCTGGATGTACCCCTATGTTTATTGCAGCACTATTTACAATAGCCAAGACATGGAAGCAACCTAAGTTGCTTCAGTAGATGAATAGATAGAGATGGCGGGGTACATATACACAATGGAATATTATTCAGCCATAAGAAAATAAATCCTACCATTTGCAACAACATGGATGGAGCTAGAAGGTATTATGCTTAGTGAAATAAGCCAGACAGAGAAAGACAAGTATCAAATGATTTCAGTCATTTGTGGAGTTTAACAACAAAGCAAAACTGAAGGAACAAAAAAGCAGCAGACTCACAGACTCCCAAGAAGGGACCAGCTAGTGGTTACCAAAGGGAAGGTGTAGGAGAAGGTGGGTGGGAAGGGAAGGGAAGGAGAAGGAGATTAAGGGGCATTATGATCAGCACACATAATATAGGTAGGTCATGGGGAAGGCAGTACAGCATGGAGAAGACAAATAATTACTCTATAGCATCTTACTATGCTGATGGGACAGTGACTGCAATGGGGTGGGGGGCAGACTTGATAATATGGGTGAATGCTGTAACCACAATGTTGTTCATGTGAAACCTTCATGAGATTGTATATCAATAATACCTTAATAAAAAAAGAGAAAGAAAGAAAATGTTGGAGATAAAAACCTTGAATGTAAAAAAATTAAATAGCTGAATTATAAGTTTTATTTTTCTTTTGTAATGTACACTTTCCACATTTTTCTACCATTAGCACAGACTTGGGTAAGAAAATAAAACAGTATTATGACATTATTGGTTCTTTAAACTTAAACCCATCCTCTTCTTTCTCTAGGTTTTAATGGCAATTAAATCCTAATCATTCTCCTGTAAAAATTATCTTTCTGATCAATCCTGTTGTGTCTTTATACAAAAACTGGGCACCAAATTTCATAAATTCTAATAACCTCAAGCCTACTACCAACCATCCTTCCTCAGGCTCTTCCACCTACCAATCCTTTCTTCACTTAAAAGAACTGTCCTTCTAAAAATTTGGTTTACACTATTATTGCTACCTTTAATACCTACAACTGCCTCCAATATCATTTCCAACTTATGTTTAAAGGTCCTACAGTACTAAAGATTCCATTTTCCCTAGTCCACACAAAATCCCCTTCAAAACTTAGTTCTCTGTATTAGACAGCCTAGATTTTCTTCTTCAACTGTGTAAAATAACATCATTTCTGGAAGAATGCCTTTCCATCTAGTTATTTTCATATATATCCTGTCTACCTTGCTAGTTTCCTGTCAAGTCATATGCCACAGTCATTCAAAATTTATCTCCTCAAAGTGCTCCCTACCACTTCCAATGGCCACACCTCCAATTGCAGGTCTTTACCACTCCCCACAGCATTCAGCACTCCTACCCATTCTATCACAGATGACAGTCACTTTTCCTTTCTCATGAAACTGGGACAATAGGCCACACAAGCAACTTCTCCCTTCAAAGGAAATCTCTTCTCCTACCAACTATTAAGATGTAAAAAATTTCCCTTGAATTGCATAGGAATAGGAAAATGCTGCTACTGTGCCTCAGACCAGGCAAAAGCACCAGCCAAATGATCTAAGAAAGCTGGAGGTGAGAGAAGAGTCTCCCATTCCAACAGTTACAGAAACCATATAAAAGATACAAATCCTAGGCCTTCTACTCAATACCAATTCTACTGAAGGTAAAGTTTCTAATAACAAGGTTTATAATCAAAGCACATCCACAGAGATATGGGGAAAGTAAAGCCAAGCTGACAAAGCCTCAAACAGCAGCGTGTTGTTACTGGAGATGAATGGATGGAGGAAAAAGAGACACAAGAGCTGAGGGAGCAAGATCCCCAAAGAAGCAGAGAGACTATATTGCAGCTGGAAAAGGGCGTTAGCCTTCAGAGGAAGCCAATTTTCCTGTAACTGAAAGGAGAGAGTACATTGTAGATAAAGGTAGATGGGGAAGATAGAAGGGGAAAGCCTCAATTTACAGGCTCAGAGCAAGGAAGGAATAAACCAAGAAACTTAAAGGGAATGGTGAAGATTTAGATAGTCACTGGGGAGAATCAATCCAGGGAAGAGTTATTGAGGACCTAAACTAAGGCCGTGGTCCTGAAAATTTAGAAGATAAATTCAAAGAATTACTTCAGAGAATGTAGACTGTGTGCCTACTGCATATGGATGATTAAAGAGAGAGGAGACTGTAGTCTGACATAAGACACTGTGTGACCAGAGGGGGATGGATTCTGAGAAGGAATGCAGGAACAATCTTAGAGGAAAGATTCAACTCCTGAATCTCCATTCCAGTCCAGACATCACTCCTGAACACCAAACCAAATTTGCAGCTGCTTACTGAAGCATCAAGGTTAGGTATAAAAACATTGATTGCGAGACCTCTCCTGAATTTCCTAGCCACTTACAACCCAGGACAAATCAGCAGATAGCTTAAACCAAGAGAGTAAAGTGAAAAGACTCAGGGGACTGCCTGAATGAGACTTCTGAGCTCTTTCAAGGGCTCTAACCTTTTAAGCAGATGGATAATTCTTTAATATCTATGTTCATTTTCAAAAACTTGCACTTTGAATAAAGTTGGAGGATTCACTCTTCCTGATTTCAAAACTTATTATGAAGCTACAGTAATAAAACAATGTGGTACTGGCATAAAGTCAGGTACACAGACCAAATCAATAAATGAGAGCCCAAAAATAACCCCTTGAATGTATAGTCATACGATTTTCAACAAGAGCACCAAGACCATTCAATGGAGGAAGGACAATCTTTTCACCAAACAATGCTGAGAAAACTGGATATATCCATGTGCAAAAGAATGAAGCTGGACCCATAGTGATGAGAAAACCAGATATATCCACTTGCAAAAGAATCGAGTTGGACCCATACCATACACAAAAACTAACTCAAAATGGATTAACCAGAGTTAAGCCTGTAAAATTCATAGACGAAAACATAGCAGAAAAGCTTCATGACACTGAATTTGTAAATGAATTCTTGGATATGACACCAAAAGCAAAGGCAACAAAAGAAAAATATAAAACAGAAATCATCAACATTAAAAACTTTTGTATGTCAAAGAGTACTATCAACAGAGTGAAAAGGTAACCCACAGAATGGGAGAAATTATTTGCAAATCATGTATCTGGTAAGGGATGAATACCCACAATATATAAAGAACTTCTAAAACTCAACAACAAAAAAACCACCAAATTTAAAAATGGCCAAAGGACTTTAATACACATTTCTCCAAAGAAGATACACAAATGGCCTATAAGCATATGTTCAACAGCACTAGTTATTATAGAAATGCAAATCAAAACCACAATGAGATACAACCTCACACCTGTCAGAATGGCTATTACAGAAAACAAACAAAAGTTAACAGGTGTTGCCCAGGATGTGGAGAAATTACAATCCTTGTTCATTTCTGTTGGCAATATAAAATGGTTCAGCCACTGTGGAAAAGACTATGGTAGTTCCTAAAAAAATTAAGTGTAGAATTACCATATGATCAAGCAATCCCACTTCTAGGTATATATCAAAAGGACTGGAAGCAAGGCCTCAGCTATTTGTACAACAATGTTCAAAGTTTTATTCCTAAAAGCTAAAAAGCAGCAACAACTAAAATGTCCACTAACAGGAGACAAACATGTGATGTATATGTGTATATATATATAATGGAATATTAGTATTAGAAAGGAATGAAATTCTGATACATGTTACATGAATGAACCTTGAAAACTATGCTAATAAAACACACATAGGACAAATGTATGATTCTACTTGTACGAGGTACTTAGAACAAATTCACAGAGAAAATAGAATACAGATCTTCCAACTTGGGGTTACATCTGATAAAACCATTGTAAAATAAAAATACCTTAAGTAGAAAAATCCATTTAGTATACCATACACCTAACATACTGAACACCAGAGCTTCACCAAACCTACCTTAAACACGCCCAGAACACCTCTTACATTAGCCTACAGCTGGGTAAAATCAATTAACACCAAGCCTGTTTTATGTAAAATGTGAATATATCAGGTAATTTATTGAATATTGTACTGAACACGAGAAAGAAAATGAATTGTATGCATACAGAATAGTTTTAAGTGTACTGGTTGTTTACCCTCATAATCTTGTGGGAGCTTCATCTCACTGCTGCTGTCCAGCACCAGAAGAGAGTATAAGACATATTGCTAGCCTAGGAGAAGATCAAATTCGAAATCTGAATACCATTCTACTGAATGCATATCACTTTTGCAACATCATAAAGCCAACATATTATTAAGTCAAACCGTTTTAAGTTTGGGGCCATCTGACATGGTTACCAGAGACAAGGCAAGGGAGAAACGGGAAATCATTGTTTAATGGGTACAGTTTCAGCCTAGAATAATGAAAAAGTTCTTGAGACAGTGATGGTGGCTTCAACATTCACAAAAAAATGTCAATGTGTTTAATGCCACTTGTTTACTTTTAAAAGACTGAAACAGTAAATTTTGTGTTATGTGTATGCTTTACCACAATGAAAAGATTACAAATAAAAAAACTTACAGCTTTCCTTGTACTCTTCTAGTTCTGTTAGTCACAATTAAGGCTATGGAGACCGAAAGAGAACCATTTTAATGTTTCTAGCCCTGCCCAAATCATAAAAGATCCTCAAATATTAAAGAACAAGTCAGATATAGGTAACGGATGAATGGATGGATTGTACGTTCCAAACTTATAAACAGTGATTTCTAAAAACAGCTAATATTGTGTGAAAAATCAATAAAATGTTAAAATTTATATTTTAAAATTTCACAGAGGCATAAATGATGTATCTGATAAGGGGTTGACATCCAAAATATACAAAGAACTCACGCACCTTAACAAACAAAAAGCAAATAACCCAATTAAGAAATGGGCACAGGACATGAATAGACACTTCTCTAAAGAAGAAATTCAGATGGCCAACAGGCACATGAAAAAATGCTCCACATCGCTAATCATCAGAAAAATGCAGATTAAAGCCACAATGAGATATCACCTCACACCAGTGAGGATGGCCAACATCCAAAACACAAACAACAACAAATGTTGGCGAGGATGTGGAGAAAAGGGAACCCTCCTACACTGCTGGTGGGAATGCAAATTAGTTCAACCATTGTGGAAAGCAGTATGGAGGTTCCTAAAAAAACTCAAAATAGAAATACCACTTGACCCAGGAATCCCACTCCTAGGAATTTACCCTAAGAATGCCGCAGCCCAGTTTCAAAAAGACATATGCACCCCTATGTTTATTGCAGCACTATTTACAATAGCCAAGAAATGGAAGCAACCTAAGTGCCCATCAGTAGATGAATGGATTAAGAAGATGTGGTACATATACACAAT
>JAQQAC010009165.1:66335928-66414012 GCA_029783875.1 Phataginus tricuspis | reverse complement strand
CTACGCTGATGGACAGTGACTGTAATAGAGTTGGTGGGGGGGACCTGATGAAGGGGGTAGTTTAATCATCACAATATTGCTCATGTAATTGTAGGTTAATGATACTAAAATAAAATAAACTGTAAAAAAATAAATAAATAAAAAATTTCACAGAGGCCACCTTAAAAGATTATTTGCTACTTAATCCCAAACCAATTTCTAGTCGGTTTCAAACTACTTTTTAAACAGAATCCCCTTGGAGATTCTCCTTCAAGCCCTGGCTCCCAAACTAGCCTGGAATGGAAGGCCCATCCTTCTATAAATAGTGCAACGTCCAGCTCAACTCCCCCTGCTCCTGACACTCTCCCAGACAGCATGAGTCTAATCCACTACTTTCTCTGAACTGAAAATGTACTGTCTCCACTACCGAAGAGGCTTTTAGGATTGTGCTACTTGATGCTGTCTCGTCCCCCCACTTCTATACTATAAACTTGTGAAGACTAAGACTTCTTTTGTTATTTTTTTTTATTCCTAGACCCATTTAACAAAAAGCTTTGCACCAAGTACAACTTTGTAATTTGGTGAAATCTTGAAAATTATTGTTCTTTCCCTACTCTCAACCTCCTCAGAGAAGGGGTCTTGGTAGCCAAAGGATCTACAGTGAAGGAGAAAAGAAAAATAAATTAAAAGGTAGGAAAGAAACAGGAAAACTTCTTCAATAAAAGAAAAGAAAAAGAAAAAAAAAGAAAAAAGGTATGGGCCAATGCCTTCTCCAGAGGACCCAATCTCACCACCTTCAGAGATGATGCCTTGTTAATTAGGACCATCCTTCCACTAAAGAGGGAGGCGGGCATCAAAAGGGAGGTGGAAACATCAAAAGGTGGGAAGAAATGGTGATCACAGAAGTTAGAAGTCAAGGACCTTTCAAAGCTTTCTCACTTGGAGCCTCAAAGCAACAGTTTCATATTATTTAACAATTACTGTGCACCCACTGTACTAGGCACTTTACATATGATATTTATTTGTCATCAGAGTCATTTATCATTTGGAGGGTTGGAGGCTTCTGATCTCTGGAAAATCAGCAGTATTCAAGGAAGACTTTGGACTTGGCCTAAGGATAACTCAAGTGCTAATTCAGGTTTCCAGATTTCCTAACCAGGCTGGCCAGGAATTACCAAAAAAAGGGTGGAAATGGTTGGAGATTCAGCACAAATGCATAGATAAGGAATTGCATTTAAATGGAATGTTCACTAAGCCTAGCAGATTAAACACAAGAGGGTCAAGAAATAATAAAAAATAACAGAAATATTACTAACTAAGGGCACTATAAATTTTAATTCACTGCTCTAGGCTAAGTAATTATCCTTTTACATTTGTTCAGCACCTTGCAGTTTTCAAAGCACTTACACATGTTCCAATTCATAGATCTCTACAAGTGAGAAGTTATAGGACAGCCCACAAATGTAGGCCTATTTTGCCCAGAGGGAAACTCAGGGTCTCAGAATTCAAATTATTTATCCTAGTTCTTCTAACTAGTGAAGGACAAGGCTGGGAGTCAAGAACATGGCAGTCTCTTGGCTCCTGATCCGAGGCATTCTTTCCCTCTATGTCCCTAACTGCACTTAACATCCACTTCCATTAAAGTCAGTAATTTATTTTACTGAAATCATTTGCACATATGTCTTCTATCTACACTGGATGCTCCCTGAGGGTAAGAAATATTTCTCTGTAAGCCTACCACCTATGGAAAGAATTTGGCACATAGACAGTATTCAACAGTTGGGTTGGACTGAATATATGGAAACTAAGCTCTGTATCCATTTTATGTAACAGGGTAGAGATACAAAAATTAAATGTCAAGCTCAATTTAGTGAACAAACTGAAATTCAAAATTAAAGTAAAAAACTTAGCATATTTGTTAACAGTATGAAACTGTGTAACAGCTGAATTTAAAAACTGGAGCTAGAAAATGAAAACCAAAGTAAAATATAACCATTAGCAATTTATATGCAGTCCTTCAATTTCCAGTCCATCAGAGAGAGTACTAGGCAGGGAACATAAAAGTTTATCTACACATTATCAACCAACAAGAATAACTTTTACCTTAAAATTTAACTCACAACTTCCTGTATTTCAATATGCTAAAATTGTTCCTATTACTGAACTACGAGCCAAATTCTATTACAATAAAAATCCCTATCAGAGAAAAAAATTTCTAAATCTCAGTCAAGCACAAACTTAGTATTTTCAATACTGACTTCATTTCAGGTTTTCAGAACCTTTGTTTAGTTACTGCTCCTAAAGAAGCCTTGACAGACTTTTTTCCCTAACCGCCCACTTCCTCCATGAAATTTCAATAAAATGAATACACTGTTTACATAGTGTATGTGTACCTATGCTTTACTCATAAAAGCAGCACTTTTCACCACTGACCCCAGAACTAAATTTCACTCCCTTAGTAATGACACTGCTTCACTGAAAACACAATTTACCTAATAAATGTTTACTGAGTGGGTAGCTATATGCCAGAGATACTTACTATCAAAAAATTCTAGAACAGCAACACAATTTAGTTTTCTAATTTACTGTAAGAGTTTTAACCCATAAAACTAAAATGAAATGGGCTTGATGATAAAGATCCTCCTCGTGTCTGTTAACATAGTCAAGGGCGTGGCTCAATAAATATTTGATGAATGCGTGGAAATTGCTAGAATTCTATTATGTGGCAGTTACACAGCTTGTCAAGGTCATTACCAAGATGACCAGGCTACGGAAGTGTCAGATTGGTACCTCAAATCTCCAAGAATTCAAAAGCCAACTAACTGCAACCCTGAAACGTGGAATTTTCTAGTCGACTTTCAAGAGAACGATAAGATAAAACTAAAAGCCAAAACAAAAACAAAAAAAAGTTATTAACTGAAACACTCCCCATTCAATAATTTTTAACCTTCTGGTTCACTAAACGCTTTGGGTATCTGATGAAAGCTATGTCCTCTCAAGATCTCCAGGAAAATACACACATAAAACACACACATAACTGCAAAGTGTTCAGAGTTTATAAATTCCATCTGTTAATGTCAATAATAACATCACCATTAAAGGAATATGTAAAAAATACAATATATTGTTTTAAATAAGTTTTTTCACTTAAAATATGCTTTTAAGCTTAAAATATATATATACTAGAAGCCTTCTTTCTGGTAATACAATGTACTTTAATATTAACTGTATTCCTACAGACCAGAGGTCTACCAAATAACTAATATGAGAAACAGCCTGTTTTTCTATATATACCTGTAATGCCTAAATTCAAACCTCAGTATTTACTGTATTACGTAATACTGTACAATATTATTGAAACAGGTTACAGTCTTTCAAACTCTGATCAGAGAAACCTAAAGCCACAAACATCAATTTCCAAATGAAGGCCTGGCTCCCATCTTCAGCACCTGTCATTACACTCACTTAATGAAAGAAACAGGGAGACAAGCACAATCTCTTTGTGCTGCTTCAAAAGGACTCTCATGAAAATAAAATCCCCTGAACAAGGACTACAGCAACCATTTACTCTTAATAATACAGAAAATATGCTGATAAAGTAGGGAAAATTTGAATAAAGGAATGCTGGTCCAAAAGTGTAACAGGACAGGGATGCATTTAGGATCTTCTGAGACTTACATATAAGCTGACACTGTAGTAGTTTGTTTCTTCAAATACCAGAGAAACTACCTGAATATTTCAAAATTGATCAAAATAATTTCAGAGTATACTTCTCAAAGATAATCTCAAGTGATCACACATAGATGCTCAGATGCCTTAAAATTAATGAATATCAAATATTTTAGTATGACTTACAAGGTGAATCAGTGAATATTTTGGCCCAACTGTGAATGAACCCCAAAGAACTGAAAAGTGATTTCAATAGTATAAAATCTTGTTTAAGAGGTACAAATGGTTCAATGAACTCCAAAAACTAATTTTTGAGCTACTGTGTATCTTAGACTACACCTTATAAAATTAATGAAAATTCAAATCTTTCAAAAATATGAAGATAGTGTCATTTGTATTAGTTAAAATATCATGAAATTCCAGAACTCAGAAGTCTTTTATCAGACTTTAAATTACTAAAATCTTAACTTGAAGTAATTCAGGTATGTGTATGTGTACCTATGCTTTACTCATAAAAGCACATTCTGAATATTTGTTGAATGAATTTAACAGATTTGATATGCAGAGATAGAACATGTCACTCACTACGAAAGGAGAATTTTCTTAAAGTCATACATCTAGTAAGTACTGTATTTCATCAAATTAGTGACCTGGGAAGCTTACTCCAAATATGGAGCCGTCTTTAGGATCAGTCTTTGACACCAGTTTAAAAAGAAACACAAAAGTCAGTTCCATCATCTTAATTAAAATTAACTATTTCACCCTAAGTATATTATCTAGCTCAAACACCTACTTATTTTCCAAGAAACAGAGCTCAATTACTGCATTCAGGTTCTTGTCTACAAACGTTAGAAACATTAGTAACTGACTCTGGCTATGTTTAAAAAGGACTTTATTCTAACAATCAAAGCAAAATGGAAGGAACAAAACAGCAGCAGACTCACAGACTACAAGAAGGGACTAGCAGTTACCAAAGGGAAGGGGTTAGGGAAGGAGTTGGGGAGGGTGGATGGGGAGAGAGGGAGAAGGGGATTAAGGGGCATTATGATTAGCACAAATATAGGTAGGTCACGGGGAAGGCAGTACAGCAAGGAGAAGACAAGTAATGACTCTATGGCATCTTACTACACTGATGGACAGCGACTGCAATGGGGTGGGGGGGCAAGGTCTTTATAATATGGGTGAATGTTGAAACCACGATGTTCATGTGAAACCTTCATAAGATTGCGTATCAATGATACCTTAATTTTTTTTTAATCAAAAAGAAAAAAATAACAACAGGCTTTACTGGAAGGCTCTTGAAGCTTACAAAATTGAAAGATGCCTGGAAAATTGAGATGGAAAAGACAGCACCAATGGGGCTAGGGAGAAAAAAGCTCAACGAACCATGTCAGAGAACAGTCTGATCCACACACTGACACTACTTCAGTAGGTCCCCAAAAAACCCCATGGTCTGTTCAGTTCTTAAATTCCAAAGCCCTGGGATAAATCATATGGCTGGACAAGTCTAGGTCAGGCTGCACCACAAAAGAGGAAAATGCTTCAAAGGTCATCCTTGGGCTACGCACAATGGGAAACATCCTAAAAGCAAGACAAAACCAAGAAAAAGGGCATGGTGTACAGAAAACAATAAATGTATGCAACAGTCCAGTCAGAACAACTATGAAGGAGACTATTTTTCTGTTTTAGAGAACTCTGAGGTTCAGAGAGCTTAAATATTATGTAAACCAAAAGCTGCACCTCAGACCAGGATTGCAACACCTCTTTCTACTGCCATTCCACAGAACACTCTAAATCATACCTGGCTGTCTAACATTATCAAATCCAACCTTAAAGCACTAAGATTTAACGCCATTGAAGATACTTAAAAGAATATGACACCAGTTATTTAAGGTAATTCTAAGAGAGGCATTCTGAAAATGTTCTGTTAGAGCACCTATGGAAAAATCAAGTAGTTGGGAAAAAGAAAATACCTGAATTATTTGTTGCTCCTTCTCCTCAAACACAGGAAATTACAGAAATCTTGCTCATTATCTGGAAGTTGAATTCAAGTTTAAACCTACCTGCCATACTTGCTGTGACCTCTAAAGATTTACTTCAATACCTATGCACCTGATGCTCCACCCAGACTGAGCTCCCAAATCCCAGAGGGACCCAGGCATCTGTGCTTTAATAAAAAACTAGAAAGAAAAATCATCAGTAAAAATCTGAGATACGTATTTGAAGAAAAAAAAAAAAAAAAAACACCTCACCCCTATTAGGTAATCTGAAGCCAGGCCATCTGCTTATTGGCAAGCTGAGCCTTCTGTTCAGTAAAAGGGAGTAGGGGAGAACACTAGAGTCAGGGTGTAAATCAAAATAAATGTGTTAAAAGTAAGATGGTAACACAACTTGGATGAATCTCACAAACAATGGTCAACAAAAAGCAAGACAAATTAAAGTACAAAAATGGGCAAAATTATTCTCTGCTGAATTCTAAAGTCAACTAGTGGTGACCCTTCAGGAGCTAGGCAGTGACTGTGAAGGATATCAAGTGGGGCTTAAGAGCTGACCATCTTCTATTTCTTTATCCAGGCACTGGTATAACAGGTTTGTAAAATTCATCTCTTAAGATATGCACACCTTTCTGTAGGTTTATTATTCAACAAAAAAAATGTTTAATTTTCTTATACTGAGATACATACGATAAAATGCACAAATCTCAGTGGACAGCTTGATCCAATTTTTACAATTCATGTAACCACTGCCCAGTTCAAGAAATCAAACATTTTCACCAATTTCTTAAAAAATATTTTTAAAAGTCATTAAGTCTCAGCTTTTCAAAAAAGCCAAGTAAAACTAATTTCACCGTTTCACAATTTAATTTTTTTCATTTTGATTTCAAACAAGGCTAGCTCACACACATATGTCCATCATTAATGACCTGCTGAACCTTAAAATTTATCTTTTGTCTTAAAAGTACCCAGATATTACAAAGCTAAGCTAAAATACAAAGTTAAAGCAGTGAACTTATTAAGCTATATATTATGGCTAAAGTCTGGAACTTATTAATATCAAACTTTGTAACTTAAAATCTAATATTAACAAGCACAAATGTCTAGGCTCTAAGTAAGAGAATAATCCCTGCCCCCTAAAAAGAGTGATGTAAGTTGAAGACATGGGACAGGGGGTGGAATCTCCCAAGGAGAAAACACAGGGATGGATGAGTTGAGAGGGCTGGTTATTAGTATGTAAAGACATGAAGACAGGAAAAATTACATAGGTTAATCCCTAAAACCTCAATCTAAAGCAATTCAAAATCCCAACTCACCTATCTCCACTTCACTGCCTGGACTTGCCTGTAAAGGTGGGAGGTGGGGGAATTTTGTTGATTGTTGAAAGCAGGCAGAAATGCCCAGATTTATCTACCTAGTGTCTGGACGTTGGCGGTAACAAAGCAGTGATCCCTGACACAAACAAAACAGATGATATCAATTACCTGACACCAAAGAACTTTAAACTGTTACATTTTTTCTAAGTATCATTAAGCTTCAAATAAATTCTTTAGGTTATCCAGCACAAAAACCACTCACAAAAAAGACCATGTTATTCACTAGTTTAGAGTAACGACTTTAAAAAACAAAAAGGTACTTTCTCACCATAATTTCTTGATTAGAATGACTCAGAAATCTTAAGTTTTGGTTTGGGTGTTTTTGTTTTTTTTTTTAGTTTTACATACATTACATCCACAGAGAAATCTGAAAACCACGACGTTCAAGCAGTAATACAAGTGACTTGTTTTCAATTTGCTTTTCTTATTTTTTTGTATTTTTTATAACGTCACTTTCGTTCCAAAAGGAAAAAAATGTTTATTACCAAGATTCTAAATTCTGAAGCCTAATAGCCAAGTCAAATACTTTCTAAAATCACACTCTGGACACTAGCAATCTACAGACACTGCCCAACTTAACAATGGTTCAACTTACAACTTTTCTACCTTATGATGGTGCAAAAGTCATACGTGTTCGGTAGAAATGGTACTTCAAATTTTGAATTTTGATCTTTCCTGGACTATCTTGCTATGTTAGGCATCAATCCTGATCATGAGGACAAACAACCATGCACCTACACCCTTCTGCTTCTCACTTGTGGTATTCTATAAATTACATAAGATAGCAAACACTTCATTATAAAATAGGCTTTCTGTTAGATGATTTTGCCCAACTCTGGCTAATGTAAGTGTTCTGAGCACGCTGAAGCCAGGCAAGGCTATGATGTTCAGTAGGCTAGGTGTATTAAACGCATTTCCGATTTAAGATTATTTTCAAATTACAATGGGTCTATCAGGATATAACGTCATCATGGTAAGTCGAGGAAGATGGTAGTTTCTTTTTCCAAAGAACAAAAAGAAATTTCACCTACAGCCTGCTTTCAGAACTCAGGAATTAATAAACAGACACTGTGGGCCCCTTTCACAGCCAAAGGGATCACCTTTTACAAACGATCATTAGTAAAACCTGAGCAAATGGGAAACTTCGACACTGCAAATGGTCTAGAGATTTCTATCAAGGTCAACTTTAATTCATTAGATGTTAAATATCAGGTGTCTACAGTCTATATAAAATTCACCTGTATTTGATAAGTTTTGATGAAAAAAGACTAAGTTGTTTCATAAGGATTAAATTTTTTCCCCCAACTTCCTTAGCTGGGCCTTCATTAGCTGGGAAAACTTTCTAAAAATCAGAACAAAAACTTACATATTTTTGTAACTGAATCGAAATGTGCTGTCTGTACTTTCCACGCTGAAATAATACAAGCTTCTGGAACCACCTCACCATACAGGAGTTACAGAATAGACATTCATCTGTCTGACCATCTGCAAGTCTCCAAAAATAATCATTTTTTGTAGATAGGTATGTGATAAAGCAAATATAGCAAAGTGCTAAAGGCAGACCTAGGAGTTAAGTATACAGGTATCCACTGCAGCATTAGTTTTTCAACTTCTGTGTGTGAAAATTTTCACAAGATACTGCGTTAAAATTACCTTTCAAAATCAGAACACAAGTACCGTAACTTAAACCTAGGCTTCAGGGCCTTTCATCAGTCTCAAACCTAGCATGACAAGCAACCCACGAAAAAGTCCTTCTTTAAGATATCAAGACTCTGGATAATAGTCAACTGATAAGTAAACGCCACACTAAAAATTCTTTCTCGCCCAAAACAAGTTTACCTATAAAGTCATTTTCCAGGAGGTGTCAGAATTTTGTTGGACTTTTAACTTTTTTACCAAGACTTTTGCCTCCGAAACCATCTCACCAAAATTTTTCAAAATACCAAACAGCACACTTTAAGTTTTCTAAAAATCTCCCAGAAAGCAGATCATGTGCCCTCCCAGGCCACGAAACGAGCGAAGCCCGTAGAGCTCGGGGCGCTGGTGGTTTGGGTGAGTCACTCTAACGGCAGTCACCAGGTGGGAACTTACTGTAACCTGGGGTCTCCACCAGGTTAACACGCGGAAAAAGGGTGGAACAAATACAGACCGCTGAGAAGCCAAATGAACGGCGGAAGGAAAACCCAAGCAATTTGTGCAAACACCCGGCCAGCTGGGCGCTCCGGGGCGCGGAGCACGGGCGCTCGAAGAGTAGACGCGCGGAGCCGGAGGCCGCCCCCGCCCTGCCCGCCGCGCCCGCACCTCTCGGTCCTTGAGGCCCAGCAGGAGCACCTCCTCCATCAGGGTCAGCCGCGTTTCCTTGGAGTCGCCCTTGTCGTCGTCGTCCTGCTCGTCGCGGCGGCTCTGCGCGTCGTCCTCGCCGCTGCCGCCACCACCGCCTCCCGCCCGCTCCTTGTCCGCGGCATTGCGAGAGGCCTCGGTGCGCCGCTGCACCAGGCCCGAGCTGCGCTGGGTCAGCGAGGTCATGGCTCCGGCCGAGGCGCCGCGCCCGGCCGAGAAGAACGCGGGACCTACCGGGTTTCCCTCCTCCTCCCCCTGCGGCCCCTGGCCCGGGCTTCCGTGTTAAATCCGGGCACTGGGGCGACGTCCGTCTGCAGCGGGGCCGGGGGCAGTCATGGGGAGACGGGTCGGAGCGAAGCGGGCTGGCCGGGCATCGGCGGGGCGGAAGAGGGGCTCCTTCCTTCCAGCGGCCGTGGGCCCCGAGGCAGCTCGGGATCCGAGGCGGAGGCGGAGGCGGAGGTGGAAGAGGCGGCGGCGGCGGCGGCGGTTTTCCAATATGGCGGCGCTAGCTGACGTCACCGGAGGATGTGGCACAGCTGGCGCGAGGCGGGCCCGGAGGGCGCCGGAAGCGGCGGGCGGGCGGGCGCCGGGACCCCACGCACGGGGACCCTCCGCTGATGACTCGCTCCCCGGCCCTGGGGTCTCCGCCGGCGCTCGCGCTTTCCTGGCGCCCCTTCGCCGCCCGGCCTGCCGTGCCGTTCCCGCGATGTGTCTTCCCACCGTCCGCCTCCCTCTTCTCGCCTCGAGAAACCGGAGCTGAAGCCAGAGACGGGCAAGGCCCCCTACGAATCGCGGGAGCCGTGGCGCCGCGAAGGTGGACCCCGCTCAGCCTCAGCAGTGCCCCGCCCACCTGACCCCGCCCTCTGAGGCGCTGGCCTCCGGCGGGATTGCACGGACCCGGCTTGCAGTCCGGGGACCCCACGGGGCAAAGGAAGGACGTTGCCGGTCGCCGATGGGGCGAGGAGAGGGCGCGCTCCCAGCCCACACTCCCTGACCCTTCCGAAGGAGCAAGTGCATTTAAATAGCTTGAAAGGGGACTTTCAGTGCTTTCTAGGCGTATTATTGTATGAAAAGAGAAGTAGAACAAATTGAATCCTGATGTTTGTGAACTTTTTTCCTCGCCTCTTGACTTGTAAAAGTGACCAGGGCGCAGAGTACGGTTAGTACTGCACACGTCAATGCACTCGACCTTAACGATCTTTTTACAAAGACAATAAACCTGTTGGACTTCATGCCACGTCTTTGTACACATCAAATCTTCCTCAATTACTGTGTTAAATCCTCTTTGGCACACTTGACATTTTGTACAAGTTATGTTAAAGAATAGGTGTCACACCTGAGAGGAGGGTTTGGAGAGTTTAGAAGGGTGAGCTTGTAAGTAAAACATTATCCCGAAATGGCATTCTATGCCATCAAATACTATTTAAAATCAACAGTGACCACAGGCTGTAGCTACGGAAGGGTTTTGATAAGAAGAGAACATACATTGTTGTAACAGAACTTAAGTTATAATAAATAATAAAGGCCGCTGTAAAACCATGCCATAGAACATTCTAGCTACAGAGTTCTTACTCCTCCACAAACCCATTATCCAAAACTACTACTGGCCGCTCACGATCAGCACCCCAAGCCATGGAAAGTGAGTAAGTATCCTCCTGGGTGTGGAGCAGGGGGCAGGGTGAGCAGAAAGTACACCCTCCCTTTTTCCTGTCATTCTGAGCAAAGGTCAATTGACAGCAACAATTCTTCCCCTTCATATCCTGTTCAACTTCTTTTCTCCTTTCACCTCTCTACCATTTCTTTCCCAGAGGGCTTAAAATGATTCTTTTTTAAAAGAAATATAATTAATGTATTTGGGTATTACAGTCAAATACATAGCTAAAAGAGTTCAAAGGTAGACAATGAAAATCTTTCCAGCCCTGCCCCTATCCACTCAGTTGTTCCCCATTTTCCTCCCCTGGTAATTTTAAAATACATCAATAATTCTCTGATACTCCTCCTCTCAAAAGAGGAAGACTAATTCTCCTCCCCCTGAGTGTGGGTCAGACATAGTGACTCTTCAAATGAATAGAATGTGGCAGGTGTGACCATATGTGACTTTTTAGACTAAAAAAAGTCTGCAGCTTCTCCCTTGCTCTCTCCTCCCCCTTCTCTTTCTTACCTTCTCTGATCATTCACTTGGAGGGAGCCCAGCTGCTACATCATGAAGACACTCAAGCGGCCCTATGGGGAGCGAGATTGGGAAGGACCTGAAGCCGCTTGCCCACAGCCATGTGAGCAAACCATCTTGGAAGCAGATCCCCCAGCCCATTAACCCTTTAGTTAACATCTTAATTGAAACCTCATGAAAGCTGAGCCAGTAACACCCAGTGAAGCCATTCCTGAAATTCTGAGCTACAAAAATTGTGAGATAATAAATATCTGTTGTCTTAACCTGCTAAGTTTGGGGTCATTTGTTATGCACTAATATGTACTAAAATACTTGGGCCCATCCACATATGGGTAATAACATCACTTTCTTGAATATTGTCTCAGAGATTTCTTAAATCTATAGTCAAGTAAATAAGAAAATATGTTTTTCTTCCCTTTTTATGCAAATAATAACACATTATATACATTGTTTTGTATCCTGATATTTTTTCATTTATTTGGAGGACTTATGTGAATACTGAAGTAGCCGCCTCATGCTTTGTTTCAGCTGCATCATATCCATTGTATAAACATACCATAACTTTTTTTAGTTAATCCCCTATTGATGGACATTTTGGTTGTTTCCAATCCTTTGCTATTACAATGCTATAATGAATAGCCACATATTTTGCCCATAGAAGTACATGTTCATAAAACCTCAATAGACTCATAGACACTGATTAGTGGTTACCATGGGGGAGGGGGTTGAAGTGGGTGGGTAAGGAGGGTGAGGGGGATAAAGGCGCACAAAAATTCTCAATCATATAAGTTGGTCATGGGGATAGTAGTACAGCATAGAGAATATAAATAAATATATAAATAAATCTACCACATTTAAAAGTCACCTTGCAAGTACAGTAAGTATCTTCGTTAAAAATACTGGGGATTAAAATTCACTTTAACAAAGGTGAATGTTTATGGTTTGTCTATTCGTTCACAAGTACCACACTCTTCAAATTATTGAGACTTTACAAAAATTTGTTGATTTTTTTTTTTGTTCGGTTTTCCTAGCATTTTTCCTTGTTTTCTACGAGGTGGACTTCAAAATCACCTGTCTACTGAATGTAAGTCACAAAACCATAAAAACCATAAAACTCTTAGAAAACACAGGCAAAAATCTCTTGAATATAAGCATGAGCAATTTTTTCCTAGACACATCTCTTTGGGCAAGGGAAACAAAATAAAAAATGAGCAAGTGGGACTACGTGAAATGAAAAAGCTTCTGTACAGCAAAGGACACCAGCAGCAGAACAAAAAGGCAACCTACAGTATGGGGGAATATATTTGTGAAAAACTCATCTGATAAGGGGTTAACATCCAAAATATATAAAGAACTCATATGTCTCAACCCCCAAAAACAAATAACTCGATTAAAAAGTGGGTGGAGGAACTGAACAGACACTTCTCCAAAGAAGTACAAGTGGTCAACAGGCACAGGAAAAGATGCTCCACATCGCTAATCATCAGGGAAATGCAAATTAAAACCACAATGAGGTATCACCTCACACCAGTTAGAATACAAAAGACAAGAAATAACAAACTCTGAAAAGGTGGAGAAATGGGAACCCTCCTACACTGTTGGTGGGAATATAAACTGGTGCAACCACTGTGGAAAGAGTAAGGAGGTTCCTCAAAAAACTAAAAATAGATATACAATTTGATCCAGGAATTCCACTCCTAGGAATTTACCCAAAGAAAACAAGATCCCTGATTGACGTATGCACCCCTATGTTTATCGCAGTACTATTTACAATAGCCAAAATATGGAAGCAACCTAAGTGTCCATCAGTAGATGAATGGATAAAGAAGAGGTGGTACCTATACACAATGGAAAGTTTTTCAGCCATAAAAAGAAAAGAAATCCTGCCATTTGCAACAACATGGATGGATCTAAAGGGTATTATGCTCAGTGAAATAAGCCAGGTGGAGAAAGACAAGTACCATATGATTTCACTTATTTGTGGAATAATAAAATCAAAGCAAAACAAGGATCAAAACAGCAGTAAACCCACAGACACTGAGAAGTGACTAGTGGTTACCAAGGGGGAAGGGTTGGGGTGGGTGGAGGGAAGGGTAAAAAGGGCACAGTAATTCATTTGCAATCACAATATGAGGTGGACATGGGGATGGTAGTACAGCACGGAGAGTATAGCCAATGATTCTGTAACATCTTTCTACATTGATTGATAGTAACTGCAGCAGAGGGGTGAGGATTTAATAACATGGGTAACTATTGAACCACTGTGTTGTACATTTGAAACCAAGATAAGATTGTATATCAAAGGCACTTAAATTTTTTAAAAATCACCTGTCTAGAAAGATAGAAAAAGAAGTAAAGGCAGAAGTATATGGTATTTTGGGAACCAAAATATTTATTCCTAATAACAATGACCGTGTACTTATGACTGCTGAATATGTACCAGAAGTGCTCCCCCTTAATCCCACCGGAGCTTGTAGATCCTGGGCTGCTGTGCGGCGGATCTGCAGGGACTCCTACCACCTCAAGCAGCACAGCCTGCTAGTGGCACACCCATGCTCCTGTGGGCCAAGCGGAAGTATGCAGGAGTTAGCACCTTGAACTGGTAGATTAAAGTTCCCCTTCTCTCCCCAAGTGGATTGTCGAGCTCTTTTATACAATGGCCCAGTGGCACTCAGCTGCAGCAAGCTCAAAACACACATTCTCGCTAAGGCTCTCCCTCCTTCACTCCTCACTCCCCATTTCCTCTGCTCCTGTTCCTGGGAGTTGCATTCCCAAAGAAAATAGTAGCACAAAAGCCTTTGTCTTAGTCCCTGCTTTCTGGGAATTCCAGACTAAGACACTCCTTTCACTTGTGAAGAAACTAAGGTTCAGAGAATTTAAGTAATCTGCCCAATATAACACATCTGGCAAGTTGCAAGCCTGTGTTAGAACCCAGGTTTTTAATTCCATCACTGAACAAATATTTGTATCTTTTATACGTATTTGCTGTAATGCCAGCCATTATGCTAAGCAATGAGGAGATCATAGTAAGACAAAAGAGACCCAGTCATAGTTTTCATGAGGCTAGTTAGTGGAGGGCACAAATATTAAGCAAATCAATTAACGTATCAACTGGGAAATGCTTAGAATACATTTGAATACAGAAGAAATACAATATTATGAAAGCATGTATTCTCAAATGTATGGGAAACTTGTATTTTATCTGGGACTCAAGGAAAGCAACTGTGAGGAAGCAACAAACAAAAGTACAAACAGAAGTTAACCGAAGTAGGGTTGGTCATTCCTGAGAGGAGATAGCGTGTGCAAAGGACCTATGGTGAAGAGAGATCGTGGTGTAATAATCAGATAGAAGAGCATAATAGTGGGCTAAAGGAGAGATTGTTGTCAAAAGAAATTGTGACAGACGAGAGTCAAATCATACAATGCCATGAGGTTGTTTTAAGCTTTTGGTCTTTTTCCAACCAAACACAATGAGAAGCCATCTAAGATATTTTTAAATGCCCTTTGTGGGGAAGGATGGAATGGGTGTGTTGCTGATATCATCTGATTTGCATTTCAAAAAGCTCACCAGATATACCAAGGAGGTGTTCACAATGGATACAAGAACCAGTTAGTTTTTGTAGTAGTCCCTCAGGACCTGATGGTAACTTAACTACCATCCTGGAAGAGGAGACAGTGAAAAGTGAATGTTTTCAAGAGATACTTAAGAAGTAAAATTGACAGGACTCAATGGAAGATTCACTATAGAGTGGGTGGGGCATAAGGGAGAGAGGTTTCCAAGCATGACTCCCCACCTCTGGTTTGTATAAGAGTGAACAGCCGAGCCATTTACTAAGATAGGGACCGCTGGGACTGACCAGGTTTGCATGAGTCTATCTCAGTTGAGTTTTTGAGAAACATGTGAAACTTCCAAGAGGAGATATTGTGTAGGTCGTTGGATGTACAGGAACTTCCTGTTTTAATTTGATGAAAATTTCAAAACACTTGGAGAATGAAACTATTATTCTGGTGCTTTTAGCACCAGAAGAAAACTCTTTTATAACCTTAGAGAGGAGAAGCCTTTCTCACCATGATTCAAAATCCAATAAGAAAAATTTTTGAGGGGAAGATGGTTGGGAAGGGAGGGATAAGGGAGAAAAGGGGGCATTACGATTAGCAGACGTAATGTTGGGGGGGCATGGGGAGGGCTGTACAACTCAGAGAAGACAAGTAGTGATTCTATAGCATCTCACTACGCTGATGGACAGTGATTGTAATGGGGTTGGTGGGGGGGACCTGATGAAGGGAGTAGTTTAATAACCATAATATTGCACATGTAACTGTAGATTAATGATACCAAAATAAATTATAAAAAAAAAGAAAAAAAATTTTTTGAAAAAATTGTAGAGTTACAGGAAGTTGCAAAATAGTGCAGAGAGGTCTTGTGTACCCATAGCCCAATATCCCTACTGGTAACACCTTATATAACTATAGTATAATACCAAAACCAGGAAAGGAACAGCTATACAACCCACAGACATTATTCAAATTTCACAGTTTGGTATGCACTTATTCATGTGGTGTGTAATTCTATGCAGTTTTACTGCCTGTGTAGATTTGCGTAACCACCATCACTATCAAGACACAAAATTGTTCCATTACCACAAAGATTTCTCCTGTTACCCTTTTATAGTCATGTCCATCTCCCACCCCTCCCCTCACTCCATCTTCAACCACTGCCGGCAACTAATGTGTTCTCCATCACTATAATTTTGTCCTTTGAGAATGCTACATAAATGGAATCATACCAATCAGTAGGTAACCTTTTGAGAATACCTTTTTCCACTCAGCATAATTCCCTGAGATCCATCCAAAAGTGTGTATTGATAGTTGGTTCCTTTTCATTGCTGATTTGTATTCCATGGTATGGTTGTTCCACAGTTTGTTTACCCATTTGCTCACTAAAGGACTTTGGGGTTGTTCCCAAATTGGGTTTGATACAAATGAGGTTGCTATGAACATCCAGGTACGTGTTTTTGTGTGGACATAGTTTTCATTTCTCTGGGATAAATACCCAGGAGTGCGACTGGGGTCATACATGCTTTGCTTCTTAAGAAACTGCCAGACTGTTTTTCTGAGTGGCTGTACCATTTTATATTCCTAACCTAGCTTTGCTCTGAAGCATAGCAAGCATTATTAAAATAACTAGCAAACCTTTCAGAAACATTCAACAATATTTTTTTCTTTCTTTTTTTAATCTGGTACAATGACAGCAAAAACTTACTGAACATTTATTATATCCCAGAGATGGCTCTGAGAGTCTTACATGTTAATTTTAGACTAAACTGTGTAGGTCACAATTCTTTACTACCCTGTAGTAATTCTTTACTACCAATATAGTCATGTTATACACCCACATCTTTGTGATGGCCTTGTAGTGTGTAGTGTGCTTCATCAGCTCTGGACATTGGGCTTTGCCAAAGTCTTGACCTTGGGGTTGGCCATGTGACTGTCTTGGGCAATTAGGATGTTAGCCCATGCTGTGCAGATGTGTGAAACGGATTATTCATTCAGTTGTACTTGATTTCTTGTGCTTCTGGCTACTGCCACTGCCACAGGAAGAGTTTCTCTCATGGCCATGAAATCACTTCCTCTGGGTAGACTGCTACTTCCAGAAGAGCAAAATGGAACACACAGAAGTGAATCCACTGCCTGGAGCCAAGCCTAGTCGAGTCCAGCTAAGACCGGCAGAGTCATTCTACCCACCCAATGATTGCTGAAATAAATGCCTATGGTCTATGCCACTGAGATTTTGTGTTGTCAAACAGCAACATCGGAGTGATACTAATATATCAGCTCACTTAGTTCTCACAACATCCTAATTATGTGCCATTTTACCGAAAAGGAAACTGAAGCGCAGAGAGATTAAATATCTTGCCTAAAGTTGCACAACCTGGCTCCAGAGTCCATGTTCTCAACCAGGACCTCATAATGACTCAACGATTTGGGGGTAAAAAAAAAATTGCACAACATGGTCTTTGTCATAAAAGACATAAAACTCTCATGAGACAAATGCAAAGTTTTAAATGTTTAAAATTTTATTTTATTTGTGACCAAGTAATAAATTCACATACTTCAAAAATCAAAATGATGAAAGACATGTACGTAGAGAAGTTGTGTTTCTACCCATGTCCCCATCTGTCATAGACATCATCCTAACATGGCCTCATGATTTTGCTGCCCTGGTATCTACACTTTTACATAATCCCCTTTCCTTGAGTATGGACACAATGTGTGACTTGCTTCTACTAGAATATGGTAAAAGGGGAGGGGATATTGCAAATGTAATTAAGGCACCTAATACGTTCACTTTGAGTTACTCCAAAGAGATTATCTTGGCTGGGTGATAATCAGGCAGTCCCTTGAAAGCAGGTCCAGACATTCCCTAATGTGAGAGATTTGAGTCAGCTGAAACACAAAAACAGCCATATTGTGAATTGCCTGTGGAAAAGAGAACCTCTAAAAACTGATGGTCTCAGTCTTAGAAAGACAAGTAAATTATGCTAACATGAGTAAGTTTGGAAAAGGATTCCAAACACCAGAAGAGAATGTGGCCCAGCTGACACTTTGATTACAGCCTTGTGAGACCCTGAGCAGAGGATCCAGTTAAGCTATGCCAGATTCCTGGCCAATGGGAATTCTGAGACAGTAAATATGCATTGCTTTAAGCCACTGAACTTGTAGTAACTTGCATTCAGCACGTAGGCTGAAAATGAAAGAGGACAAAATATAAATCATGCAAACAGCAACCATAAGAGACTTAGAGTGGGTTACTAAATACACACTTATTTATAGACCATTGGTTTTCAACAAGTGTACACAGACAATCCAGTTGGGAAAGAACAGTGTTTTCAATAAATGATACCAGACAACTATTTATTCACACACACAAAAATGAAGTTGAACTACTACCTTATACCATACACAAAAATTAACTTAAAATGGATGAAAAATCCAAATGTAAGAGCTACAAAATATAAAATGTTTGGAAGAAAGCTGTAACTCTGGGGAAAGGAAATCCCGGGGCAAAATTCCTCTAAAACTGAAATCAATCAAAGGTAGAAATAGTTTAAAACCCATTTATTGCTTACAAATTGCAGTCCTGGCCATCTCTCTTTCCTGCTCCAGCAGAAACAAACAAGCACTCCCCCTAACTTCTCAGGTTCAGATAAGCTGTTGGTTACCCAGGTAATTACCCATTGATATGGAGATGAACCCTGATCCATCCCTGAGGAACACCTATTGATATGCAGATGCACTAAACCCAGGTGAGGTATTTTGGAAATATTACAATTTTACCCACAAAAGAATAGGCATAAACCTCTATGATCGTGGGTTAATGGGTTCTTAGAAGTGACACCAAAAGTGAAATGACACAAATGAAAAAAGAAAAAAGAGATAAACCGAACATCATTAGAAGAACACCATTAAGAAAATGTGCTGCACCACTCAAAAGACACAGAGTAACAGAGTGGATAAAAAAGCAAGACCCATCTATATGCTGCTTACAAGAGACTCACCTCAAACCCAAAGATATACACAGACTAAAAGTGAAGGGATGGAAAAAGATATTTCATGCAAACAACAAAGAGAAAAAAGCAGGTGTTGCAGTACTTGTATCAGACAAAACACACTTCAAAATGAAGAAAGTAGCAAGAGATAAAGAAGGACATTACACAATGATAAAGGGGTCAGTCCAACAAGAAGATATAATCATTATAAATATATATGCACTCAACAGAGGGGCGCCAGCGTGTGTGAAACAACTACTAACAGAATTGAAGGAGGAAATAGACAGCAATGCATTCATTTTAGGAGACTTCAACACACCACTCACTCCAAAGGACAGATCAACCAGACAGAGAATAAGTAAAGACACAGAGGCACTGAACAACACACTAGAATAGATGGACCTAACAGATATCTACAGAACTTTGCACCCAAAAGCAGCAGGATACACATTCTTCTCAAGTGCACATGGAACAATTTCCAGAATAGACCACATACTAGGCCACAAAAAGAACATCAGTAAAGTCAAAAATATTGAAATCCTACCAACCAACTTCTAAGATCACAAAGGTATAAAACTACAAATAAATCTTAGAAAGAAATCAAAAAGGCTCACAAATACATGGAGACTTAACAGCATTCTCCTAATTAATCAATGGGTTAACGACCAAATCAAAACAGAAATCAAAGAATATATGGAGACTAATGACAACAACAACACAAAGTCACAACTTCTGTGGGACGCAGCAAAGGCAGTTCTAAGAGGAAAGTATATTGCAATCCAGGCCTACTTAAAGAAGGAAGAGCATTCCCAAATGAACAGTCTAAAGACAGAATTATTGAAATTGGAAAAAGAAGAACAAAGGAGGCCCAAAGTCACCAGAAGGAGAGACATAATAAAGATCAGAGAAGAAATAAATAAAATTGAGAAGAATAAAACAATAGAAAAAATCAATAAAACCAAGAGCTGGTTCTTTGAAAAAATAAACAAAATAGATAAACCCCTAGCAAGAGTCATTAAGAGAAAAAGAGAATCTACACACATAAACAGATTCAGAAATGAGAAAGGAAAAATAACGACAGACCCCACAGAAATACAAAGAATTATAAGAGAATATTATGAGCATCTATATGCTAACAAGCTGCAAAACATAGAAGAAATGGACAACTTCTTAGAAAAAATACAACCTTCCAAGACTGATCAAGAAAGAAACAGAAAAACTAAACAGACCAATCACCAGCAACGAAATTGAAGTGGTAATCAAAAAACTACCCAAGAACAAAACCCCCAGACCTGATGGATTCACCTCTGAATTCTACCAGACATATAGCGAAGAAGTAACACCCATTCTCCTTAAAGTTTTCCATAAAATAGAAGAGGAGGGAATACTTCCAAACTCTTTCTATGAAGCCAGCATCACTCTAATACCAAAACCGGGCAAAGACCTCACCAAAAAAGAAAATTACAGACCAATTTCCCTGATGAACATAGATGCAAAAATACTCAACAAAATATTAGCAAACAGAATTCAAAAATACATCAAGAGGATCATACACCATGATTAAGTGGGATTCATCCCAGGGATGCAAGGATGGTACAACATTCGAAAATCCATCAACATCATCCATCACATCAATAAAAAGAAGAACAAAAACCACATGATCATCTCCATAGATGCTGAAAAAGCATTTGACAAAATTCAGCATCCATTTTTGATTAAAACTCTCAACAGAATGGGTATAGATGGCAAGTACCTCAACATCATAAAGGCTATATATGACAAACCCACAGCTAACATCATACTTAACAGAGATAAGCTGAAAGCTTTTCATCTAAGATCGGGAACAAGACAGGGATGCCCACTCTCTCCACTGTTATTCAACATAGTACTGGAGGTCCTAGCCATGGCAATCAGACAAAACAAAGACATACAAGGCATCCAGATTGGTAAAGAAGAAGTCAAATTGTCACTATTTGCAGATGACATGATACTGTACATAAAAACACCTAAAGACTCCACTACAAAACTACTAGAACTAATATCTGAATTCAGCAAAGTTTCAGGATACAAAATTAACACACAGAAATCTGTTGCTTTCCTATACACTAATGATGAACTAACAGAAAGAGAAATCAGAAAAACAATTCCATTCACAATTGCATCAAAAAGAATAAAATACCTAGGAATAAACCTAACGAAGGAAGTGAAAGACCTATACTCTGAAAACTACAAGACACTCCTAGGAGAAATTAAAGAGGACACTAACAAATGGAAATGCATCCCATGCTGTTGGCTAGGAAGAATCAATATTGTCAAAATGGCTATACTACCTAAAGCAATCTACAGATTCAACGTAATCCCTATCACACTACCAACAGCTTTCTTCAATGAACTGGAACAAATAATTCTAAAATTCATATGGAACCACAAAAGACCCCGAATAGCCAAAACAATCCTGAGAAGGAGGAATCAAACAGGGGGAATTACGCTCCCTGACTTCAAGCTGTACTACAAAGCCACAGTAATCAAGACAATTTGGTACTGGCACAAGAACAGACCCACAGACCAGTGGAACAGAACAGAAAATCCAAACATTAACCCAAACATTTACAGCCAATTAATATTTGATAAAGGAGCCTTGGATATACAATGGGGAGATGACAGCCTCTTTAGCAGCTGGTGTTGGGAAAACTGGACAGCTACATGTAAGAGAATGAAACTGGAGTACTGTCTAGCCCCATACACAAAGGTAAACTCAAGGTGGATCAAAGACCTGAATGTAAGTCATGAAACCATAAAACTCTTAGAAAAAAAATAGGCAAAAATCTCTTGGACATAAATATGAGCTACTCCTTCATGAACATATACCCCTGGGCAAGGGAAACAAAAGCAAAAATGAACAAGTGGGACTATATCAAGCTGAAAAGCTTCTGTACAGCAAAGGACACCATCAGTAGAACAAAAAGACATCCTACAGTATGGGAAAATAGATTCATAAATGATGTATCTGATAAGGGGTTGACATCCAAAATATATAAAGAACTCATGCACCTTAACAAAGAAAAAGCAAATAATCCAATTAAGAAATGGGCAGAGGGCATGAATAGACACTTCTCTAAAGAAGAAATTCAGATGGCCAACAGGCACATGAAAAAATGCTCCACATCGCTGGTCATCAGAGAAATGCAGATTAAAACCACAATGAGATATCACCTCACACCAGTGAGGATGACCAACATCCAAAACACAAACAACAACAAATGTTGGTGAGGATGTGGAGAAAAGGGAACTCTCCTATACTGCTGGTGGGAATGCAAATTAGTTCAACCATTGTGGAAAGCAGTATGGAGGTTCCTCAAAAAACTCAAAATAGAAATACCATTTGACCCAGGAATTCCACTCCTAGGAATTTACCCTAAGAATGCAGCAGCCCAGTTTCAAAAAGACCGACGCACCCCTATGTTTATTGCAGCACTATTTACAATAGCCAAGAAATGGAAGCAACCTAAGTGTCCATCAGTAGATGAATGGATTAAGAAGAAGTGGTACATATACACAATGGAATATTCAACCATAAGAAGAAAACAAATCCTACCATTTGCAACAACATGGATGGAGCTAGAGGGTATTATGCTCAGTGAAATAAGCCAAGCCGAAAAAGACAAGTATCAAGTGATTTCACTCATATGTGGAGTATAAGAACAAAGAAAAAAACTGAAGGAACAAAACAGCAGCAGACTCACAGAACCCAAGAACGGACTAATAGTTACCAAAGGGAAAGGGACTGGGGAAGATGGGTGGAAAGGGAGGGATAAGTGGGTAAAAGGGGCATTACGATTAGCAGACGTAAGGTGGGGGGGCACGTGGAGGGCTGTACAACTCAGAGAAGACAAGTAGTGACTCTATAGCAGCTCAGTACGCTGATGGACAGTGACTGTAATGGGGTTTGTGGGGGGGACCTGATGAAGAGGGTAGTTTAATCACCATAATATTGCACATGTAATTGTAGGTTAACGATACCAAAATAAATTGTAAAAAAAAAATGATAATAAATAAATAAATAAAAGAAAATGTGCTGCAAAGGACACAATCAAGAAAATGAAAAGACAACCCATGTAATGGGAGAAAATTTTCATAAGTCATGTAGCTGATGCAGGACTTGATCTAGAATACATAAAGAACACTTACAACTCAATTACAAGAACAGAATCCAATGTAAAAATAGGTAAAGTATATGAATGGACATTTTCCCAAAGAAGATAAAGAAATGGCCA
Source organism: Phataginus tricuspis (assembly GCA_029783875.1). Taxonomy (NCBI): domain Eukaryota; kingdom Metazoa; phylum Chordata; class Mammalia; order Pholidota; family Manidae; genus Phataginus; species Phataginus tricuspis. The sequence continues at coordinate 66,390,660 of JAQQAC010009165.1, read as the reverse complement.
CAAAGCACATGAAAAAATGCTCCCACATCACCAGGAAAAAGCAAATCAAAACCACAATGAGATACCACTTCATACCCACTTGAATGATAGGAATAAAAGAGACAGATATTAACAAGTATGGTTCATAATGTGGAGAAATTGGAATCCTCATACAGTACACCACTTTGGAAAACAGTTTGGCAGTTCCTCATGAGGTTTAAACATAGGGTTACCATATGCCCAGCAATTCCACATCTGCTTATATACCCAAAAAACATAACACAAGACATGTTTTGTGTAAACATTTACACAAACACTTGAACATGAATATTCATAGCAATATTATTCATAATAATGAAAAAGTGGACCCAACTCAAATATTCATCAACTGGTAACAGATGAATAAAATGTGGAGTGTCCATACTGTGAAATATTACTGGGCAATAAAAAAGGTACAAAGTATTGATAAAGACCTTAAAAACATTAAGTTAAGTGGAAGAAGCCAGTCACAAAAGATTGCATACTGTGCAATTCTGTTTATATGAGATGTCCAGATTAAGCAAATCTACAGAAACAAAAGGAGATTATTGATTACTTGGAGCTAAGGAGGTTAGAGGAACATGGGAAGCAATTGTAAATGGGTACAGAATTTCTTTTTGGCGTGATGAGAATGTTCTAAAATTGGTTACAGTGATGTTTGCACAACTCTGTATATGATAAAAACCATTGAGATATACACTTTAAAAGGGCAAATTGTATGGCATGTAAATTATATTTCTGTAAACCTGTTCTAAACAAAAATGAGGCATCTTTGAATTAGGTTTGGCTATGAGCATATCTCAAGATACTATATTACTGAGGGAAAAAAGACTTGGATTTTTAAAACTATAGTTTTTGTAATATGTGCTTTTAATTTTTAGGTTAAAATGTTTTGAACAAGGTTTACTCACAAGAAGATGATGAAAAACAAATGTATTTTCAGGAAAATAAAGCATACTTTTTTTAACCAATAAATTTGGACTAGGATTTAAAGTTTTAAAGAAATATAGAAAAAAATATTTTTATTTAGCTTCATTGAAGTTTATAGTGAGAAAACAAACAATACAAACATCAAAGGAATACACTAACAAGAGAAGGTATAAAAATAATTTTAGTTCTTTGTTTACACACCATTCTGTCACAAACTCTAGAATTATATAATTTAATGAGTCTCAAGATATAAAAAAATTCATAATTCTGAAACTTTTCCAACTGCATATTTATTCTGCCTAGAAATCTGGAGAGGCAAGATTTCATGGTTTTACCAAAACTAAGTATCTTTCCACTATGGTCATCAGGAAATCTTCTTAACTTCTAAGTCAAATCATTAATTATTGGTGTCTGTGAGGCAGGAGACGGAAAGCAGTTGACTTGGAGATCAGATATCTTCTGATTTACAAGTAAGAATCTTGACTGTGATTACAAGTTTTAGACCAAAGCTATCTTCTTGGAATTTACTTCAGGTTTAGGTACAATCCTCTAATCTTACACTTAATACTCCTCTCCTTTTCTCAGCCCAGCGAAAATTGACTAGCTTACTTACTGTCAGCTGGAAAATAGCCTCTTACACTTGTACACAAATTTAGTTTCCTGCCCCACCTTCTCTGAGTAAATGGTCCTCAGTTCCTTGAGTCAATCATGAAAATAAACGCCCTCCTGTCCAGAATTTTAAATAAATCAGGGCGCAATGGGAAAGAATTGACCTTCTACAGCTGTAGAATGTCTTCCACTTTTCACAAACTAAATAGATTTTTCTTCTAGGAACAAAGGTTGCTTTCCTCTCAAAATATTAAATGCTGAAGCTGCCTGAGTGACTATTAGTTTTCTATGCTGTGGAACAAACAACATGCTTTTTATTTTTTTATTTTTTATTCAAATATCATTGATATACAATCTTATATTGGTTTCAAGTATACAGCACAGTGTTCAACAGTTACCCACATTATTAAATCCTCAAGTGCAGTTACTAGACGCCAACATAGGAAGATGGTAAAGAATCATTGGCTATATCCTCCACAGCATACATTTATTATCTCACAGTCTCTTTGGCAGGCATCAGGCACGGCTTAGTTAGATCCTCTGCTCTGGGACTCACAGAGTGAATCAAAATGTCAGCTGAGCTGTATTCTCATCTGGAGGCTCCACTGGGGGAGAATTAGCTTCCAACCTGCTCAGGTTACTGGCAGAATGCACTTCTTCATGACTGTAGAACTAAGGACTTCTGTTTCTTGTTGACTGTTGGCTGTACGCTGCCCTCAGCAACTGTATGCAGTTTCTTGCCACGTGAACTTCTTCAACATGACCACCATCAAGCCAATAAGGAGAATTCCGAGTGTGAACCTACTAGCATAAAGGAGTTTTATATCATGTAAAATGATGATGGGAATGACATCCTATCACTGTTGCCATATTCTATTGGTTAGATATAGCCATTAGTTTCAGCTCAGACTCAAGAGAAGGGGGTTATACAAATGCATGAACAACAGAGGGCAGGCATCGTCGGGGACTGATCACTTTAGCGTCTGCCCACCGTAGGAGTCGTGAATCCGTTCCACGTGGGGATGAAGAGCACCTGAATGAACAAAATGAACAAAATCAAACCATATCCCCATAACAGTGGCTTAAAACAACTACTTGCTCATTATTCTGTGGTTCAGCAATTTGGGCTGGGTCCTGCTGGGCTGTTTTTCCGCTGGTCTCCCATGAGGCTACACATATAACTGTACAAACTGCAACTTAAGTTAGTTGACTTAACATGGCCTCACTCACACGTGTGGGATTGGCACTGGCTGTAGACTAGGCCCCATTTCTCCCGCAGGCTGGCCTGGTCTCCTTCACATTGTGAGAAAAAGAAGCTTCAGGAGTCAGAAGTTGTACAGTATTACTTCTGTCGCATTTTATTCATTGAAATAAGTCCCAAAGCAAGCCCAGATACAAAGGGGGAGGAAATAGACCCTGCCTCTTTTCCTTCTAGAACAGTGCAAAGTTCAAACCCCAGAACCCTTCAGGATTTACCTGATAACTATTACAAAGTATCAATCTTCATATACAAGAGCATTTGTTAACTGATTAAAGATACAATGGCATTTTTTTGTTTATTATTGTTAAAGTAGTTAATTGATCTTTGCTTATATACAATAAACTGTTGTCTCTGGATATGTTTATGTTAGTCTTAAAGTTACTAGGTTTACTTATTTTTTTTCTAGGTTTATTTATTTATTTATTTATTTACAATTTATTTTATTTTAGTATCATTAACCTACAATTACATGAGCAATATTGTGATGATTAAACTACCCCCTTCCTCAGGTCCCCCCCACCAACCCTATTACAGTCACTGTCCATCAGTGTAGTGAGATGAGAATCACTACTTGTCTTCTCTGAGCTGTACAGTCCTCCCCATTCCCCCCCCCATGTCTGCTAATCATAATGCCCCTTTTACCCTCTTATCCCTCCCTTCTTCCCCAGTTCCTTTCCCTTTGGTAACTATTAGTCCGCTCTTGGCACCCCTATGTTTATTGCAGCACTATTTACAATAGCCAAGAAATGGAAGCAACCTAAGTGTCCATCAGTAGATGAATGGATTAAGAAGATGTGGTACATATACACAATGGAATATTACTCAGCCATAAGAAAAAAACAAATCCTACCATTTGCAACAACATGGATGGAGCTGGAGGGTATTATGCTCAGTGTAGGTTAATGATACTAAAAAAAATTGTAAAAAAAAATAATAATAAAATAAAAATAATAAACATAGGGGTGCATCTGTTTTTTTGAAACTGGGCTGCTGCATTCTTGGGGTAAATTCCTAGGAGTGGGATTCCTGGGTCAAATGGTATTTCTATTTTGAGTTTTTTGAGGAACCTCCATACTGCTTTCCACAATGGTTGAACTAATTTGCATTCCCATCAGCAGTGTAGGAGGGTTTCCTTTTCTCCACATCCTCGCCAACATTTGTTGTTGTTTGTGTTTTGGATGTTGGCCATCCTCACTGGTGTGAGGTGATATCTCATTGTGGTTTTAATTTGCATTTCTTTGATGATTAGCGATGTGGAGCATTTTTTCATATGCCTGTTGGCCTTCTGAATTTCTTCTTTAGAGAAGTGTCTATTCATGTCCTGTGCCCATTTCTTAATTGGATTATTTGCTTTTTGTTTGTTAAGGTGCGTGAGTTCCTTCTATATTTTGGATGTCAACCCCTTATCAGATACATCATTTATGAATATATTTTCCCATATTGTAGGATGTCTTTTTTTTCTACTGATGGTGTCCTTTGCGGTACAGAAGCTTTTCAACTTGATATAGTCCCATTTGTTCATTTTTGCTTTTGTTTCCCTTGCTGGGGGGTATATGTTCATGAAGAAGTCGCTCATTTTTATGTCCAAGAGATTTTTGCCTATGTTTTTTTCTAAGAGTTTTATGGTTTCATGACTTATATTCAGGTCTTTGATCCACCTTGAGTTTACCTTTGTGTATGAGGTTAGACAGTAGTCCAGTTTCATTCTCTTACATGTAGCTGTCCAGTTTTTCCAACACCAGCTGCTGAAGAGGCTGTCCTCTCCCCATTGTATATCCAGGGCTCCTTTATCAAATATTAATTGACTGTAGGTGTTTGGGTTAATGTTTGGATTTTCTGTTCTGTTCCACTGGTCTGTGGGTCTGTTTTTGTGCCAGTACCAAATTGTCTTGATTACTGTGGCTTTGTAGTAGACCTTAAAGTCAGGGAACGTAATTCCCCCTGTTTGATTCCTCCTTCTCAGGATTGCTTTGGCTATTCGGGGTCTTTTCTGGTTCCATGTGATCTAGGTTTATTTTTAATAAGTGTTAATCTCAAGTATCGCTAACTACTCTCCTTTTTCTTTCAACTTTTTATTTTGGTAAACATTTCAAAGTATTAGTAAATAAACCACAAAAATATGAGAAGGACACTATGAATGGATTTTTTGTAACCTTGAAAAAGAGAAGCCTTTCTTACCATCACCCAAAATCTAGAACCATGAAAGAAAATATTGATAAACTTGATTCCATAAAAATGAAAAATTTCTGCATAGAAAAAAAATCACAAAGTCAAGATACATGGCAAATGAAAAAAATGGTCACAGAACATTACCAGACAGTTCACAGAAGCATAATAGTTTGCTCTTAAATATGAAAAAGCTCCTTGACTTTATTAATAATAAAAGAAAAACATATTAAAACTACACTGATAATATCATTTCACCAACTACATAGAAAATTTGGCAACAAAACATGTAGGCAAAAGTATGTGGAAGCCAGAACTATTGTACATTGCTGGTGGGAATGCACAATGGAAGGCAATTTAGTGATATATATTAAAATGATGAGTGCATTTGCCTGTTGATATAGCAATCTCACTTTATGTCCCAGATGTACCTGCTGATGTAAGAAATGACACATGTATGTGGTTGTTCACTGTAACATTGTAGAAGTGAAAGATTGGAAATTACCCCAAGGTTCATCATTAGAAGACTGGTTAAATAGACAATAGAACATACACACAATGGAAGACCGTATATTGTGAAAACCAACGAGGAAACTCTTGTGTGCTACTGTGGAAACATCTCTGATATACAGAGAGAAAAATACAAAGAGCACAACAGTTTATACAATGTGCTGCCTTTTGTGTAAGAGAGGGAATAACAAAAGAATATACATTCATATAGGTCATGTTTTGGGAGACAGAGCAGGGACCCAATGATGAATGTGTAAAGATGCATTTTTTTTTTCTATGCTGCATACATTTTTTAAAAATCTACACATACATGTATTTTTACTTACATTCAATTTTAGATTTATCTTTTTAAAGTATTAGCTCTATTGAGGTACAATTCATATACCAATTTGAATGCACCTATTAAAATCATACAATTCAATGGCATTTAGTATATTCACAGACTTGCACACCCATCCCCACAATCAATTTCATGACATTTTAATTACCCCCTGCCCACAAGTGCCTCCCTGCTAGCATCCTCCTCCTCTGCTCCCCAGTCTCACTCCTGCAGCCCTAGGCAAGCACTTACCTATTTTTTGTCTCTATAGATGTGCCTATTTGACATCTTCCTCCTTTTTCATCTCCACAAATTTAATTCGTTTCCCTTACAGCCACCTCTGCTTGTTTTGTCCCAGTGTCTAGTCCAAAGATTGCCCTCTCCAGCTGCCACCATAATTCTTTTAGCTTCATTTCTATAAATGCTCTTTGTTGGTAATGAGCGACTTTCTGCCAACCACCCACGGCCATTGTCCCTAGCTACCCGGGAGTTTCCTAAGGAACTTTGGACTGTGTTTACTCTTAAAGTGAGAGCCACTCCCTCTCTCAGCCATGCTCCTCCTTCTCCTCTTCCTTACCTGCTGAAGAGCAGAGAGGCTTCTCCAGGGAATATCCGTGTGAGAAAAGACTTTACAGTCTCCTTTCTAGAAGCTCACAGTACTCTTCAGCACCGGATGGCATTTTTACAATACCCTGAGGAGCTTCACAACAGTTCTCCTTCCTTATTTGTTCTTATTCACCACCAAAACCCCTCCCCACCAATTCACTAACAAAAATACCAAAAACATTCCAAATGAATATTTAACTGCATAATGACAGTTCTTCTGAATACAGTATGTTTAAAGCATATGAAAAAGCAACAGGGCTCATATACAAAACACTAATTTACTAAAACTTAACTAAAATAGAAATTATTTTTTTAGCTGGATTCTTTTCCCGCCAAAATAAGATGAGGGTGCAAGAAGGTCATCCTAATAGGTGACATAGCAATGTTCACTATAATCTTAATAATGACTGTATCTTGGGTCAAAATCTTGTACCACTTAACAGGTAAGTAATATAGTATCTATTTTCTTCTCTTATAAAGAGAGGTTTAGATGAGCCAAAATATAGATAACTAATAAATAATCTGATATTTGACACTGAAATTGGACTGAACCATTTCCTCGCTTTTGTTTTTTTGAAGAGTGCTTGATTGGTTATGTTTTTTTAAAAACTGTTATTCTTTTTTGCATGTGCTTTTGAAGGAAGTGTTTCTGGGCTTTGGAAAATTCACTATGAACCTTATATCAAACTATACAAGATGAAGGAAGATCTGGGAAGATCAGTTTCTTGGTCTTTAAATTTGGTTAACTGCTATTGTATTCTACTTCAGATCCGGTAATCAATTCTGTCTACATTGCTCTCAAAACCCAGATGTGGCCAATAGATGACCTACATCTGCCCCTGATCAAGAGATGGAGTCTATGCCTGCTCCTCTTGAACCTTGAGTAGGCCTTGAGATTGTCTCCACAAATAGGGTGTGGTGGAATTGACCTTACATAACTCCTGAGAATAGACCCTTAAAATATCATGCATATCTTTTTGGACAATTGCTCTTGGAACCCAGTGACCATACTGTGAAGAAACCCAGGCCTTCTGTGCAGAGGTCCACCTAGAGAGTTGCTGAAGCCGCTGGCCCACAAACCTGGCTGAGCTCCTAGTTAACACTCGGCACCAATTTGCCAGGATGTGAGTGATCCTTCTTGAAAATGAATGAATGATATGAAAATTGTCCCAGCTTATAACATGTGGAGCAGAGATGAGCCATCAATTCATGAGAAATAGATGACTGAAATAGTTCCTGGAAATAGATAAATGAAAACAGGGTAAGAAGAATTCCCTTGGCTCTAACTTCTCTAGAGCAGAGTCTGGTACATATTTAGATTCAAAGGACTTCTCTCTTCTTAAGATAAAACAACAATATGAGTAATCAAGAGGAATTGTTAATTGCCAATAAAACTTTGAACCCTTTATCAGCTTCCCTCATCCAAATAAGTAATTTAGTGAAAGCTGACCCTCCACTCATTTTACAGAGCAGAGACCTTAAATAGGAAGAGGTAAGTCACCAGTGGACCTGGAAGAAGTCGGGCTGAGAAAAACAATCAGGTTAATGAAGCAGTCATGAAGAGAAGAAAGTAGATGTTCTCTCAGGAGACACAGAAAGAACCGTCCAATTATGAGAGTAGGTCAAAAAAAAGTCGAAACAATTAAGTGACTTGAGTTTAATTTGAGGAGTTGTCACAAAATTATGTCTTGTTTTTTGTTCTTGAAGGCAGGTGGTTGGGATGAGGTCAGATGCCAAAGGGCTACCCACAAAAGGGGTGCAGCATATCATTATGAATTTAGTACTTCTTGGTTTCAGGAGAGGTGGAATGCACCAAATGATCTTTTAAAAATTACACAAGTAGCCCTAAGAGATTAAAGATGGCGACATGAGAGATGAGACAAAGCCTTCCTTCTAAAACCGCATATAAAATGAAAATATAACTAATACAATTAATCCTGAAAAAGCAACAGGAAAGAGGGCTGCGCCAGACTGCATACACCTGGAGAAAAGAGCAGACCTCACAGAACAGGGTAACGTACCAAAGCTGTGACACGGTGGGACCCAAACCCTTCCCCTACCCCAGCTCACCGGCGGGAGGAAGAGAAATGGAGCAGGGAGGGAGTAGAGGCCTGGGACTTCTGAATACCTAACTCCAGAGATCTGCTGTGGGAGCACAAACCTATATTTCATGGTGCTTGCATGGTACTCTTGTGATTACGGGGTTGGAAAGCTAAGACAGGCAGAATTCCTGGAGATTGAGATTCCACCGCTTGTGGAAAGCAGGGATCCATATTCGGCTGCTCTGGGACAAAAGAAAGGCAGGCAGTCTGAGAGACTTCTTAACAAGGAAGCCCTTAGCAAGAGGGCTGCTAAAGGGGCAAGTATTGCACAGAGCTTACTGCTAAGGAGAAAGGACAGGTAGACAAAATTGTCCAGGTGCACTCTACCCAGCTGGTTGGGAGCTTTGCCTTATAGACTGTCATATTTAAGGAGGAAAAAGAAATCTTCCACCTTAGATGATCTTCAGGTGCTCTAGCTCCCTGGCTGGCTACACAGCTCCAAGGACGCCCTCCGTGATACACAGCCTACTGCGCCATTCTCACGGCCAGCCCCACCTGGCTCCCAAACGGGCAAACCCTACCCTGGTGTTAGCCCAGCCAGAGGTAAGCTCTGTCTACAGCAACTATAAACAAAAAGCATAGGGGCTTATACCTCTGTGCTCAGCCCACTGGTTCAAGCAGTGGAGGCAAGCATAGCAGCCAGGAACAGGAAACAGCTCTTTCCTCCCCACGGTCAACAATACCACTACCCTGTGACCCCCGACATTGCTTCAGGGGCTGAGCAGCTCCAGGGAGTAGAACTTCTGGGCACTAGAGGGCGACATATACAAATATGAAATGCCAAAGGAACCTGGTTCAAGTAAAATGATTAATACAACTCCTGAGAAAGATTTAAATTACATGAAACTCATGACTATTCCTGAAAGGGAGTTCAAAATAAAAATCATTAACATGCTCATGGAGGTACGGAAAGATATTCAAGAACTCAGGAATGAATTGCGGATGATCCAATCGTTGAAGAGCACAATGGAGGGTATTAAAAGCAGGCTGGATACAGTGAAGGAGACGATAAATGAAATAGAAACTAGAGAAGAAGAATACAAAGAAGCTGAGGCACAGAGAGAAAAAAGGATCTCTAAGAATGAAAGAATATTGAGAGAACTGTGTGACCAATCCAAACGGAACATTATAGGGGTACCAGAAGAAGAAGAGAGAGAAAAAGGTATAGAAAGTGTCTTTGAGGAGGTAATTGCTGAAAACTTCCTGAACCTGGGGAAGCAGACAGTCTCTCAGGCCATGGAGATGCACCAATCTCCCAACACAAGGGACCCAAGGAAGACAACACCAAGACATATAGTAATTAAAATGGCAAAAATCAACGATAAGTATGGACTATTAAAAGCAGCCAGAGAGAGAAATAAGATCACATACAAAGGAAAGCCCATCAGGCTATCATCAGACTTCTCAACAGAAACCGTACAGGCCAGAAGGGAGTGGCATGACGTATTTAATGCAATGAAGTAGAAGGGCCTTGAATCAAGAATACTTTATCCAGCAAGTTTATCATTTAAATCTGAAGGAGGGATTAAACAATTTCGAGATAAGCAAAAGCAGAGAGAATTTGACTCCCACAAACCATCTCTACAGTGTATTTTGGAGGGACTGCTATAGATGGAACTGTTCCTAAGGTTTAATAGCTTTCACCAGAGGTAATAAAAACCACAGTAAAGAAAGTAGAATAGCTAATGCATAAGCAAATGTAAAATTAAATGAACTATCCCAAAAGTCAATCAAGGAATAGACAAAGAGTACAGAATATGACACCTAATATATAAAGAATGGAGGAGGAAGAAAAAGTAGGAAGAAGAAAAAAAAAAGAACCTTTAGGCTGTGTTTGTAATAGCATACTAAGTGAGTTAAGTTAGACTCTTAGATAGTAAGGAAGTTAACCTTGAACTTTTGGTAACCACGAATCTAAAGTCTGCAATGCCAGTAAGTACATACCTATCACCCTAAATGTAAATGAACTGAATGCACCAATCAAAAGATATAGAGTCACTGAATGGATAAAAAAAGCAAGACCCATCTATATGCTGCCTACAAGAGACTCACCTCAAACCCAAAGACATACACAGATTAAAAGTGAAGGGATGGAAAAAGATATTTCATGCAACTAACAGGGAGAAAAAAGCAGGAGTTGCAGTACTTGTATCAGACAAAATAGACTTCAAAACACAGAAAGTCACAAGAGACAAAGAAGGACATTACATAAGATGAAAGGGTCAATCCAACAAGAAGATATGACCATTATAAATATCTATGTGCCCAACACAGGAGCTCCTACATATGTACAAATACTGACCGATTTAAAAGGAGAAATACAATGCAATGCATTCATTCTAGGAGACTTCAACACACCACTCACTCCAATGGACAGATCAACCAGACAGAAAATAAGTAAGGAGACAGAGGCACTGAACAACACAGTAGAACAGATGGACCTAACAGACATATACAACTCTACACCCAAAAGCAGCAGAATACACATTCTTCTCAAGTGCACATGGAACATTTTCAAGAATAGATCATATACTAGGCCACCAAAAGAGTCTTGGTAAATTCAAAAAGATTGAAATTGTACCAAGCAGTTTCTCAGACCACAAAGGTATGAAACCAGAAATAAATTACACAAAGAAAATGAAAAATCCCACAAACACATGGAGGCTTCACAACCTGCTCCTAAATAACCAATGGATCAATGACCAAATAAAAACAGAGATCAAGCAATATATGGAGACAAATGACAACAATAATTCAACACCACAAAATCTGTGGGATGCAGCAAAGGCCGGGCTAAGAGGAAAGTATATTGCAATACAGGCCTATCTCAGGAAAGAAGAACAATCCCAAATGAACAGTCTATACTCACAATTAACGAAAATAGAAAAAGAAGAAAAAATGAGGCCCAAAGTCAGCAGAAGAAAGGACTTAATAAAAATTAAAGCAGAAATAAATAAAATCAAGAAGAATAAAACAATAGAAAGAATCAATGAAAGCAAGAGCTGGTTCTTTGAGAAAACAAACAAAATAGATAAACCCCAAGCCAGACTTATCAAGAAAAAAAGAGAGTCTACTCACATAAACAGAATCAGAAATGAGAAAGGAAAAATCACTATGCATACCACAGAAGTACAAAGAATTATTAGAGAATACTATGAAAAATTATATGCTAACAAACTGGATAACCTAGAAGAAATGGACAACTTTCTAGAAAAATACAACCTTTGTAGCTGACCCAGAAAGAAACAGAAAATCTGAACAGACCAATTACCAGCAACAAAATTGAACTGGTAATCAAAAACCTACGTAAGAACAAAACCCTGGACCAGATGGCTTCACCACTGAATTTTATCAAACATTCAGTGAAGACCTAATACCCATCCTCCTTAATGTTTTCCAAAGAGTAGAAGAAAAGAGAATACTTCCAAACTCATTCTATGAGGCCAGTATCACTCTAATACCAAAACCAGGCAAAGACACCACAAAAAAGAAAATTGCAGACCAATATCCCTGATGAACATACATGCAAAAATACTCAACAAAATATTAGCAAACCAAATTCAAAAATACATCAAAAAGATCATCCATCATGATCAAGTGGGATTCATCCCAGGGATGCAAGGATGGTACAACATTTGAAAATCCATCAACATCATCCACCACATCAACAAAAAGGACAAAAACCACCTGATCATCTCCATAGATGCTGAAAAAGCATTTGACAAAATTCAACATCCATTCATGATAAAAACTCTCAACAAAATGGGTATAGAGGGCAAGTACCTCAACATAATAAAGGCTATATATGACAAACCCACAGCAAACATTATACTTAACAGCAAGAAGCTGAAAGCTTTTCCTTTAAGATCGGGAACAAGACAAGGATGCTCACTCTCCCCACTTCTATTCAACATAGTACTGGAGGTCCTAGGCACGGCAATCAGACAACACAAAGAAATAAAAGGCATCCAGATTGGCAAGGAAGAAATTAAACTGTCCCTCTTTGCAGATGACATGATATTGTACATAAAAAACCCTAAAGAATCCACTCCAAAACTACTAGAACTAATATGTGAATTCTGCAAAGTTGCGGGACACAAAATTAGTATGCAGAAATCTGTGGCATTCCTATACACTAACAACGAACTAGCAGAGAGAGAAATCAGGAAAACAATTCCATTCAAAGTTGCATCAAAAAGAATAAAATACCTAGGAATAAACTTAACCAAAGAAGTGAAAGACTTATACTCTGAAAACTACAAGACACTCATGAGAGAAGTTAAAAAAGATACCAATAAATAGAAACACATCCTGTGCTCATGGATAGGAAGAATTAATATTGGCAAAATAGCCATCCTGCCTAAAACAATCTACACATTCAATGCATTTCCTATCAAAATACTAACAGCATTTTTCAACAAACTAGAGAAAATCATTCTAAAATTCATATGGAACCACAAAAGACCCCGAATAGCGAAAGCCATCCTGAGAAGTAAGAATAAAGCTGGGGGGATTATGCTCCCCAACTTCAAGCTCTACTACAAAGCCACAGTAATCAAGACAATTTGGTACTGGCACAAGAACAGACCCATAGACCAATGGAACAGAATAGAGAGCCCTGATGTAAACCCAACCATATATGGTCAATTAATACATGATAAAGGAGCCATGGACATACAATGAGGAAATGACAGCCTCTTCAACAGCTGGTGTTGGCAAAACTGGACAGCTACATGCAAGAGAATCAAACTGGATTATTGTTTAACCCCATACACAAAAGTAAACTCAAAATGGATCAAAGATCTGAATGTAAGTCATTAAACCATAAAACTCTTAGAAGACATCATAGGCAAAAATATCCTGAGTATAAGCATGAGCAACTTCTTCCTGAACGCATCTCCTCGAGCAAGGGAAACAAAAGCAAAGATGAACTCATGGGCCTACATCAAACTAAAAAGTTTCTGTACAGCAAAGGACACCATCAACAGAACAAAAAGGCATCCTACAGTATGGGAGAATATATTTGTAAACGACATATCTGACAAGGGGTTAACATCCAAAATATATAAAGAACTTACATGCCTCAACATCCAAAAAGCAAACAACCCGATTAAAAAATGGGCAGAGGATATGAAGAGACAGTTCTCCAAAGAAGAAATTCAGATGGCCAACAGACACATGAAAAGATGCTACACATCACTAATCATCAGGGAAATGCAAATTAAAACTACAATGAGATATCACCTCACACCAGTAAGGATGGCCAGCATCGAAAAGACTAAGAACAACAAATGCTGGCGAGGATGCAGAGAAAGGGGAACCCTACTACACTGCTGGTGGGAATGCAAGTCAGTTCAACCATTGTGGAAAGCAATACAGAGGTTCCTCACAGAACTAAAAATAGAAATACCATTTGAACCAGAAATCCCACTCCTTGGAATTTACCCAAAGAATACAACCTCTCAGATTCAGAAAGACATATGCACCTCTATGTTCATTGCAGTACTTTTTACAATAGCCAGGATATGGAAGCAACCTAAGTGTCCATCAGTAGATGAATGGATAAAGAAGATGTGGTACATATACACAATGGAATACTATTCCGCCATAAGAAGGAAACAAATCCTACCATTTGCAACAACATGGATGGAGCTGGAGGATTTTATGCTCCGTGAAATAAGCCAGATGGAGAAAGACAAGTGCCAAATGATTTCTCTCATTTGTGGAGTATAACAACAAAGCAAAAACTGAAGGAACAAAACAGCAGCAGACTCAGAGACTCCAAGAAGGAACTAGTGATTACCAAAGGGGAGGGGTGTGGGAGGGTGGGCGGGGAGGGTGGGAGAAGGGGATTGAGGGGTATTTTGTTTAGTACACATGGTATGGGGGGTCACGGGGAAAACAGTGTAGCATAGAGAAGGCAAATAGTGAATCTGTGGCATCTTACTACACTGAAGGACAGTGACTGCATTGAGGTATGGGTGGGGACTTGATAATATGGGTAAATGTAGTAACTGCATTGTTTTTTCATGTGAAACCTTCATAAGAGTGTATATCAATAATACGTTAATAAAAAAAATTATACAAGTAACAAACACATTCTTATGATAAAAGATTCAAAGAAGAATCAGTTCTGAGAGTAAAGTATAAAATATAAATCTATATATATAAATGTTCACTATCCCAACAGAGCTGCAATAACCCCTCCACTCCTTCTACAAATATCTGCGTACTGAGTGTTTCTATAAGAGTCCAGCTCTTAAATTTAATATGAACTGATGAGCAAAGCAGCTCATGTCCTTGTTTCCCCATGACGTAACACTCACATACGCTCTCACAGCGTTTCTTCCTGTGCCTTTCAGGACTATTTGTCTAGTGACTTCTCCCACAGAACTCTATGGCTACTGACTAAGGAAACAGAAGACCGCAGTGGCAGGACAATCAAGCTGCAGAAGCTGGAGTTGACTAAGACCTTGAATCTGAGAGGAGCAATTGGATCGCAGTTTCACTTTCTCAAAGAGTTTCTTAATAAAGATGGCCTTGATATATGTTCCCCTTTTCTTGGTACCCCTACCTATTATTTTTAGTTCCTTGGGCAAAGTTAATACTTGATTATAAATACATGCTTCCAAAGCAAAAGAAAGCAAGCTTTATAACATCAATGCAGAACATTTCAACTAAAATTAGCCATCTCCTCCCAGTGCGGATGCCCACCCTGGGATGGACAGTGCTGTCCTTGGAGGGACCATTAATTCTTTACGCCATTAGCTTCCTCTTGGATTAATACATTTGCTTCATTGTACTAACTGGTGCCTCATGACCTTACAACATTAATGTCTCTCCCAAAGGTCATTTAGCCAAGTCTAAATCATAGCTCTATCTGGCATTTTGGTTTGGCCTGCCAATTTTATTTTTATTTATTTGTTGTTTCAATAAGGCTTGGGTGAGGGGAAATGAACAGGGTAGGTTCATCTTTTACAAAGCCAGAACAGTGGGAGGTTTCAGAGGCAAAGCGAAATATAAGTAAATACCTGTTGGATTCACCTGACACAATAATCGTATTTCACCTATCATGTTAGTAAAGCCATAGCATTTCTTACAGCTACGTCAAAGATACACCTACTGTTTTAAGATACATTTCCATCCTTAACCATGAGCCCTGAAGGGTGAGACAATCCCATTTCAGGTACCAGAGACCTCTGCCCCTTGTTCCTTATAAGAAAAGTTTCTTCTCAGTGGTCATCTGTTTGCTTGCTTACTGACAGGCAACTTTCAAATGGTCTAGCTTCAAAAATGCAGGAATTTTCCTGTTTGTGTACATTCAAAAAAGAACGTCCATTGAGCTTTGAACTAAAATGTGAACCTCCCGACAGGAGCTTGGTTTGGAATTAAGATCGAGAAAGATGAGTTCCAGGAAATCAGTTGGTTGGCTGATGGGATTCAACGGCTGAAACAAAGATAAAGTACCAGCGTGTGGACTAGCCAGCCCTGTGATCTTAGCATTGTGCTTAGAGTCTGCTCAGGGGGGAAAAGCAATGTGAGCAACAAGGTGGTGTGCAGTCCTGCCATCTTCCATTTCTTCCTTTTCTCTTTACAGTGAAGAAATACTATTTTTTTAAATTAAGGTATCATCGATATACACTCTATAAAGGTTTCACATGAAAAACATTGTGGTTATTACATTCACCCATATTTTCAAGTCCCCCCCACACCCCACTGAAGTCACTGTCCATCAGCGTAGTAAGATGCTATAGAGTCACTACTTGTCTTCTCTGTGCTCTACTGCCTTCCCCGTCACTGCCCTACTTTATGTGTGCTAATCATAATGCCCCTTAATCCCCTTCTCCCTCCCTCCCCACCCCCCTCCTCACCCCCTTCCCTTTGGTAACAGCTAGTCCCTTCTTGGAGTCTGTGAGTCTTCTGCTGTTTTTTTCCTTCAGTTTTTCCTTTGTTCTTATACTCCACAAATGAGGGAAATCATTTAGTACTTGTCTTTCTCCACCTGGCTTATTTCACTGAGCATAATACTCTAGCTCCATCCATGTTGTTGCAAATGGTAGGATTTATTTTCTTGTTATGGCTGAATAATATTCCATTGTGTATATGTACCATGTATTCTTTATCCATTCATCTACCGATGGCACTCAGGTTGCTTCCATGTCTTGGCTATTGTAAATAGTGATTCGATAAACATAGGGGTGCCTACGTCTCTATGAATCTGGGATCTTGTTTTCTTTGGGTAAATTCCTAGGAGTGGAATTCCTGGATCAAATGGTATTTCTGTTTTTAATTTCTTGAGGAACCTCCATACTGCGAACTAATTTACATTTCTACTAATAGTGTAGGAGGGTTCCCCTTTCTCTGAATCCTCACCAGCATTTGTTGTTCCTTGTCTTTTGAATGTTGGCCATCCTAACTGGTGTGAGGTGATATCTCACTGTGGTTCCCCTGATAATTAGCGATGTGGAGCATCTTTTCATGTGTCTGTTGGCCATCTGAATTTTTTCTTTGGAGAAGTATCTGTTCAGATCCTCCACCCATTTTTTAATAGGATCGTTTGCTTTTTGGGTGTTGAGGCATGTGAGTTCTTTATATATTTTGGATGTTAACCCCTTATTGGATATGATGTTTAGGAATATATTCTGCCATACTGTGGGATGCCCTTTTGTTCTACTGATGGTGTTCTTTGCTGTACAGAAGCTTTTTAGTTTGATGTGGTTCCATTTGTTCATTTTTGCTTTTGTTTCCCTTGTCTAAGGAGATGTGTTCAGGAAAAAGTTGCTCATGTTTATATTCAAAAGAGTTTTGCCTGTGTTTCCTTCTATGAGTTTTATGGTTTCATGACTTACATTCAGGTCTTTGATCCATTTTGAGTTTACTTTTGTGTATGGAGTTAGACAATAATCCAGTTTCATTCTCTTGCATGTAGCTGTCCAGTTTTGCCAATACCAGTTATCGTAGAGACTGTCATTTCCTCATTGTATATCCATGGCTCCTTTATTGTATATTAATTGGCCATATATGTTTGGGTTTATATCAGCGCTCTCTATTCTGTTCAATTGATCTATGGGTCCATTCTTGTGCCAATACCAAATTGTTTTGATTACTGTGGCTTTGTAGTAGAGCTTGAAGTTGGGGAGTGTAATTCCCCCAGCTTTATTTTTCCTTCTCAGGATTTCTTTGGCTATTTGGGGTCTTTTGTGGTTCCATATGAATTTTAGAACTATTTGTTCTAGTTTGTTGAAGAATGCTGTTGGTATTTTGATAGGAATTGCATTGAATGTGTAGATTGCTTTAGGAGGGATGGCCATTTTGACAATAATAATTCTTCCTATCCATGAGCATGGGATGAATTTCCATTTATTGGTGTCTCCTTTAATTTCCCCCAGGAGTGTCTTGTAGTTTTCACTTTCTTGGTTAGGTTTATTCCTAGGTATTTTATTCTTTTTGATGCAATTGTAAATGGAATTATTTTCCTGATTTCTCTTTCTTCTAGCTCACTGTTCATATATAGGAATGCCACAGATTTCTGTGTATTAATTTTTTATCCTGCAACTTTGCTGAATTCAGTTATTAGTTCTAGGAGTTTTGAGGTGGATTCTTTAGGGTTTTTTTTATGTACAACATCATGTCCTCTGCAAACAGTGACAGTTTAACTTCTTCTTTACCAATCTGGATGCCTTTTCTTTGTGTTGTCTGATTGCTGTGGCAAGGACCTCCAGAACTATGTTGAATAAAAGTCGGGGGTGTGGGCATCCTTGTCTTGTTCCCAATCTTAGAGGATAAGCTTTCATCTTCTCACTTTTAAGTATGATGTTGGCTGTGGGTTTGTCACATATGGCCTTTATTATGTTGAGGTACTTGCCCTTCTATACCCATTTTGTTGAGAATTTTTATCATGAATGGATGTTGAATTTTGTCAAATGGTTTTTCAGCATCTATGGAGATGATCAGGTGGTTTTTGTCCTTCTTTTTGTTGGTGTATGACATTGATGGATTTTTTAATATTGTACCATCCTTGCATCCCTGGAATAAATCCCACTTGATCATGATGGATGATCTTTTTGATGTATTTCTGAATTTGGTTTGCTAATATTTTGTTGAGTATTTTTGCATCTATGTTCATCAGGGTGGTCTGCAATTTTCTTTTTTGTGGTGTCTTTGCCTGGTTTTGGTATTAGAATAATGCTGGCCTCATAGAATGAGTTGGAAGTATTCCCTTGTCTTCTACTTTTTGGAAAACTTTAAGGGGGATGGGTGTTAGGTCTTCACTAAATGTTTGATAAAATTCAGTGGTGAAGCCATCTGGTTCAGATGTTTTGTTCTTAGGTAGTTTTTTGATTCCCAATAGGTAATTGGTCTGTTCAGATTTTCTGTTTCTTCCTGGGTCAGTCTTGGAAGGTTGTATTTTCTAGAAAGTTGTCCATTTCTTTTAGGTTATCCAATTTGTTAGCACATAATCTTTCATAGTATTCTGTAGTAAATCTTTGTATTTATGTGGTTTCCATAGTGATTTTTCCTTTCTTATTTCTGATTCTGTTTATGTGTGCACACACTCTTTTTTTATTGATATGTCTGGCTAGGGGCTAATCTATTTTGTTTATTTTCTCAAAGAACCAGCTCCTAGTTTCATTGATTCTTTCTATTGTTTTATTCTCAATTTTGTTTATTTCTGCTCTGATCTTTATTATGTCCCTCCTTCTACTGACTTTGGGCTTCATTTGTTCTTCTTTCTCTGGTTTCATTATTTGTGAGTTTAGAGCATTCATATGGGATTGTTCTTCTTTCTTGAGGTTAGCCTGTATTGCTATATACTTTCCTCTTAGAACTGCTTTTGCTGCGTCCCACAGATTTTGGGGTGTTGAGTTGTTGTTTTCATTTGTCTCCATATATTGCTTGATTTCTGTTTTTATTTCGTCATTGACCCATTTATTATTTAGGAGCATGTTGTTAAGCTTCCAGGTGTTTGTGGGCTTTTTTGTTTTCTTTGCATAATTTATTTCTAGTTTCATACCTTTGTGGTCTGAGAAGCTGGCTGGTACAATTTCAATCCCTCTGAATTTACTGAGGCTCTTTTTATGGCCTAGTGTGTGATCTATTCTTGGAAATGTTCCATGTGCACTTGATAAGAATGTGTATCCTGCTGCTTTTGGGTGGGGTGTTCTGTAGATATCTGTTAGGTCCATCTGTTCTAATGTGTTGTTCAGTGCCTCTGTCTCCTTACTTATTTTCTGTCTGGTTGATCTGTTCTTTGGAGTGAGTGGAGTGTTGAAGTCTCCTAGAATGAACGCATTGCATTCTATTTACCAATAAAATTCTTTATAGCATTTTTCAAACCCTGTAGTACAGGTTGCAACATGTGCATTAAATTGTAATTTCCCTCTAGTCTTCTTTAATCTGGAACATCTCTTTAGTATTCATCTTTCATGACATTGATTTGTTTAAGGACCCTAAGTCAGTTGTTCAGTAGTATGCCTTCAGCCAGACGTGCCTGGAGTTTCCTCATGACTTGATTCAGGCCATGGGTCCCCCAACAGAATAGCACAAATGTGATGTCATGTTCTCAGGATATCATGTCTGGAAGCATCATGTCAACCTGCCCCTTGTTGCTTAGTTTTGGTCAACTGATTCAGGTCTTGTCCCCTTTCTCCTCTGTGTAGTTACTATTTTTCTCTTGCAACTAACAAGAAATTTGTGAAGGACACTTTAGGATTGAGTAAATATCCTGTTCCACTTTCTCCCCCGGATTTAGCAATCATCATTATTTCTTGCCCAAACCATTTTTTATTATGATGGTTGCAAAATTATGATCTTACAACTCCCTCCTTCCCTCCAGACGTATCGATCTGCATGTCATTGTAAAGATGGGCCCTCTCTTCCTCAGCCCCATTTATTTATTTATTTATTATTTGCATGAATTGAAGGATTTCTATTTTATTCAGTGAGTTATAATCCTTTATTGTCCTGATTTTTTTTTAGCCCCCAAATTATCCCAGTCTTAGCCAGTGGGCTCTCCTTCAAATAAGGTCCTCTGTCCCTTTAACATATCCCATCTCCTGTGTTGTTGTTTTTTTCATTTCTATACTTTCTGGTACATCAAGATGTTCTTGTGTTCCTGGCTCACCTTATACTTTCCCTGCCCCAGCCCTGGACTCAGCCACTCCTCCAAGGAGCCCTGATTCTTTTTAAAGATGAAATAATATTTAGAAAGATCCATATCTTCACATGACACTAAGATCCATATCTTCACATGGGCACTAAGTCTGCCTTTTGCACTTAAATGAACTCAACCTCAAATGATATTGCTCATGACTGAATTGTAGGTATTCTTTCAGGTTATATGGGATTATAGTTTTGATTTCTATTAATGCCAAAATAAAATAAAAATACTTTTGGCCATTTCTTCTAAATAGAAAAACAATATATGCTCATTGCAAAAAATTCAGAAAATATAAAAAATTAAGAACATATTTAAGATCACCTGTTGTCAGGAAACAACTAGAAATGCAATCAATTTTTGTGCTTAGAGGTGAATAAAAAATCACATGTCATCCTGTAACCTAGGGTTAACCATCTCCAAGATATTAATGGTGGTTATCAGTAGGCAACCATATTTCACAGTATAAATGCACCAAAAATACACTTTACCAAAACACAAGTATTGGATTGTTTCAATTGATGTGTATACATTTGTTTATTTTACTTTGAGCTATTAAATTACCCCCTCTTACAAAGAATCCATCTGCTCTGTCTCTAGTACAGCTCCCCTGCTAGAAGTATTTTAAGATCTTAGGAAACATGAAGTGAAGGCAAAGATAAAATTTTCCTTGATTCAAATATGTAAAATAATTCTGTTACCAGGAGTAAAAATGAAATAATAGGTGTCCTAAGTAAAAGTTGAAGAAATTTTCGTTCCTATTAGTACACAACTACTTGATTTTGCCCTTGAAAAAGCAGCCACTCTTATGACGAATACTTTTTGTTTTGTTTCATAAATGCCAATGTTAGTTCAAGAAAGATCATTGCAATAGGTGAGATCAGTTATTGGGTGGAAATACATATTTAGAAATGTTAATGATGTTTCTGGGAAATATGCCCTGACTCATCCTTGAACCAAACCATGCATGATGCAAATAGTAGTGGCCTAGTGAAGAAATGCCAATCTGAATTTTTTAATCTCTCATGTAATGAAAAATTCATTGTATAATTTTATGTTTTTTTTCAAACCACATTTCAACTTATATGACTAGGTAAAGCCAGTAGTTTATTATACAGGATACAAACTTAGGTGTGCAAAAAACATAAACATAAACTTGTCTGTCTATATTTGGACTTAATTTCTATGGAATGCCTTCATTCTGCCTTTGTTTGAAAACTTAGTCTTAGTTAATTTAACTTAATCTTAGTAATATCATTCATGAGGGCTCCCCCAGCCATGACCTAATCACCTCCCAATGGCTGAAGCTCCTAATAGCATCACAGTGGGGGTTAGGATTTCAACATACAAATTCGGTCAAACATTAGCCCATTGCAACATGGAAAAATCCCTTGCCCTTCTCCTCTGCCATCCTGGATTAGCTCCAGTTTCTCTTCCCATATGGCCCACCCAGCCATCCACTCCACCATTCCCTCGATGGTGCCTGGGGAGTTCTGTAAAACATGCCTCTTCCCAGGGCTACAGATTGGGAGTAGCTGGGATGGAGAGACATAGGTCTTTTACTCTCAGGTTCCCAAATCAGTGTTGGGGGTTTCCCAGGTGGAGGGGTCCTAACATTCCTCTGCACATGTCCAAGAAATTCAGTGGGTGTGGGGAGGGAGCAGGGTGCTATGCCCTACCCCTTACTGTCCACAGACTTCTTCCCAGGCAAAGGATCTTTAGTCAAGAGAGCTTGGGGAGGGTGTGTGTGCCCTGAATTCATTAGGGCCCTGCTTTTGGTACTTGCAGTGGCCTCTATGATGATATAGGAATAAAAAGCATTGGACAGGGTGAAAAACATATCCATTAACTGTTTAAGGTACTAGCCACCATATTTTCTCCAACAGTTTGAATCAGGTGAAGTATGGCTGACATCCTGTGTAAACTCGTGGGTCCTAGTCTGCCCAGCATTTGGAGGGGGAGCATTCGCTGCACCAACTTCCACATCACTGTGCAGTGTTCCTAGTGCATATACTGCAAACAGGTTCACTCAACACCCTTTCCAACCTCCTCCCAGCAAGCAAATACTTCACAGAACTAACTATATGCTACACACAATTTTAATTGCTTTGTATCTATTAATTTGTGTCATCTTCATAAAATCCCTATGAGGTGGATACCACGATTATCCCCATTTTCGAAATGGAGAAACTGAAGGAAAGAGAGATTAGGTAACTCCCCACTGTCACAGAGCTAGTAATTTACAGAGTCAGAGCTGGAACGTAGGTGGTCTGGATTTAGAATCTGTTATTGATCACTACACTATGCTACCATAATAGTGGTAATAATTGGATAATAATTGGAATCATAATAATTGGATCAAAACAAGTATGTTAGCTGAAAAGGAGGAAAATCCATTTTCCTAAATATTTAGTGATATAGACTCATAAATATTTTAGTTAACAATTTTAGTGACCAATAAAAAAAATCAGGATTGGTATTGCATACTCATTTCCTTTAAAAAAAAAAAAGAGCCATGTTCCCAAAAGCATTATGCAAAAGTAAAAATATATAACATTTTTAAATTAGGAAATCCTTGGTGATCAACTAATAGCCTGCAGCAAAATTACTTATCATCAGATTTATAGTAACAGCTCTATTAAAAAAAAAATCTATCAGCTCTTGTAAGATCTTTCTTCTTTAAATTTCCCTTTCATCTTGCATGCCTAGAATGTCTAGACACAGCTCCAAACTAAATAGCTTCTATGTCGTGAAATTTATGATGTGTTCTTAACATAAGGTTGCTTCTGGCTGAGTGTATTAACCAATTATTGCTGTATAACAAGTTATCCCCAAATTTAGTAACTTAAAACAACAAAGACATTTTTTCATTATCTCACAGTTCCTATAGGTCAAGAATCTGGCCCAGGGTCTCTTACAAGACTGCAGTCAAGGTTTCTCGTGGGGCTGTGGTCATCTCCATGTTCCACTGGGGAGGATCTGTTTCCAGGCTCACTGGTGGTTGCTGGCTGACCTCAGGTCCTCAGTAGCTTCTAGCCAGAGACATTATTTCTTGTCATGTGGAACTCTCCATAGGACAGTCCACAAAATGGCAGCTTGCTTCCCCCAAACTAATGGCTCCAAACATAAAAGAGAGACAGAGAGAGAAAGAGATCAAAGCCACAGTCTTTTGTAATCCCAATCACTTTTGCCTTACCCTGTTTGTTAGAAGAGAGCCACTAGATCCAGCCGGTAGTCAGGGAGAGAAGATTAACAAGGACATGACCACTGGGAGCCATCTCAGAGGCTGACTGTCACAGTGAGTAATTTTCTTCTTCCTGTCCATTACTGTTCTTACTATCCTGTCCTCATAAGATGGACTGTCCACGTGATATGGCCAACCAAATCAACCCAGGCCTCACAGTTCGTACTTTAAGTATGTCCTGCATTCTTCCACGAATACAATGGCATGCTTTTTAAAAAATGAATGCATAATGGAAGCGGAGGTAAGGGAGCCTTTTACAGCAAGTTCATTGTTTGGAGATATTCAGTTATTTAGACTCCCAGATCAACAATCTGTAACATTTGGAGGCATGAGGCTCCCCTCCCTCGGAATGTGCCTACCTCCTCTCCAATATGTCTTTGAAAGCACTTTGTATTACCCTTGCGCTACTAAATGTCAGGGAGTTAGATTAATGACGCAGGAGAAGACTCAAGTTTTCTCAATGAGTATCTACATTTAGGAAATGCACCTGACTGGAATAATAACGTCACAAGACTCTCAGGCTTGCTATACTTTCCAGACTTGTTCTGAATAGTCCTGGGGACACAGGCTCAAATGTGGAGAGGGCTTATGAAGGATGGGTGTTCAGACAGAAAAGAAATGCAATGGCCAGGAAAGGTGACGGTGACATTTTGCTAACCTTCTGAGGATGCTTAGCAAGCCATGTCACCCCTCAGGGCGTGGGTTCATCCTTCCTAAAATGACAGGGCTGAAGCAGTAATCTTTACATTTTATGAGCTAATGACTAGTAGAAAGAATTTATGAGATACCAAGTAAAGAATGAATTTAGCTATTTGAAAGTGAAAAGGATCTGTGTTGTTTACTAAGAAGTTACTGAAAACATTTTATGAGACCTAAAATATAACATACACTCTTTTTTTTTTTAATTGGAAAAACAAAAATCTTTAATCACATACATTACAGTAAGTCAGAAAAGGGATGGTTTGCCAATATCCATTAGCAAGTGTTAGTGGTTGGGTTCTGTAATTCAGATTCTTCTCACTGAATCTCAAATTTCCAAGTTTATACTCTAATTATTTTTTTCTGTGTATTTTACCTGTTTGAACCACATCAATTTAAACAGCTAAAACAAGATGATCTAGAAAATTCTATGTCTAAATTTTTGGCCAAAACATCTTATTTCTAAAACTGGTACTCCAATACTAGTTTACCCATGTTTTTCTATATACTGAAATGCCCTCTCTGCACTATATTTAACTGTGTACCAACTTTTCACTATTATTCTCATATTTAGGACATGAAGCATTAAAACAAAACTACCACTTAATGTACCAAAAATCCAAGTTTACATGACAATATAAGAATTGTCCTCCAGAGATGAAAACATTATAGTAATTATCATGTTTAAAAGGCATGTTTTTATTATACTTGTACGTATTTTGGACAAAAATATTCATCAGCTAATTATGCTCTTCCACACATTGTATTCACTGAGTTTACTACCACAGTTTTAGTGCAACAAAATATCTTTGAAAAGCCACTTTACAGTAATTATGGCAAGGCTCATTAAAATGCAGAGGTAAAGATCCCATTTGTATAGAAACTTAGAAAATAATGTTTGAAAAGGAAAGGCATTTCATCAGGCTGAATATTTTTTGTATACTAAAAATATATATAAACATTTCTTGAATTAGTTTTACTGTCAATTTTGATACAGTATCATTTAATGGTGATAAATTTTGAGAGGTATATGTTTAACAAACATTATACTTGAGATTATAGTCTTAGGTAAACATTTAATACACAATGCCAAGGTAGTTTCCTTTTTTTAAATTTTTGTACCAAAAGCCATAAATTTTATGTTGATTTCTTCTTACCTGTGTGCCTCAGACCAATAAAGTACTCTGCATTAAAATTTAAAATCTTGAGACAGTAGTACAGCATTGAAAAAAAAATGTAAAGCAGCTCAGATACATTGAACCCAGATTTTACATTTTCATTTGTCAAATTAGAATATAAAAAGTAAGCTTGAAAATCAAGTTGAAAAAGCTTATTCTTCCTCAAGAAAAAGTATGAACAATCTGAAAATGATCAACTAGTATGAATGAAACATTGTACATAGTTAAGTTACATTTAGTGGTTGCTAAACATACCACTCCCTCCTGGAAATTACGGAACCATCTACATGTGAAACTAAGTCATCTTCATTTTCTTCATAACGTTCATCACTGACAAACTGCATTCCCATTTTTAGATCTTCATAATAATCCATTGGTCTTTCAAACCTACTGAGATTTTCTACATTGTTCCACTGTGTTTTTTCAGGCTCTTCTAAATAGTCTTTCCGTATTAGATTGCTCACTGGATTTTTGCTTTATTTTTTTACACTGTCTGGGTAAGAATCAAGCTCATCTTGTTGAAGAACATCTATTTGTGATTCTTTTTGCATATCTGATGGTGGAATGTAATTCTTGGCAAAGTAGTCTCCACGAAACGTCCGTCTTCTCCTATAGCAGAATATTCCAGCCAAAACACTTACAAGTACTATGAAGAGAGCCCCACCCACTACACTAGCAATGATCGTGCCAATTGTGTCATCCTTAATTGTTGCCAAAGTTGACAATGGGAAGGGCAATTTTTTTGGTTCTGTTGCTAGATCCTCGATGTCAGCAGTTGAGGGATGCCACTGAATTGTAGGCTGAAGGGTGGTAGTAGTAGGAGGATCTGAAATGTAGATGACCTTTTGATCACTTCTTTGACCAAGGGAGTTAGTCACTTTACAGACATAAACACCAGAATAATTGAAAGTCAGTGGATGGACAAAATGGAGAGTATTGTCTGAAGCCAATAAACCATCAGGCCATTTTCCATCCAACCTGCTCCACACATATTTGAAGGGTGGTGGATTTGCATCAGCATTACACTTGAGATTAACACCTTTTCTTCCTACAAACCAATTTCCACCATAGCCTGTTACTGAAACCTCAGGAGCATACTGTATATCTAATATGAAGGAATATCTGATGTCCTTTTCCAAGGCTGGATGTTTTACAACACAAGTAATTCGCCTTCCTCTAGCAAACCTGGTTGGAAACAGCTTGTACTGACTGACAATTGTCGCTGTTTCATTTGGAAAAGAAGTTGTAGTAGATTCCATTTCACCAAGATCACCTTCCCAGTCAATATGTGCAACTGGTTTTCCAGTGGCTGCAATACAAATGGCTGCTACTGTTTCATTTCCTCCATCAATTAAAGAATCTGGCCCTTTCACCAGGCTCACAGTGGGTTCAACTAATACAGTTATGGTTGTAGAGGACTGAGCATTTCCAAGTGGGAATGTAACAGCTTTGCATATGTATTTTCCAGAATCAGAGAATCCTGTTATGTAGAGTAATTGTTGCATCATTAAGTGAATAGTTTTTAAACAAGGCTCTTCCCTGATAATCTCCTTGAACAGAGAATCCATACTGAGGATGATGAACTGCGACAGTCTGTGAACTCTTGCCATGTATCTTCTCCCACGAAATCTGTGTTATGGTTTCATTTATTTCAATTAAACATTTCAATGAAACATTCTTTCCCCATACTGCTGTGACATGTGGCTCCACAATAATTGGTCCAGCTAAGGCACCTCCAAGGCTACACACCATTCTCTCTTTTTTAATTTTTAATAAAATTTCATGTTGTAAAGATTATTGTTTTGTAAAAAGACAGGGCTCCTTTCCTTCTGGAAACAACCACCTACTATTCTTCTATTCGATGACTCCCCCACTATGCACCATCAGCCACCATGTCGGAGCGCCACAACTCTGGCCCTGCTCCGGTGACTGGGGGAGGGCGGTGCACTCTGGTCTGGGACAATCTCAGTCCTCACCTGGAGACTCGGATCTGGAACAAGTGATGTCTAGTCTTTCTTAAGAATTCCAAGGCTAAAACTGTGAAGTCAGGGACTTTCAGGGACCACATTTTCCCTTACTTGAACCAAAGAAAACTGGTCTGGAGAGAAAGTAAGGAGGAAATGAAGTAGATGTACCGGGAGAGGCCACTGAGGCGGAAGAAGAACACAGGCGGCATTTGCATTTCCTATTCCAATAATTCCTGGGGCCTGGTTGTCTTCTTGGCATTGAGTTTCTGAGATAGAACAGAATCCTCATAATAACTTTCCCTTTTGGTTAAAGTGTATTTAACTTAGTTTCTGTTCCTTGCAACCAAAGGGTGGGAAAAAACTAATTCACAACTTTTAGAAATATTATAGAACATTACAGAAACAAATGTCAAAAAATTTTAAATATAAAGAAGAAAACAAAAAGTGACCAATAATACTACCACTTTGAGATAATTTTTCTTAAAATTTTGGCATATTTTTCCTTCCTCTTTTCTACACATTTTACATACATGAAATTAGAATTTTGCAGTATTTTTTAATTCACACTTTGTTCACTTGAGGATCATATTGTGAACATTTTCTTGTCAATATATTCTTCAAAAATACTTTTATGACTATAACAATCCATGTTCATGAGATTTTAATAAAGAAATCCATGTGATATGAGTGGAAAGAATAATTCAGCTTGATTTGATCCATTTCTAAGGATCAGATCCATGATGTGATTCACAGTAAAGAAGAAAGCTGGTTAACATGGAGGTGTGATTCCCTGATTTCTGCAAACTGGGAGGAAGAATAAAGCCTTTGCATAAAGTCATTTCCTGGGAAAACTGTTCATTGGAAAAGCCACTATTTCTTTCCCTTTCACCATTTACCCATACATAGGGAAATAGTTCTAGAAAAAGAAGTCAACATCTGTTGAGTTCTCACAACTCATCACTGTGCTATTCACCTTTAGTGGACCTTTTTTTTTTAATTGTGATAAGAATACAACATGAGTTCTACACTCCTAATGAACTTTCAAGTACACGAGTTAGTGCTGTTGACTATAGGCATGATGCTATACAGGTCTCTAGAGCTTATTCATCTTGCATAACTGAAACTTCATACCGGTTTATTAATAACTCCCCATTTCTTCCTCCTTCTAGCTTCTGGCAACCACCATTCCACTCTTGGATTCTATGAATTTGACTATTTTAGATACTTCATAGAAGAGGGATCATGAAGTATTTGCCTTTCTGTGACTGGCTTATGTCACTTAGCATAATGTCCTCAAGGTTCATCCCTGTTGTCATATATTGCAGAATTTCCTTCCTTTTTAAGACTGAATAATATTTCAGTGTGTGTGTGTGTGTATTCACACTACATTTTCTTTTCTTTATTCATTCATCTGTCAATGGACATTTAGATTGTTTCCATATCTTGGCTATTGTGAATAGTGCTGCCGTGAACATGGAAGTGCTAATATCTTGAGAGCCTGAATTCTTTTAGAGACAGAAGTGGGATTGCTGGATCATATGGTAGTTCTGTTTTTATTTTTTGAGGAATCTCCATATTGTTTTCCATAGAAGCTGTACCATTTTTGTTCCCAGTGTGCAAGGATTCCAATTTCACTACATCCTTCACAAGAAAACTTGTAATAGCCCTCCTGACAGGTGTGAGGGGATGTCTCTTTGTGGTTTTGATTTGTATTTCCTTGATGATTAGCGATGTTGGGCACCTTTTCATGTACCTATTGGCCACTTGTATGTCTTCTTTGGAGAAATGTTTATTCAAGTCCTTAGCCCATTTTTTAATTTGGTTATTAGGTTGTGTTTTATTTTTTCCGCTGATCACTTTCCATAGATCACTTTTCAAGATACTCAAATATTTGTATGTAATATCTGGTTAAGAAATAGGTTATTTCAAATTACCTTGATACTTACTACAAGAGAAAAGAGACCAATATAATCCAAGATAGGGTTTCAGACTAGATAAACGATTTATAACAAAACTAGTATTAACTTAATATAAAAGCTGAAATGAGCATCCAGGTCAAAGCCAAGGCCTGATTAAACTGCCTTACGATAGACCAGCTTGACATACCCCAAAATTGCTGTTCCTATTTCAGTGAACACAATGTGTTTGTAGACTTTGTCCTTGGGTCCTTTCTCAAACCTTTTCTCATTATAGCTTTAGGGGTTAATTAGGGTCAGGGCACAGGGAAACAAGACATACAGAGCAACACCCAGATTTCTAGTTTGGACAACAGTGAACAGTACAACCAATCTAGGATGACAGAATTCTGAAGGAGAAACAAGTTTAGGGGGAATAAAATGAGTTTAATTTTGGATATATTGAATTTTCAGTGTCTTGTAGACATTCAAGGTTTGATATATGGGGCAAAGCAGGAGATAAAGATTTGGAGGTCATCTGAGTATAGGCAGGAGATAGGGATTTGGGGGTTGTTTGTGTCCACAAGGCAATCAAGTCCACAGGCATAAATACCATCAGCCAGGAGAAGGTTAAGAGTGAGAAGCAACCTAAGGGGGACAGAAGAAGGAATATCTGTCAAGGAGACTAAGAAGGAGCAGCCAGAGGGGTGAGGACAAAATAGGGAAGTATGATATTAGGGGGCCCAAGAGACTCTTTCAAGAAAGAGGAAATAGCCCACAGTGTTGACCATGGAGCAAGTCAAGCGAGGTCTGGCAGACATTGACAGTCACCTTCCCAGTGTCCATTCTCCTCCTTGGCTTGTCATGCTTGTAACTGAGTGACAGGATGAGAACTGAGAAATGTCCTTTAGGTTTGGTGACATGAACTTCCTGGGGCCTTAGGATAATGGGCCCTGGAATCTGGAGTGGACTGAGATATGAGTGTGGGGCAGTCGGAACCTTCCAAGAAGTTTGGCTGGCTGGGGAAAAGCAGGCCATGGGGATGTGGCACATAGTTGGAGAGGAAAGATAGGATCCAGGCTCAGGTTTCATTTACCTTGAGATAAGCTAGAGCAGGGCTCACTGAAATACCACTGGGCAGGGCCAGTAGAGACTAAAGGTCCAGGGAGACAGAAGATTATAGAGATCAAAGGTTCCTGAGAAGATAACAGGAGATGTCAGCCAGGGCACAGGTGCAGGGACCCCATAAGGATAGAACAAGGCCAAGTCTTCCTCTGGAACAGGAGAGACAGAGGGGAAAAACGGTGGGATAAAGGCAATAGAAAGTCAGGGCAATAAGCAGTGTGGACCAGGAGCCACAGTCTCCCTGAACAATGCTGTGTTAGATCCACAGAGCAAGGAAGATTTTCCTTCCTATCTTCTCTACTAATAAAACTGCCCATTTAATCTCTAGTAATGGCTCTACTCACAAATATCAAAACTGATCTTTTATAATAATATACCAAATCATAGAGCAAATAGTCTAAACTTATCTCCTCTTGAATTAGCCTCCTCGACATATATTTACTGGGTCAAATTTAAATAGTGGGGTTACAATGCCCAGGCACATCACTTCTGTGTCCTAGAGGATGCCTCTAGTTAAAATGAGCCTCAGCCACCAGCCGCCAGAAGGGAAAGAGAGGCCTCAAAAAGAAACTCACATAGATAGCCTCAGGCATAGAGGTTGAACCCTTACCTCACACCATATACAAAAATTAACTCAAATTGATCACAGATCCAAATTATGAGAGCTAAAACTGTAAAATTCTTATAAGAAACATAGGGGGTAAAGTTTTGTGACCTTGGATTTGGCAAGGAGTTCTTAGATATGATATCTCAAGCATAAACAACAAAGGAAAAAAATTGGACTTTATCAAAATTAAATTTTCAGGCTGCAAAGACACCTCAAGAAGGTAAAAGAACAACCCACAGAATGAGAGAAAGTATTTGCAAATCAGATGTCGGATAAGGGACTTGTATCTAGAATATATAAAGAACTCTTAACTCAGTTAAGACCACATAATTAAAAAATAAAGGATCTGAATAGACATTTCTCCAACTCCAAAGAAGATAGACAAATGACCAACAAGCCCATGAAAAGATGTCCAACATTATCAGTCAGTCATCCGGGAAATGCAAATAACAGATACACTGGATACCACTTCATACCCATGAGGATGCCTCAGACCAAAAAGTCAGATAATAACAAGTGCTGGTGAGATATGGAGAAATCAGAATCCTCATACATTGCTGAAGGGAATATAAAATGATGCAACCACTTTGGAAAAGTCTGGCAGTTCCTCAGGAAGTTAAAGAGTTACTATTTGACTCAGACAGACCCCCACATACATCCCAAAGAGACATGAAAACACACATCCACACAAAAACTTGCACACAAA
The DNA here is from genome assembly GCA_029783875.1 of Phataginus tricuspis. Classification (NCBI taxonomy): domain Eukaryota; kingdom Metazoa; phylum Chordata; class Mammalia; order Pholidota; family Manidae; genus Phataginus; species Phataginus tricuspis. The sequence goes on along the minus strand of JAQQAC010009165.1, from coordinate 66,358,561 downwards.
TGTTCATAGCAGCATTATTTGTAACAGCCAAAAGGTAGAAACAACCCAATGTCCAAACTGACGAATGGATAAACCAAATGTGGTATATCCATGCCAGAGGTTATGAGTCCATACAAAGGAATGAAGTTCTGATAGATGCCACAATGTGGATGAACCCTGAAAACATTATGCCAAATGAAAGAAACCAATCACAGAAGACCCCATATGTGATCCTATAGCTATGAAATGCCCAGAATAAGCAAAAATACAGAGACAGAGAAATTAGTGGTTACCTGAGGCCAGGGGACTGTGGGGGTTGGGGATGGTAGCAAAAGGGTATGGGTTTCTTTTTGAGATGACGAAAAGATTCTCTGATTGTGGTGATGGCTACACAACTGTGAATATATTAAACACTACTGAACTGCACACCTTAAATGGGTTAATTATAAGGCAGCTGAATTACATCTCAATAAAACTGAAAAAAAGAAAAAGAAAGAGGGAGGGAGGGAGGGAGGAAAAGGAAACTCACAGCTGTAGGGCCGCTTTCTTCCACCCAGCCTGTCCTCTCTGCAAGCCATGAAGTCCTCAACCACCTGGCCTAAGTACAGGGGCGCGCTGTGCCGGGCCGTTGGAATACAGCCACTAGGTTTCTGAACCGAGCAGCCCTGGGCGTCATGCTGGATTTCATGTATAAGTTGCTCTTTGTGTGCACAACGTGCTCCTTTCTGCCTGAGTGAGACCAGGAGAGGTTCTCCTTATGTCTACAACACACTGAGCCCTTATTCCCTGGCATGTGCTGTGTTACTGCAAAGAAAACCGACAAGTTTTGAATTTGCTCCCGCAGTACAACTATAAATGAAACTGGTTAAGCAAAGGCAGCAAATGATAATGTGTTACATTATGTTTTTCTTACCACCTAGTATAAACGGAGGCTCTTTAATTTCTTGGCTTTTATATATATATATATATATATTTTTTTAAGTCACAAAAAATTTATTTCTTGCTATCCTTTCCCAGTGCTGTGTGGCTTGGAGGATTTGGGATGGTGACGCCCACTTGAGAACGTTATTGTGCTAAAAAAAGGGTGGCAGGAATTCATGAAATTTGATGATGAAGGTAGAAGTCTTCTGTGAATTGAAAACAGTGCCATTATTCTTATTTGATTTTATTTAATGAAATAAAACTTCCGACTTTAAAGTAAGGATCGAACATATAATCATCTAGTTAATTTTGCCATTTCCTGTGAGGCAAGGGACAGTGTGGATCAAATTTTCAAAAATTCTGGGAAATCAGGCCCTGTAACCAGAAACTGTGAGGTAGGATGAAACTCGACCTCTTGGGAGAACTACGAAGGGCATTTAGAAATGCCCACAGGCTTGAGGACACAGAAAGAGAACCCCTTTATAGAGAGGGGAGACACAGACAGCTCTGCATTTGGAATTTGGGGAGACATTAGGGAATTGATCTTGAGGTAGAGAGCCAAAAATGTTGGTGAGGAAGGGGCTTAGAGGCTGTTCCAAAGGCTTTCCGATGCTCTCAGAGCAGCTGGTATGTGAGGATGCCCTGAACTCTAGCCCCTGAGTTAGAGGGGTCTTCACAAGCCAGTGCTGAGTGAGAAAGGCAAGATGAAATGTGGGTATAACCAACACCCCCTCCCCAGTTCATATGGTCTCTCAGAGGGTCCCCGGCAGGGTGGAACTCTGTTGTCATGGCAATAACTCGCTCATTAACATACTTGCTGTTGTCTCCCCTTTCCTGTTGCAGCTCCCCGCTCTGCCACAGTGCTGGAATCACTCAACAGATACACTACTTGCATCCAAATCTTGGTCTTGGAGGAAATCCAGATGAAGACATATAGACCTTATGCAAAGAACCCTCAGGCAGCAGCCACAATGGACCAAAGGCCAGAGGCCACCTTCATATACCCTGAGACTCCCATGCAACTCTAAGGAAAGGGGGAGGAGTCCCCCAGGATAACTGTAGCTGACTATCCAGTAAAGCTCACGCTGTATAATGATTGCACTTCAGTAAATCTGGAGGCTGTCATGAACTGACCTAAGTCAAACTGGCCTTTCAGCAATTGTGATGTTCTTCTGGTAACACAGCAGCTTCTGCAAGTCAGAGGAAGGTGAGGGCTCCCTGCCAGCATCACCTCAGTTTCCTTAGCAGATGGCATTTTATAATGAAAGCCAGCCTGAGACCAAGTCTACCAGATACATGACCATTCATTAACAGCCCACAACCATCCTACTTCCTGTACTTGAGTGGTGGGGGAAGTTCCTCTTTCTGTCTTCAGGCCTCCACTCAGTACTTTGCATTCAAGTTTCACTCCCAAGATAGATGCAATGAGACAGCAGAACCAGCTAACCCTGTGATGCATCAGGTGATGTGGGGGTCACTGAATCAACGGTATTTTTGGGCCTCATGCTCCAAAGTGCTGGGCCTGATAGATATTTTTATCCTATAAATCTCTATGGTATTTCTAGCCAACCACATATCTCTGGTACCCACTCATTTTACCATTGAAGATGATTGGAATGAGGACAAAGATTGCAGCTTCAGTCTGACTGGTCTCTTGAAAACAGTTACTGTGGGAGTTTTGTCTCATTCATCGACTAGAAAGGATGAGAAAGTTGTGTGCTGAGCAAGAGCAGCCAAGAGCACTCAGCAAAGATCTGACTGACACTGGCAGCATCTCTGACCTGAGCCTTCAAACACACACAATTCTTTTTGACTTAAGTTATTGCAATTCAGAGTTCTAATGGATGCATCCATTAAGTTCTGAAACCCAAAAAAATCACATAATTATTTTAGGAAGATAGAGCAGCAGCAAGAAAGAGGGGACCAAAAACAGAGAGAAGAGTTTATGACGACACAAAGACAATGGAAATGGAAAAAAGGTGCTCAGTGCGTGGAGGGCATGAAAATTCTAGTTCTTTCTCCAAGTTCTATTATATCCTGGTGCCAGGTAGTTTGGTAGGGTTTCTCTTCTCCCATAAAGGACCAATATACTCCCATGTAGTTAGTTTTTTTCCTGTGTTTACAATTAACTCTTGAGGGATTTAAAGATTTTTCCAAGATTTTATAACGAAAACTTCCAAAGATGGCAAAGTTCAAAGAATTTTGTGAATCCCATCTCCCCATGTCCCCTTCCAGCTCCTATTGCTGACATTTGGCTGTACACACTTCATCACGTATGTAGCCACTCCAACACTCTCACCATCCATTAGTTCATCTTGTTGTTGGTCCCATTCAAAGTAAACTGCAGACAGCAGTACACTTCCCCTTAAATAACTGGGTGGAAGTAACATTAACTAGAGTTCAATATTTTCTGTTTTTTAAAAGTAACACGTAAACACAAGGAAACATCTCAAATGTACATTTGCTTGAGTTTTGGTATACACCTGCATTACCCAAACCCTTACCAAAATACAAATGCTACCATCATTCCAGAACATTTCCTCAGGCTCCTTCCTAAGCCATCCCTATCCCTATCCCCATACCTCTACCCCACCCCAGGCAATCTCTACCATTTTCCACCCTATTTTGGGGATAGGCTGCAGTCAACTCTCCTTGAAGCAACTGCAGGAGCATTCCGAGCCAAGGTCCGGACAGTCTGAGGGGTAAAATGTGATCCGTCTGCATTCCTTCCCAGCCCAAGAAGGGCACACCTGCGTCCTTCCAGCACTGGGGATAAGCAAGCACTACATTCACCTAGCCCCAGAACTCTGTGAAGATAACTAGAAAAGTCCTCCATTCCGAATTTTTAAAAACAAAAAAGTCACATAGCTTTCTATAAAAGTGATACTCAAATTTAAACTTTTAAAACGTAACTGCTTGCAGACCCATAGACACTGAGGAGTAGTGGTTACCAAGAGGGAGGGGCTGGGGGGCGCAGGGGAGGGGGAGGGGAATAAAGGAGCACAATAATTCACAATCACAGTATGAATCGATCACACAATGGGGACTGCTGAACTACTGTGATGTACCTTCGAAACCAACATAAGATTGTATATTAACAGCACTTTAATCAAAAAAAAAAAAAAAGTGACTGCTTAACAAAAACTACCCTGGCTAGCAAAACTGCAAAGATTTCTTTAAAAGGTTAAAAGGCTACTGTGTATATTTCCATATGATTATATATCCTTGAGCTGCTGAAGGCAGACAGTGTAACAGGATCAAGAAGAAGAAAGAAGAACCGGGGCCTGATCCACATAATACGTGAGGCCAAGATGTCCATGTTTTTAAAGATACAAAATCACCACCCCAACGAATTACTTTCCTCTTCAGTATACAATGACATTTAAAAGTTATTTTGTGTTACCCATGGCTGGCCTGGGTGTCAGCATACTCACGGGCAACCACTCAGCCACATCCCTGATTACAGGAACCCACAGCACACAGGGTCCGGCCTCTCCGCTCATCTTGGTTATTTTTAAGGGGGGTATATTGTCTGTGTGTTGGGGCGGTTGCTGGAAGGGCAACCTCGGAGACCGTGGCCACTGTGGACCCTGTCCCTGCAGCATGTGCGGGGGTCTGTCCTGCCCCAGGGCTGGCATCATAAACGCTCCAGAGCCCCTCTGGGGAATACGCGCAGCTGAGACTGCTTCTGTTGAACTACTGGCCATGACAGGAGGGCTAAGAAAACAGGCTGCAGCCCAGGCTCCCTCTGCCCCCAACCCTCCTTCCAGGACAGGGGGTGACATGAAGGCACCTGAGCCACAAGCCTGTCCTCAACAGGAGATCCACCACCCGGTTCACATTAGATAGAAAATGCCCCACTTTTTACCCCCCCAACACAGAAACCAAGGAACAAGTAGAACCAGAAAAGACAGCAGAAGCCACCCAACGTCCCAGGGCTGTTAAACAAATGAGGAAAACAGAGGCCTAGATTCTGCAAACTGTAGGATTATAACTACTACTTGGGGATTTAACCCAAATATGAAAGAACTGAAACATGTGGAAAGAATGTGGTTGCACTGAGGGCTTATTGGGTCCCAAGAATGCCTGGGGGCAGCTTGGTAACTTGAGGAGGTGGGCCTGACCGCCAGGATAGGAGGGGCAGGCAGAGGAGGGGACATCTCTTGTTCTAGTGGAAAGCGAGGCGTGGCAGGCAGGAAAGGTCAAAGAAATGAACTTTTCCCAACAAACACAAGTGACAGGTTTCAAGCCAGTTAAGTGTTAACCCAACGAATTAGAAAAAAATCCTACTCACACACCACCTCACTCAGTGCCAGCTCACTTACCTTCTCTGGAAGGCAAAACGAAGAAAACCCTTTTTCTTTCATGGCTTAACTGAACCCGGATTTCTTTCAGTGGTAAAATTATAGATTTCTCATTTTACATATCCCCACAAAAAACAGAGGCTGTTATATTTAATTTCAGGGATCAAAAAAACCTCTTTTCTTTTAGTCACCCTATAAGGGCTCTTACCCTATTTTAGTTTTCTTCGCAGTATTTTATCACCACCTGAAATTTAAAATATTTGGTGATTGTTTTCCCACCAACAGCCAACCAACCACGCACGCACACACATGTACACACACACAGAATGACAGTAATTATTCCATGTTCTATCAACCCATCAAATGCAGTACTGCTTGTAAACTGTGCTTTAATTTCTGCAATCAGATATGATGCAGTGAGATACAAGTATAAACTTTCATTGTACATCCAGAAAAAAGCACATTTATATTAGCCCAACAGCTTATTCCCTTAAAAAATTTTTTTGAATGTAATTAAAGCTAATTTATCTTCAGTGTAAAAACTTAGGAGGTATAAACAAACTCAAGATATTATATACAGTAAATTAATGTACATTTCCAAACTTGCACAGTGCATGTTAAACAAAGTAAATGGTCTTGTTTCAGCTTTTACTGTTGAGCATAATCCACATCTCGATAAAAATGTCACAATATATAAACTCACTAAGAATTCTGTACACAAATACAAGTTTATAGAAATCTGATTTCAAATATAAATACATAAATTGTCACGGCCTTACATGTTACAACAGCTTATTTTTCTGTTGTAATTTTTTTTTTAAATCATAGAAAAATATTTCAATGCACATGACAGGGCCATGGCCCTGTGCCTTTAAGTCATACTTTGTGGGGTATAAAGCATCACACCGGGCATTTTCGGATTTTGGAATGAAAATATAGTACTAAGATCCTAAGACTGAAGAGGCTATGTATAAATATTCATGTTACAATATGGTAACAAAAATAGTTAGCTCCACAGTGTATTTGGGAGGCAATGGGGCAGAAAAGTGGAGGTTAGTGCTAATTTAAGAAGGCCCACAGAACATATGTGAAGGTAGCTAATGAACTAGTGTATTTTTAAATCCCTATTGCAAGCCTAACACTGACCTCACTAGTGACTCTTAAGGCAACCGAGACTGGACATGTGTTTGGTCCACAATGCACGAATCCTGCCCTCCCCCCAACCTCTGTCATTGTTACACACCAACTTGGCTCACATGTCAACATGGAGCAGGGAGGACAGCAAAGCAATTTCTTGTACATACAAAAGACAATTCAGTGCAAACCAAGAAACTTTTGTCAACAGTTCAAAATTTCTTATTGCCCTTGAGCAACTGTTAAATTATTCTAAGCATAATACTCAAATGAGATCTACACTGGAGAACAAAGGTATATAAAAGGCAAACATTCGATTAAAGCATTCTAACAGATTTTTTTCCCCCTTCCTTTTGTGGAATTATAATGGGGTTCCATTGAAAATGAAAAAACTGGTCTTTACAAAGCATACTTTCCTGCATTTAAAAATATATGCCATTTAGACAACAGATCCAAGGTTACCAGGCAGTCAAGTTTCTTCTATGGCTTTTTAAATTGCTGAGGTACTACATGATAAACCCTCACTTCTGATATTTATACTTAATTGATTCCCTAGGAAAGCCACCTCAAAAGTGACCCTAACTCATCAGAATGTAAGGTCACTGGAGACACCACGTGAGGGACTGCTGCAGAGGACTGAGGTCGCTAAGGTGCCACACAACCGGCATGCTATGAGGGAAAGGCAAAGCCATTACTTTCAAACACTGAGTGCTTCCGGAGAATGGAAGTTCCCCTGGGCAAACCAAAGAGACTCCCCAGTTTAACCCACAGGGGTAGCAGCAAGATCCTGGGACTACATGCACCAAGGCGGGGGCACGGAAGAACTGTGGCGCACGGTACAGAGCAGGCAGAGGCCAGGAGCTGTCAGCACACAGGAACGGGAGGTGCAGGGGGCGGGGGGGCTGGCCGCCACCCCCCCACACAGAGTGACAGAGTCTGTGCCAGGGAGGATGGTCTGTAATGCCAGGATGGATGACACAGGGGGCATTTCCCCAGCTTTTCTGTAGGCAGGAGGACACAGAAAGGAAAAATGCTGTGGTTTGTTTAAATGACTGCCATACATCTTAATACTTCATTTGAGTCTTCTGACTTGCCATACACACGTGACATGAAGCTGAACTTGCTCCAAACCGAGATGGGTTAGACAGACAGTTACTATTCCCAATGACTGGATAAATTACCTTGGCACAGAAGAGATCTGAAAAAAGTACTGAGCCCAAGAATATCTTCCCAAAGCCCTTTTCAGCAGTAAACCAGCCACTGCAGGTTCTGGGTTATACTTAACCCCTCAGAAAACAGCCACAATTCTATTATGGCTCAAGCAGTAATTCCTTTCAATTAATAATACTAGAGATATGGTTTGAATTGCATAGTCTTTCAGGACCATGAAAAAAAGAAATGAGAACCAGCTCCTTCGCTCAGGCCCAGGCTTCCTCCTACAGAGCCCTGGACGAATGCCCCTCCCACCCAGCAGTAAGCTTCAGCGTGAGGCGCTAACCCAGAGATCAGATGTGCCAACTCCAACAGTCCTCCTTCACAATCACTGAACAGACAGGTCACACATCTCCTAGATCCACAAACTCATCTTCTCGCTTGGCCAAATCTTCTTCGTCTCCCAAAGCCTTCCAACCACTAGTGGGCAAGACTGGCTTTGAGGAATGTCGCTGCAGCAAAGCGAAAGGAAACAAAGATGACAGGCGGGCAGAATTCCTCAGCAGAGAGGGGGCCTCAGCCTGGAGGGCCTCCTGGCTGTGGTGTCTCTCAATTTTTTCTTGTAAGTTCTGTACTTCCTCCATCATTTCCAAGAGTTTGCTCATGGTGGCCACTCCGCCACCACCCAGGATTTGGGCTTCTGGAATCCAACGCAAGTAGCGCTGGGCCCAGACTCTGATCTCTGGCCCCTCGATATGAGGCAAGAGCAGACCATGGTAGTCGATGGGCTTGCTGTGCCAGCTGTCGTAGAACTCTCGAAAGTTGTCTTGTAGCTCATCGGAAGAATTAATTAGTTTGCTAATTCTCTTGCCCAGAAGGTTTTTAATTAAATGATCTGTTTCTTCCCTGAAAAATCCTCTTTTGGGAGACGATTTAGATTGGGTGAGTGGCAAAGAAAGTTGCCGCTGATGCTTTGAAAGAAAGCACAAAGATCTCTGGTTAGCCTGAGAGCACCATTATAGTTGTTACCACCAAAAAAAAAAAAAAAAAAAAAAAGGGCAGGGGAGGGGGGCATAATCCTGCTTTAACAAGAGTCATGAGACACCAGAATTGCCATGTGAATGCAAATTCATTAAAATGCTGTAACACACAGAGAGGAAGAGGGGTTCTTGTTTATTCCATGATGCAGATGTTCAGAATGCACTGTGTATAAACACATGGGTGAACCCAGGTGCTTACAGAGCTGTACTGAAAGGCAGCTGTGACAGGGAGAAGGATGCCTCAACCCCCACCTCCCTGTCACTGGCACGCCACGGGGCACTAAGGAATTTTGAAGAACAAGTTTAACTTGAGTCAGGTTGAAGATTTAGGGGAGTTTGATGGGTGAGGCCTACTCATTTTCTGAAGAGAGCAAAGTTTCTTTGAGAACTTTAAGGTTTTAGCTTCTATAACATTCTGAACATGTATAAGGAAGCAGCCTGACTACCTGAAGAGCCCATCCTTTAATGAAGTAACTGTGTAGGTTAGCAGGCGGCCATCCAATAGGAGTTTAAGCCTGAATCACAGAGGTTCTTTTGGACAAAGGGACAAGTGGGAGGCAAAAAGGATTTGAGGAGTTGGCAGCTTGGCCAGATGTTCTTATCTGACAAGCTGCACCAAGTAGAAACTGTGACAGCATTTACATTTCTTTCCCTTCTTGGTAATTCTATCTGCAGCCAAGCAAGGTGTTATACACTAGGGGGCACTGGGAAAGGGTTGTGAAAATAACTGATGTGGCCAGAAGGTTGTAAGGGATCCCGATGCCCAAAGAAGAAGGTAAGAAATGTGGGGAGAAGCTGATTCTCCCCAACTCTTTTGTTCCTGGAGTGTCCCTTAGAAATAAGAACAAGTAAGTTTTATGTTCATGCTAGCCCTATAATCTTAACATTTCTGCCAGTGGTTCTTCCTCATTTAAAAAAAAAAAAGTATTTTTTATGATAAAGGGAATATTTCCTCATTATGGAATATAGAATAACAATAATAATATAAGTAGAAAGCAAGATCATCCACAAAACCACAGCTCAGATATGACCAGGATTTTGATTCTCCACCTGGGGATAGGAGAGCCAAAGGCCAGGGGTCAGTGGTCGGCCTTTCTTCTCCTTAGTGATCAAGGTGAGTCGGGTGGGGCAGGGGACTGGGGAATACAGGTTGAACCTAAAAGCCACTGAGTGTTTACTGCCTGCCAGGTTCTGTGCTCAATGCTTTCCACTCTCAATTTATCCAATTCTCAAGGTCACTACTATTGACCCTTTTACGAATGAAGAAACTAAGGCACAGAGGTTAAGTAATCTGCAAAGGCCCAGCTACCAAGTGCTAAATGTAGTTTAGTATTATCTATGCCACAGACAGTCTCACTCCAGAGTCTGGGCTCTTAACAGAACTCTACTTATCCTGAAAGCCCTTTCTCTTGATCCTTAAGTGAACAGAGCATTCAAGATGGGCCGGGTGGGAGTGGCCCCGCGTGCCCTGATCCTGGTCCAGGCCTGGGGCAAGGCTGAGACCACAGACTTGAGCAGAGCCTGTGGCCTCACATGGTAATTCACAGAGCAGCACTTCATGCCACCGCCTCTTCCTTCTCTACAGAACTTCTCCAAAGCCACTTGTCCACTCAACCAGGGGCCCCAGGTCTGAGAGCTGGTCTCCTAACCCAAAGGCGTCAAAGTCCCTTGTTGCCCAGCCCCAACTGCTTTAGCTACTCTCTCTAACTCTTTAGCTTGATCCTCTTACACTGTCAGTGCCTGAAGCCTAGGCCATCTGCTCCTACCCTCCAGGAGAAGGGTCACTTTGAAAAACTGCATCTGGGCAGAAAAATGAAATCCAGTCTTACAAGGTGGAGCCACATTTACCTCCCACACAAAACAAGCGGTTAGGCCTCACTAGCTCTGAGGTCCACTGCCCCTCTAGCCTGGGGCGGTCCTGCCATCATGACAGGGAGAGACATGGGCGTGGAGCCACCAGGGGGCACAGCACAGCTCTGTTCCAGAGCTCAGGGCAGCTCTGATTCGGCTGGCAGGACAAGCTGAATCAAAGGGGAAACATCCCCCCAGGACACGAGGACCCTTGAAAGGGCAAAGCAACAGCTCTAAGTTGTTGAGCCCCTGGCATCCTCTGTGAGTGCTGGCTTTGGCTCACCTGGGTCCCCAAGCCTCTTTAGAATGGAGCCACCTCCTGCACCAGAACTGCCAGGCCCCCTGAAGCCCTTCAAGAGCAGGCGGGATCAGAAGTATGACTAACCTGAGATTCACCACCACTGTTCTGCCCTTTGTGGGGCCTGGGGATGGTGGGGAGAAATTCCAGGCCAGGAAATGTGGTGTAAATCATTTTGGGTTTGGGAACTTTGGGATTTCAGTAACTGGTAAAATCAGGAACAAATATTTGAAGGGAAATTTAAATGATTTGACATGTGTTGTGTACGGCATGATCAGCCAACTGCAGTCCGTGGGCCAAATCTGGGCTGCCGCCTGTTTCTGTAAATATTGGAACGCAACCATGTCCACTTACTTAAGTGTTGTTTGTGGCTGCTTTTGCACAACCTCAGCAATCGGGGAGTTGTGCAAGTGACTGCTCGGCCCCTGGAGGAAACAATTATAGAACACATCTCATGAAGAAAGGCCTTCTACCAAAGACATGATACTGGTACAGACAGAGTGAAACCTGTGCAATCAAGTTAGGCACCGCAGCACACACCCAGGCAGGGGAGGACACGATTCCACAGAGCATGACCCCAGCGGCAGCCAGCAAATGGCCAAGTCTCACCGGGGTGAAAGCTAATTTGCTGAAGGCAAAGGATTCACATGGGCCCTGATGGCTTGCCTGCCTCAAATCTCAACTTTGCAGACTGCTTCCAAATTCCATATGTAACCTTTATCCTTACACACACGGGGCCCTCGGGGCAGATGAAGGGGTTAGCCACGTGGACATCTTACTTTGAAGCGCATTCCTTTTCGCTGGCCTTTGTCCAGTTTGGGCTTTTCCACATAAAGAGGGTTTTTGAGCAACGTCTGGGCTTTGGGTTCAAACTGTACAGACCAGTCCCACACGGTGAGCAGATTCAAAGGCTTGCTTTGTGTATCCTGGCTTTCCCTACCCTGCCAAAACAAGCACAGGTCACGACGGCTTCCAGAGAGGCTGAGGAGGCAAACACACACACGCTGAGCAGCAGGCACCAGGAAGGGCGCTCCTGCCCCACCCCGGCACCAAACATTCTTGGGCACTTCATTTTTAGGTTGTGGCTGTCAGTGGTTGTTCACTAACAGCTGTAGGTAGAGGGGAGGGTGGGACAGTCATGTTGCTTCCCAGCAGAGCATACACCAGCCACTGTGCTGGGCACCTTCACATCCACCTTATGAGGTTGCCATTATTTTTCTGGTTTTATATTTAAGGAAGCCAAGGCTCAGAACATGCAATGAACTGCCTGAGGTCACGGTGCTGGCCAGCGGCAGGGCTAGGATCCCAAATGGAGCCTGCATGACTAGAAGCCTAGTTTCTGTTTCCCTCTTCAGCCTGGATCTGGTAAAAGCCCTCCTGCAGGGCTAGCTCAGCAAGTCCCAAGCCCCACAGAAGGCTGGTCAGCAGCACTGAGCCTGCTCAGAGAGTTAAGCCTCCAGGAGCATGGCCCCAAGAGAGACTGAAGGGGTTTAAGATGAAAATAAAAGCTTAGCTTCCCCACTCCACCTCATCTCCTTTCTCTTCAGAGTAACTCCAGGCATCAGGCAAGTGCACAAGAAGGCTAACCAACTTCACCAAGAATGTGGAAATCTGCTTAATTCCGCAGCTCCAACACTTGCTCCCAGCTCCAGAATTTACTGGAGTAAGTTACTCTTGCCTCTCTGTGTCTCAGGTCCTCGGGGACAGCAATGGGCCCCATCGGGTGCTGTGAGGATCAAATATAATACCTCAGAAAATAGGAGGCACAGGGCCTAGTGTGTAGCCAGTGTTATATAAGTATCACTTTTATCATCAATATTATTGAGTTCTATTTGTGAGACGGGGCTTCTTCAATACACAGGCTGCTAAGAGGGACTCTTACCATGTTAGTATCTTTCTGATGAGGCGAATTGAAGAAGAAGGTGCTAAAAATGGGAATGTACAGGCTGTCTGAAAGAACTGTCAGGTAGGTCTCTGTGAAATCAAATGCTGGTGGATGCTGGTGTACCACCTGCCAAACACAATCTAAGAAAAGCAGGAACACAGGAACCTACGTGAAAACAAGACACACGTTACTGAGCACGTACTACAGGTCCCACACCAGCTGTCCCAAGTACAGGCGGAAGCCATCTCAGCAGCTGTGCAGCAACCACTGCTGAGCACGACAGTCTCTGGGACACACCAGACTCCATCCCATTCCGAGTGACAAACGACTTCTCCAAAGGCTGCATGAACAGCAGATCACATCAGATGTGCTCTTGGACTTACTTCCCATCAGACATGGTGCCTGTCAGTCCTTGTTTTCTCAAGATCAACAGAAACATACTCTTCCCCACATCGAATCCGCTCTCTCTGTCCATCGTGTTTTGTTTAGTCCTATCAGCCTTTCAAATTAGGCACACACACCAAGCCCTTCAGGGCAAGAGCCTGGCTCTCTTTTCCCACAGCATATACCGTGTCAGACAGACATGCTAGTATCTGAAGAGAAACCATGAGTCAGGCACTAGCACACGGCAGCTTTGCAGATTTAATTAAAGAAACTCCACCTGTTTTCATTTTGCCTTCTACAATAATTAATAATGCAGCCAAAGAGTTTGTGTAGCTGTGGCTGAGGCAAACATACCACCATCTGGGGGGCTTGTTTCCACTGTCTGAACCATACTGTTAACCTTCCTGTGCTTGAATTCAGCACCCAGACCTGGAGCAAGTCACACAGCCAAGAGGCAAAAAAGGCTAGGCACACAGCCACCACTACACTCCCACTAAGGCCCTGGTAATGGATGGCATTAACCCTATACTTATTTGGAAAAGGTTTATGTGCAAGGAAAATTTACTTCGTGTTACTATGCATTTTCTGTAGGAAACTTGCACTCTGAATATCCATTTTTTTGCAAAGACTAACTCTGCAGAAATTATAGGCATCTCTCCCTGAGCTAAATTTTTATTTTTTGCAAATCAATATTATTCCCACTGTGAAATATACATCCACCCTTGGTGCACACAATTTAGAGGAGAAGACTCTGAACACACTTATTACTATCCCTCTCCTACCATTTAAATCTTTCAAAGTCATCAAACAGTGAACTAAACACAGCCTTCCTAATAAGCCCATAGCACACACTTTGCAAGCAGCAAAGTCGTATCTGAAGACAAATATTCCAGGCACTTGAGATAAGGACACTCACCTCCTCTTTGTCACTCTGACGTAGATGGTTGCAGCGATCCAGGAAACAGTGTCCACCCATGATCCACTCCTTTTGGATGAGGCTTTGGAAACCAACCCTGGTTCTACAGTGGGGGTCCATCATCACTTGTACCAGAGAGGAAAGGAGGCAGCAGAGGTCAGAAGCGTTCTCCTCTAGGAGGGGCCCCAGCAGCAGTGCAGAGAAGAAAGAGGTGTGAATGTTAAAAAGCTGCAAACAGTGCTTGAACTTGCACAGTTAACAGTGGGGTTCCCAAAACTAAGGTCTGCCAGCTATTGACAGTTAAGCTCTAACTCCCTAAAGGCAAGGGCTAATAGGAAAAAAAGTTGTCAGACTGACAAATGGCTTCTACCCTGTCTAGTACAGGTTCCAGCACACCCTGGCACTCGTTATGGATCTGCTTACTGAATGAATAAATGCAGCAAGTCCACCATGTGCATGTGGGTGTGCAGATGAGCCACAGAATGAGGGCAGAATCCTACACATAATGGTGACCTGCTGGGCTCTGCAGATCAAGTTCAAAACTCTCTCAGCTGGTATGCCAAAGGCTCCACCACTGAACTCACTGTTCTAAGGCTCCGTTGCTTCGCAGGTACCTCCAGCCCCTTTTCTCCAGCAGCCTCGATTCCTCTACTACCTCTGCTTTGGAGAAAGTGTAATACTGCTCGAAGGCACCAAATGCTCTTACGCTCAGCTCCGGGCTCTTTCCATTCCTGCTCAGAGTGTAGAGGTGCCAGCTTTGCCTTGCTTAGCCTAGAGGACAGACTCTCCTCAGCCCACTTCAGCATGCCCATGCTGGGAGTGCACAGCACAAACCCATACGATGGGAAATTCCCCTCACATGCTTGTTTAGCATTCATGGCTCACAGCGAATAAAAACATACACCTACATCCACGCATTTACCTTACAGTTTTAAGATCCTAAAAGTCAGGGTCTACATCCCTGTGGTTTCCTCTTTACAAAAGGAAGCCGATTCAAGTTGCTATTTAATAATGTCTGTGAGGATGCTGGCGCTAGTCTTAGTGCAGCCAAACAAGAATTCTAAGCAGGGAGGTGCTTCCACTGCTAAAATGCTTTCATTCTAACCCCCAAACCATGAGGCACTACAGCTCCCGGAAAGCCCTGTGCTGCTTTTTCCCTCTGAGAAGCAAGCCTAAACCACGGGAACACATGGGTTTAAAAGAAATAGATTTTACTTTTGTCTTTCTAGTGCTAACAGTTTTTACGAGTTTCATTTTTAAGGGAATCTCCCTTCTTGCATCTGAAGGGTGTTGACAGGTACACCCCTGGGTCATAGGAAGAGGGGCTGGAAAATTAGGTTTCAGATGAGAGAGAACTCAGTAGTTCATCTAGGAGCAAGTGACCTCTCAGTTACATCAGCCAAAGATTCAGGCAGCCTTTTCTGTAGCCCTGGACCAGTGCGGTCTGGCCCTAGGCACTTCCACCAAGCAGACCCAACCACTGTCCCTTCTCCTTTCACCAGCTACTCAGTACTTGGTGCTGTCATTGCTGGTTACGTCTTTTTCAGTAACATGCTCAGGTCAACTCTCCCATTAGGATGTAAACTTCTAGAAGGCAGGAGTATACGGGGGCTCTGCTCATGGTAGGTACTCAGCCAGTGTATTAAAATCCAAGCCAGTGAGCCAGCATCAGGTAGTGCAGAAGCCACTGGCAGACACAGTTTCCAGTCTGTCCACGGGAGCGAAATTTAGAGGTGACAAAAGTTTGTGGGATGAGAACATAAGATGATCTACTTCACTGAAGCGTGGGACTGTAAGAAATTTTAAATATTCTAAATGGCAGACATAATATCTTGGCTCCAGTCTAATCAATTTCAGCAACACCTTTGTTGCACAGTGGTTTACACTTGCTTTGTTCATGTTCTGTCTGCATGCATGTAAGTTAAGCCCATTGAGGAAAAGGAAATCATGGACCACAAAACTTCTGTGGTAACTGCACAAGATGGTCAAACACAAAGATATGAAAATAACAATTAAACCATCCATGGGTCTCTCTATATAAAAGGGATTATCAAAAGATTTTAACTTCAGCCAAATTAAGTTAATAAAAAACAAAATTCAAAACATTAAGAAATGTGAGCTTTGGTAAAGATAACAAACAATTCCTTCTTGGGCTGCAAATAGGTCTGCCAAGTCCCAAATGAAAGAACTTATTTTTAAACTGTAACACTGAAATCCAGTGCAAAAGATTCCAAAATTAGGGTGAAAAAGAATTGGAAGAACTTCTACAAGTACTTTTACAAGACAATTCCAACTGCATAGTTATATACACAGAAATTGAATCTCAAGTGAAGTAAAGTGGGGACCACTCTTTGTGCTTTAAATAAATTACCTAAAAGAAGTACGTTCATGTTTTGTGCTTCTAGACACTCTGTGATTTCTATTGCTTTCTTTAGACAACGTCTAAAATAAGAGATAAAAAAAAACGGGAATTAGTTCCTGGGCTTGATTTCAAAACACTAAGAATTTAGAAATAGATAACTGAAGATCGAGTCAGACCATCTCATTAATTTTTTCATGCTAAAATCCCCCAGAAAAGCAAGTTACCACTTACACTATTCAGATGCTATAAGACATTTACAGTATCTAGACACTTTAAAATTTCAGAAGGGAATCCTGAAAGTGATGCAAAAACGCTCCTAGGTGATTTCTAAACCAGAAATACTCATTAAGGACTCATACCTGAGTGTGGCCAGTGAGTCCCAGTAAGACCCATAAAGGCCCTTATCTGGAAATTGTGCTGCATGTCCATATTGTTTAATTCAGGGCCACCTGCCAATTGTTGTCAGTATGGCTGAGAAGATCCCATATAGCCAGGGATTCTTTTGTCTCTCCCTAGATACACCATCCCCTTTGAGAATGTTGCCACTATTTGCAGCTCTGACTTTCCCTGCTTATAACTATGGACTTCATGTATGTTGTTCTCTGCCTACAGTGCTGCCTCCCCTGCCCCTGACACTTCATCTGGTTAAGAAAAAAGGGCTCTTTTCTTTATAACATTTATCAATGTTTGCAATTATATATCAAATTATAGGACACACAGCAGGCTCTCTAAAATATATTTGTTAATCAGTGTTTGGAGGGCAGAGGCTCCTTACCACAAGCCCACTGGCATAACTGACAGACATGTCACGATGGCATAAAGGAATTCTTCCCTCTCCTCAAAGTATCGTAGGGTCAGAGCTAGTCTCACACCCCTGATCATCATTTCTGGTCTGTGCCTCCCTTTGTGCTCTCCAATATTTAATGGCAACAAAGAGGAGCTATTTAATTTATGAAGTAAGAAAGGGAGTATAATTCTATCTCTGGGAATCTTAGCTTAATTCCAAAACCTGAAATGACTAATTGACATTAATCATGAAAATTTTTTAAATACATAATATACACCTAAGACACAGAATTCAAAAAGATACTCAGTAAAAAGTCAGTATCCCTCCTCTTCCCAATCCCCCATTTCCTCCCCGGAGGCCAGCGGGCTGCCTCAATTAGAACTTTGGGTTGCAGCACCCCCTTTTCTGTAGCCTCTCAATGCCTAGTCTATGGTCTAGAGAGTAGATGTCTTTGTGAGCAGGTAGCATTGCTATAAATTCTGATCAAACATGCACAGAAATACTAAATAACAAATGTAAAATCCACCTGAGTCCTGAATAGAACATGTAATCTAAGAATATTTAACTGTGAAATATAAAACAGTTAATTTGTCAATTTGCTTTACTACTTTGAATGAGACCTTATTCATAAGCAAAACAATGGTTTGAAATACCTGATTATGTCAAGCCAGCTACTGCTTTCCAACAGAGAAAACCACTTTATATCTGTGTCCCAAAATTCAGTACTATTATCTGAAAAAGAGAAAAAGGAGGAAAGAAGTCAGGCCATTATTCACTGACAGACCTGCCACAAAACACCTGTGCTACCCAACTGTGCTGTTCAGATGAACAGTCCCAAGCTTCAACTGCACGATCCCAGCACAATCCTTCCATTTTTAAGTAAAGGTCATTTCATAACTTCAGCTGAAATGGTTCTTGAGCTGTCATCCCCAGGAAGGGTGTGGCAGTCAAAATCAAATTTTATTGCTCAAATAGAAAGCACCCTAAATAAGTATCTAAAGCCACGATGCAGCCTGTAACTCCACAAGAAGGGCAGCTACTCTGAGCAGAGAGAATCGACATGCAGGCTACTGTCCCCACAAGTGGAAAAAGCGGCAGGATACGTCCTGATGCCAGAGGTCTAATGGGGAGCCCTGGCTTCTGCTGCAATCCTAAGCACACATTGCCCATGCACCCCACTACACAACCCCTCCAATCCACCAGGATATACAGAGTCCTGCATCTGACAGAATCTAGTACATTTCCAAGTTGCAAACAAATCAGTGAAAAGGTAGATACCCCTACAAGTCCTGGATGATGAAAACAGAAGTGCCAAATCTCAGTCCTGGACCAATTAGTACAATGTATTACTCTCTCCACCGGGTCCCTGCTTTTTCATAAATCTATTTTATAGTAAGCATCACAATGTGTTCTAGTTAGGAGCGTGTACTTCTGCTTCCCTTGGTGTCCTGTTCGTCTTTGTGTGCAATGCCTACCAGAGCAAACACAATGGAAATTCAAAAAACGTCTGCTGATGAGTGAATAAATCCTAAGTTAGGCAGAATTTGTTATGCTGAAAAGCCCAAGTTAGGAAAAGTTACCTATAAATATGACAAATCTCAGAGGGTAAAGACCCATTTAAGAATGAAGAGAATTAATAAGTGACTGAGCTTGATTAAATATGATCCAAGTTCTAAACTGTTCACAGAGGCAGCTAGGGCAGGGAAGTGGAGGTGGCTGGGATGGCATATCTCATTTTCTGCTTGTACATTTCTGATTGGCTCAGTTTTTTATATTGTAGAAAAAAATCTATGTTCAATCAGAAGGAAAAAAAGTGAAATATTTCCACTTGGGGGGAAAGGGCCTTTCAATAAGCCACTAAAGAAAACAAACAGGTTGTTTGCTTTATCAATCACTGCGAGCAGCCAGTGAATACAGGCATGGCACAGTTCCATGACTCTCAAAGGGAGAAGTCCCCATGTTCACACTGGAGACCCAGTGTCCGGGGAAGGTAGGGCAGGGGAGTATTTTTTGCCACGAGAAGTCAGAGAGGGCCAAAAGCCTGGAGGACAATGGAAGGGGACTGTGGCAGTGGCTGCCAGCCCCTTGGCTACCAGTCCCTCCATTCCATGACTTAACCTCATGGCCATGAGCCTCTGCAGAACCCAGGGAAAAGGCACCAACTTTCATCTGATCCACGTGGCATGTGACAGAAAGTTTTTGCTCAGCATTCTTCTCACCTATCAGAAAGAGCTGTTTGAATTTAGAGTATGCGGTCTGGACGTCCTGCAGGGACAGGAAGCTGCTTGATAGGTCTTCAGTTTTAACAGTCTCATAGGGTGGCCTGTGGATGGTCCTGTAAATTCTAGATATCAAAAGTGACAAGACATTAGAAGAGCAGACGTGAACTGGAACTAGCTCGTTTCTCCTGAGCACTTTCCATGTGCCAAGATCTCTTTGAAGAGCTCCCTCGGTCTCCTCCCACTTAATCTGCACCCACAGGGCCTCCCAGAGGGCTGCTAGCCCCTGGCAATGGGAATGGAGGTGGGGGGAGCGGAACTTCCCAGCCCAAGATGTGCAATATGTAACTGACAAAGCCGTGATCTGAACCAAGGCAGGTTAACTCCGAAGTCTACTCCTTTCTGTTTTTAATTTATCCACTTTGGACTTTTTTCACTTTTTATTTTGAAAAATCTCAAACATGCCGAAAAGTAAAAAAAGAGGACAGTGACATAACCATGACTTAGATATGGAAACTGTTGACATTACAGACACCAAGCCACTTACCCCTAAATACCCGAGCATGCATCTGCAAAAGTAATGCGGCCAACATCCTTCATGAGCATGTTATGCTGACTCCCTTCAGAGTAATTAAACCCACCACTCTAAGCTGAATTCCCGAGCACTAAGCTATCAGCAGGTAAACAGGGAACATACTGCTAAGAACTGGTCCCTGTTTCTCAGAAAACAAGAACTGAGCTCAACAATAACAAAATGTGCACGAGCACTGACCCGTCCAGGAAGCCCTTCTGGACCTGTAAAATGCTATCGTCCTGTTCTCTGGGCAGCGCTGACATTTTCAAAAGGGCACATCCATTGTGGCAGGACCAACACCATATCTGCAGAGGGGATAGAGGTTTTCCAGACATAATATACACAATCCAACAGGCGACAGGTAAGCTTAGCACTTAAATTCATCCAGGGAAATGTATAACTTGAATAAGAAATGGCTGTATATATTCAACTTTGTTAAGTCAAAGAGCAGTTACTCACAGTGAGAAAGACTGATTTCGTCTTCAGTAAAAAAAAAAAAAAAAAAGATCAAACCAGGTCTAGACAGTCAAACTCAGACTTCTTATGGTCTACCACACACCTTGACTCGGCTTCAGAGCTGGGAGCCCAGATGATGACAGTAAGAGTGGCAGCATCACTAGTACAGGGCAGCAGCTACTGACAGAGTGCGGCTTATTCTGTCAGGCATTTTATGTGAATTAACTCATCTAATTACCATAGTCACACTTGGAGAGGATGATTATTAACCCCATTAACAGCAAGAAACAGAGGCCTGGAGTGACTGAATAACTTCCTCAAGTTGCACAGGGAGCTACAGCAGTCTGCCCAAAGGCCGTGGTCCACCTGATGGCAAAAGGGGGGCAGCTCCCACCATCAGAAAGAATGGAAAGTTGGCCATTCAACATATTGACACCAGACTCGCACATGAAAGCACAGCATTAGCTTGTGACAGGATGTAAAGAGGGCCAAGATACCGTGTTTACCTTCAGGGAACTTAGCCTCTCAAAGGGGAAATAAATTTATAAATATAAGAGAAGGTAGAATGTGGTAACAGAAGAGAATTTCAAGAAACAACGAAAGGAAGACAAAGAAGGAAAAAACCATTTGAGTGACAATAAGGGAGAGGCTCGGCTGTTTGGGAACTTTTTTGGCCACAGAGGGAATTTTTGGTGATTTGTTTGCTCTGTTTTTCAGGAACAAAAGGAGATTAGAACTGATCTTGGGCAAAATAATTTGCCACAAGAGCCTGGAATGAAGACAGGGAAAGGCTGGTTGGGGCAGGTGAGCACCGTGCAGGCTTTGTGCCCCATAAAGGCCTGGCTAAGGGTTTGTGAGGGCCTAAAGCCCACCCCTGCTCTGCTGAGCAAGCCATTGGCCTTGGCTGAAGACAAACCTGGAGGAAGGAGATGCCTCTTATAACTGTGCTGGCAGAGGGGGCACCACTTTGCCATTCACTGGCAATGTATAAACCACACACTGCTTATGCTAGCAGCAGGCTGGGCCAGGAGATTAGAGATCAGCACACAGGTGATGCCTCACTCACTTAGAGAGAGGAGCCAGTCTGGGGATTCAGGAGAAGATAATGGAATCAGCACTAGATGTGTGCTGGGGGTCTGGTGCCAATGGGACATCACGTGGAGATATGCAAGCAGCACCGCAGCTGAGGGTTCTGAGCTTAGGAGAGGAAGGCATGACCAGAGCTCCAGCCATGAGAGCTCACGGCCAGCTGACATGGAAGAGATGCTGAGCCCACAGGGAGTGAAGACAGGGGAACACAGCACTGCTTTAGGAAATGTCAAAGAGCAGTGACGCCCCTTTCAGGGCCAAGCCATAATCTGAATAAGATTCACAGTGAGGTGAAAGCATCAGAACACTGAGCCAGATCTAAGGGCCCTTTGCTGTCCTTACTCCCTTTTCCAGTGTCATGCTAAGCAACATGCAGAAGCCACCACATAGGCGCAGCCCTCTGCCAAAGGGGCGATATTTTGAAGGCCCTGCAGTCCTGTCCTCTGAGTAGGTGCAGCTCACTTGGATAAAAGAGGAGACACTCTTAGCCATGACTGGTTGACAGGTTCTAAGAAACTGAGTGCTTTTCATCTTTATATCTCTTCTCTTGGGCAGAAGGGGTTGGCTCTGGGTGATATTCGACATAACTCATTTTCTATGTTGGGCACAGCCACAACTGTCACCTCATCTGATGCACTACAGGGCAATTCTCTTGCCTTCTCTATTTGAAATGGTACATGGAGAACAAGCAAAACTCTTGGTCAGAGAGAGACTTCTCACAAGACCTAGCAAAAACCACACCTTCTCCCGTTGTCCTAACAGGTACAATTTCTGGCTGGGTTCTTAACATAAATGACTTGACGACAGACAAGAATCACTGCTTGTGAATCCCAGCTTTTTTTAAAAAAGGCAGAGGGATATTTTTCATTATGTTATATATCTTAAGGCATCTCTCTTAGAGCTGAAGACAGAGCTTTCAGGGAACATCTACAGCTGCAGCTAGAAAGCACTGTAAGAAAGGAGGGGCTACGGAGAAGGCGGGGCCTGAACGCACTGTCTGAAGCCAAGACAGGAATTTAGAAGGCAGAAAAAGGAGGACGTGATCATGGTCAAAGCTGCTGAGGTGGTAAGGAGAGGTGAGTCTGAACAAGGCCTACTGACTTCTAGAGGGTCAGGCAGCAAAGTGGGGGGAACAGTCACGTTGCAAGGAGAAAGGAGTAGAGAGACAAGCAGAGAAATCAGTGCAGACTCACTTACTATGCTTGGCAGTACAGGGAAGAGAACAAGACCAGGCTCACCTCTTAAGGAAGGGCTTCCTCAGGTAAGGGAAGACTTGAACATG
>JAQQAC010009165.1:66325410-66335428 GCA_029783875.1 Phataginus tricuspis | reverse complement strand
CTCTGACACTGGAGATAGGCAACACAGATAGGAATCAGGAAACAGATCTTTCCTCCCCCCAGGCACCAGCCCAGCTCCCCTACAACCCCAAACCTCATTCTAGGGGCTGAGCAGCTCCAGAGACTGGAGTTTCTGCGCACTAGAGGGAACCAACAAGTCTGTCCCTGTTTGCAGATGACATGATATTGTACATAAAAAACCCTAAAGAATCCACTCCAAAACTACTAGATCTAATATCTGAATTCAGCAAAGTTGCAGGATACAAAATTAATACACAGAAATCTGTTGCATTCCTATACAGTAACGGTGAACTAGCAGAAAGAGAAATCAGGAAAATAATTCACTCACAATCGCATCAAAAAGAATAAAATACCTATGAATAAACCTAACCAAGGAAGTGAAATGATATACTCTGAAAACTACAAGACAATCCTAAGAGAAATTAAAGAGGACACTAATAAATGGAAATTCATCCCATGCTCTTGGCTAGGAAGAATAGTGTCAAAATGGCCATCCTGCCTAAAACAATCTACAGATTCAATGCAATCCCTATCAAAATACCAACAGCATTCTTCAATGAACTAGAGCAAATAGTTCTAAAATTCATATGGAACGACAAAAGACCCCAAATAGCCAAAGCTATCCTGAGAAGGAAGAATAAAGCAGGGGGAATTACGCTCCCTGACTTCAGGCTCTACTACAAAGCCACAGTAATCAAGACAATTTGGTATTGGCACAAGAACAGACCCATAGACCAGTGGACCAGAATAGAGAGCCCAGATATAAACCCAAGCATATATGGTCAATTAATATACGATAAAGGAGCCATGGATATACAATGGGGAAATGACAGCCTCTTCAACAGCTGGTGTTGGCAAACTGGACAGCTACATTTAAGAGACTGAAACTGGACTACTGTCTAACCCCATACATAAAAGTCAACTCAAAATGGATCAAAGACCTGAATGTAAGTCATGAAACCATAAAACTCTTAGAAAAAATATAGGCAAAAATCTCTTGGACATAAACATGAGCAACTTCTTCATGAACATATCTCCCCGGGCAAGGGAAACAAAAGCAAAAATGAACAAGTGGGACTATATCAAACTAAAAAGCTTCTGTACAGCAAAGGACACCACCAGTAGAACAAAAAGACATCCTACAGTATGGGAGAATATATTCATAAATGACATATCCGGTAAGGGGTTGACATCCAAAATATATAAAGAGTTCATGCACCTCAACAAACAAAAGGAAAATAAGCCAATTAAGAAATGGGCAGAGGAGCGGAACAGACACTTCTCCAAAGAAGAAATTCAGATGGCCAACAGGCACATGAAAAGATGCTCCACAATTGCTAATCATCAGAGAAATGCAGATTAAAACCACAATGAGATATCACCTCACAACAGTTAGGATGGCCAACATCCAAAACACAAACAACAACAAATGTTGGCGAGGATGTGGAGAAAGGGGGACCCTCCTACACTGCTGGTGGGAATGTAAAGTAGTTCAACAATTGTGGAAAGCAGTATGGAGATTCCTCAAAAAACTAAAAATAGAAATACCATTTGACTCAGGAATTTCACTCCTAGGAATTTACCCTAAGAATGCAGCAGCGCAGTTTGAAAAAGACATATGCACCCCTATGTTTATCGCAGCTCTATTTACAATAGCCAAGAAATGGAAGCAACCTAAGTGTCCATCAGTAGATGAATGGATAAAGAAGAGGTGGTACATATACACAATGGAATATTACTCAGCCACAAGAAGAAAACAAATCCTACCATTTGCAACAACATGGATGGAGCTAGAGGGTACCATGCTCCGTGAAATAAGCCAGGCAGAGAAAGACAAGTGCCAAATGATTTCCCTCATTTGTGGGCATAACAACGAAGCAAAACTGAAGGAACAAAATAGCAGCAGACTCAGAAACTCCAAGAAGGAACTAGTGGTTAGCAAAGGGGAGGGGTGTGGGAGGATGGGTGGGGAGGGAGGGAGAAGGGGATTGAGGGGTATTATGTTTAGTACACATGGTGTGGGAGATCACTGGAAAAACAGTGTAGCACAGAGAAGGCAAACAGTGAATCTGTGGCATCTTACTACACCCAAGGGCAGTGACTGCTTTGGGGTATGGGTGGGGACTTGATAATGTGGGTAAATGTAGTAACCACATTGTTTTTTCATGTGAAACCTTCATAAGAGTGTATATTTAATAATACCTTAAGAAAAAAAAATCACACACACAAAAAAAAAGAACAAAGAAAAAACTGAAGGAACAAAACAGCAGTAGACTCACAGAACCCAAGAATGGACTAACAAGGGAAAGGGACTGGGGAGGATGGGTGGGAAGTAAGGGATAAGGGGGGAAAAGGGGCATTACGATTAGCACACATAATGTAGTGGCAGTAAGGGGGAGACACGGGAAAGGCAGTATTCAAAGAAGACAAGTAAAGGCACTATTTAGAGAAGCAAGTAATGATTCTATAGCATCTTACTATGCTGATGAACAGTGACTGTAATGGGGTATGTGGGGGCAACTTAATAATAATAGGGGGTCTAGTAACCATAATGTTGTTCAAGTGATCGTACATTAACGATACCAAAAAAAAAAAAAAGGTAGGTCAGATCACATCACATCACACCTCTGCTCAAAGTCCTCATGAACCTATAAATTCTTCTGAAAGCTTCCTGGCCCATCACGGTGCTACCACCCGCTTCACCCTGACCTCCCCTCCCCCGACTCCGGCCCTTGTTGGCTCCTTTCCACCCACTAGGCTCCTTGCTGTTCCTTGTACAGGCCAGATAAAATCCCGCCTCTGGGTGTTTGCCCTCACTGTCCCCTCCACCTACCAACCCTTCCCACCAACACCTCCAGCACTCACTAACCCCTTGCCTGATCTATTTTTCTCCAATGTTTTCATTCCCTTTTAATACCCTATAGTCATTCATTTGTCTTATCATCATTTCCCACCCACTGGAATGAAAGGGTCAGGAGGGACAGGGCTTTTAGACTGTTTACGGCTGTTTTTCCAGTAGTTAGCACATTGCCTGGCATATAGTAACCACTTAAAAAATTTTTTGCTAAATGAATAAATGAAGTGCTTAATAAAAGGAAAGCAAATACACAACATAAATTCAGAAATGCCTCTAAAAGTTTCACACTGAGATTACAGATACAATAATGGGAAAAAAAGACAAATTCACTTCTGAATGTTTTAAGGGACACTTTAAGGCTTTCTGTAAAAAGCATAGTATCGATGTGGAGAAACTAGAATCCATACACTGGGAATGTAAAATGGTGCAGTCTCTGTGGAAAACAATCTGCAGTTCCTCAAAAACTAAATGCAGAATCATTATGACCTAGCAGTTTCGCTCCTAGGTGTATATACCCAAGAGAACTAGAAAAATATGCCCACACAAAACCTTGTACACAAATGTTCATAGTAGCATCATTCATAATAGCCAAAAGGTGAAAACATCCCAAATGTCCATCAACTAATAAATGCATAAATAAAATTGTGTATGTGTGTGTGTATATACATATATATATATGTATGTATATACACACACACACATATATATATATGTATCTCCATACCATGGAATATTATTCAGCAATAAAAAAAGAATGAAATGCTGATACATGCCACAATGTGGATGAACCTTGAAAACATTATGCTCAGTGAAAGAAGCCAGGCATAAAGACTACATATTATATGATTCCATTTACATGAAATGCTCAGAACAGGCAAATCTAGAGAGACAGAAAGTAGATTAGACATTGCCTAGGGCTAGAGGTTGGGGGTACATGGGCAGTGACTCAAGGGGTCTGGAGTTTCTTTCTAATGAGATGAAATGTTCTAAAATTGACAGCGATGATGGTTGTCCAACCCCATGAATATTTTTAAAAACACCATATACTTCAAATGGGTGAATTGTATGGCATGCGAATTAAACCTCAGTAAAGCTGTTAAAAAAAAGCCCAGCACTGACAGCTTACCTTTCACAGACTCTATAGCCTTCATTGACACTCACTGCTTTGAACTTCATGCTGCCTTTGGTCCGCTCCAGTTCCCAGCACCAGTCCTTAAGTGTGTCAAACATGACGGTGTGGTTTTTGGAATCAGTGGCTAACAAACAAATTTAAAAGACAATAAAATCTCGTTATGAAACACTGCTATTTTAATGATGCAAATGTGGATCCTTAGGCCCCAATTTTCTTCACTGAGCCCATTTTTATCCAAGCAGAAGGAATTCACTCTTAATCCCAACCCTGTTCCCTTTTTTGTCATTAATACAAATTATGACAGAGGGTCTGTCTTTTTATACTGGAGGGAAGGAGTTGTTCTTGTTCCATTCCTTGCAAAAGTAATTTTTAGCTCCATTTTCAGTCATCTGACCATGAGATAATTTATATAGCATAAAAAGATCCTGTGAGCACTAAAAGACAGGCCTGGCACAAACACTAAAAAAATAAAATATTTTTAGCCCTACCAATGCAAAAGAATGCAAACTCATTTGAATAGCATGTCAGATTCCTGAATGCAAATCCTTCAATTTGAAGACACACTGCCAACAAAATGATTTTTCAGTGTGACACCTGGTTACTGACAGCCATAAACAAATCAGAGAGCCACAGCAAGGGGCAAGGGCTGCACTATGGCGACAGTGACTTTTGCTCCTACCCTGCCTTGCTACTCTCTGCAAGGAGGAAATGCCCAAGAGCACAACTTCTTAGCCCAGCACATGTGCCGTGGTCCTCTCCCAAGCTGGCACTGCTTGCTGAAGGTGACACGCACCAAAACAGTCTCAGGTATTTATACAAAGCAGTTCAAGCCTTTGCATAGGCAAAACAAGAAAAAACATGCCTCTGGGGAAAAACAGTATTTGATAAGTGCCTTTTAATAAAAGCAGACCAGAGTACAAAAGATAATAGTAAGAATAATGATAAAAACAGCAGTTAAGCTTATATAGCACTTAATATGTTCCAGGCACTGGTCGAGCATATTACATTTGTTAACTCAATTCTTGTATCTCTATAGCAGAGGTGATATTATTTCCTCCATTTTATAGATATGGCACAGAAAGATCAAGAATCTTGCCCAAGGTTACAGTCAAGCAATGGCAGAACCAGAATTCAAACCTAGGCAGCTGTGAAAGAAATTTTCATAGTGATAAATGCAAAAAAATTTCTCCATGGACATAAATATAGACTCCATGGACTCCAATTCAAACAAAGCAGATCATTTCCTTAGCAATATAGATAGATCCTTCCCTAAAATGCCATGTCATAAGCATTCAGAACCTTTTAGCCAAAGCACATTTGTGGATAATTAATCCAGGGAATAATTAAAGATGCTCAGATTGCAAAGCACCCACCTCTACAAACCCCTACTCATCGAAAAAGCTAGGTGGTCAGTCAGCACCTGTCAGATATAACCTTACTTCTCAAAATAATGGGGGTTGGAAAGAGGAGAAGAGAAAGATGGAATTAAAATAGAATAAAAGACGCTACATATCCTGGGCCTTCTGGCACAAAAGCCACCATGAGGTGCCTGGAAGCTGCCAGAACTGATCAAGGTAAGGGTTTTGGCACAGATATCAACGTGATGCTGGGCAAGCCAAGGACACTCCATTGAGTCCAGATGAAGAATCAGGCTATAAGGAAGAGGCAGGATTCCTAAAAGTAGAGTATGATTTTTCAAATGTAAACCCAATAATGCTCAAATAAGATATGATAATCAACAAGGAAGTCATATTTTGTATACCTCCTACTGTACAAGCTGCTGTAACCAGTTAATCAGCACTTACACATACAGCTACAGTGATAAGGTCATTCACACAGACGAATTTACTGAATTAAGTAACAAATTTTATTTTCAGCCTAACAGTGGTGCTAAGTATATTTCTCACTGTAATTCTCGGAACATAACCTGTTCCGAATAACATGCAGTTATATTCTCTACTAACTCTCATTTAATGCCTGCAGCCTACATGCCATGCATTTAACAATTTATAATCTTCACAACACTTCAAGGGAGGCATTAACACTGCTGTTTTGAAAGTGAGGAAACAGAGGCTCCCAGAGTTAAGTGTCAGCCCCAAGATCCCACAGCTACTAAGCCACCGGGTAAAGATTTGAACTCAGGTAGGACAGACCCTGAAATTCACACCCTTTCCATTAAATCACCATACTTCCCAAAAGGCATCCTGCTCTCTCAGGAGTCTACATCTCCACGCGTCCCATCTCTCCGCCTAGAATACTCCTCTGTGCCTCCCAGACCCTCCCACATCCTCTGCTATCAGCTCTGGCACAGCGCTTGCCCTCTGCCAGCCCTCCCTCCGTGCGGTCGGGCCACTTCCTCCCTCCTGCCCCCACAGCCCCTTCCACCATAGGACAAATCGTTGAGCTGCCTCTGTTTGACCTGATGCTCTTAAAGGACAGGAATTTACTCCTGTTCACTTCCATTCGCACAGTGCCTGACCCACACCAAGTGTCCGATAAATGTTTACCAAATGAGCAGTTAGTGATAAAGCGACTCTGCATTCCAGAAAGCCTCACATATGCCGTTAAACCAACATGCCACTTCCCTGATGAAAAACACACAGCACACGGGATCACAAAACAACATCATGCGAAGAGTAATGGGCAGAGCAGGTGAACGGCCAAGGGGAGAGCGCTAGAGAAGGAAGACAGCATCTGTGGGAACACTGTACAATGCCACATTCAGATGACCAAAGTTTCTAGTTAAAAGATTGCTCTAAATGGAAAACATTTGGTATCTTAAGTTTTCTAACCAAACTAGTTTTCTGATGTGCTCTCTTATATGTACAACCATTCCATTTTCCCCATATATATGATATAAAGCATGTTCTGGTTGTTCGAAACCTTTCTAGGATGAAAGACATTCTCTAGAGTCTTGTAAAATGAAATCAAGTATATTAAGGTGGAAAAAGAACCCAGGGACAAACAGGGTTATATTTACACTTGCCTCAATTTTGTTTCTATGGAGTCTCACATTCCCAATTATACTGATTTTATCTTTCCTAATAAAAAAACCAAACTGATAATCCCTCACAAAAAGCAAACAAACCTAAAAGTTAAAGCAACAAGTATCACAGGGGGAAAAAAAAACCTTTTCTTTAAGAAATCGGAAAATCACCCAAGCCAGGAGGTAACCCAATTGCTAGACAAGAGGAAAAAAAACTCGTGGACGGGTTTTCTCCCATTAGTTCCAGGTAGGACTTGAAAGGGCCTGCCCAGCCACAAATGAAAGTCCAGAAGATGCTTACCTGTACTGTTTTGCACAGAAGTTGCATAGGAAAACAGAAACAACCGTTTAAGCAGTTTCGGGGCCTGGGTATGATGAATTATGCCACTGACGATCTAGGGAAGAACCAAGCAGTGGATACAGTCACACTTTTGAAGATAAACACCGAGTTGTCTAGGTTTTCATTTAGGCTAACAGGCTCCTGTGGTCAGCATGCTGACTCATTTACATCTGTATCTATGACCTTCTCTCTTGGAATAATGCCAAATAAAAAGAATGCTAACCATTTTGGCAGATTTTCTAAGAGCTTTGTATTTCTAGGGAAATTTTTTAAACAGTCTAATTTCTCAAAAATAAAATGCTAAAAAAAAAAAGTAAGTGCCATATTCAGATACTCTAAAAATCTGACATCTGAAAGACATTCAGCTGATATCAGATAATTAGCAAAATGCCTAGCTATTCTGAGCCACTTGTGGCCTTTAGGACTTTCTAGAAGATTAGAAAAAGCAATCAATCCATTATGCTTTTTGTTTCAAGTTCCAAACAAAAGTATTTTGGGGCAGATGACTACAATCATCATTCAAAATGAAGTGTCTGGCTTCTCAGGAAACTTTCCATATTTACATCATTCTTTTCCTCCTCAGAACAGGCACCGGAGTCATGTTTATTATCCTAACTGAGCTATCACACTCCCTGAAAGAAAATTAAGGAGTTATATTTAAGTGTGCATAACTCACTGCAGCCAGAGACAAGCGATAACCTGGCTTCTCTCTAGGTTTTCCCTGATGTATTTACTTGACAGTGGCAAGTTTGAGACCTTCAATATCTCAATAAGAAAACTCTTGGACATCACAGTGACCACTGCAACCAGTTCACCCCGTTACACATCTCAACTTGCCACGCTAACAAGACTGTTGCCTTTGTCCCCAAAAACACAGGCCTCGTTTGGTAACTCGGCTTTGCCCATCTGACCTATGTAACTCCTCTCTATTTCCACACACTTCCACTACTTACCAGATATAAGCTTATTCATTCCAGGCGTTGGGGCCACTGCTGCTACCTTCTGGAAGCCGTCAGAGGCAGGAGGAGGATTGTTTGCCTGCCTCATCCTTCCCTTTCCCCAACTGCCTCCTGACACTGAATTCTCATCTCCCCCACCCTTCAGAGGATGCTCCAGGAATAAACACATTATGATTTGAAGGCCTAAAGGTAGCATGTGCCATGATAATACACAGGCACGCTTTACCAAATTATTTCTCAATTCTAATCAAAGCATATGGGATTATAACCACTTTCAGCTTCACAGAATGAAAGGCTCCCCTCAACCTTTGTGCAATACAAGTAAAAAAATAGTGGGGGAAAACCTGATGGGAAACAAAACCTAAAAACACATGCAACTAGTTACCCTTTTGACTTCCTCTTCTTTTGTGTACCTCAGACAGAAGTGGAATACTCGGAGGTCTTTGCAGTGGATGATGAGTTTCTCAGGGTATTTCTTCAGTTGTCCAAAAAGAGGTTTTTTTTTCTCATCAAACACTACATGTCAACAATGAAATCAGGAAGGGAAATCATGGTATAAGGCAACAAGTTAGTACTAAAGAAACAAAGTAGACTATTAACACCTCTCAAAAGTGAGAGAAACAATGCTACCTTCTAAGTAAATGTCATCAGGGGCCCAGGCCCAGCCTGCAGGGTCCTGATTCTGAGTTAGGGTTCTTCATTTCTCTGAAGCACAGGATCAAAACAGACTGGCCACTGCTGACAGAACTGACTCAAAGCTGAGATCACAAAAGATGGAAGGGAGATCGCTAGTGACATGCTTTCAGGGCAGTCAACTCCTGGGTTTTGGCTAGGGGGCCCTCCTGACACCTCTCTCTCTGTCCAAGAGTTTGGGCCATGTAGCACCTACAGGTGTTTGGATCATCAAAAATGGCTAACTAAATGACTTCTGGAAAAGCCCTGGTGACAAAAAGAGAAATGGAGCAGAAAGACGCTGGACCCTTTGGCAGCAGAAGACACCCAAGTGCGGTGGAACAGACCTTTAGATTAACCTTTAAAGTAAAACCTACCCAGCTGACACTGATGGCCAAAACAGGATCAACAGCCACATATGATGGTACTGCCAAGGATCAGAAAGACAAGTTCGAAGTTCAAGCTCCTCCACCAATTAAGTGACCCCAAACAAGCCACTTCACATCTCAATTTCATCACCCATAAAACTGATTTAAACAAGATAAATATGTGAAGGAATTTTACTGAACTGTCAAGGACCACAAAAATATTATCATTAACAGCTATACTTTATTTTTTATAAATTAATATTCATACCAGCTTTATTCATAATAGCCAAAATCTAGATCAGCTCAGATGTCCTTCAACAGGTAAGTGGTTAAAAAGCTATGATACATATAAATCATGGAATACTCGTTAGCAATAAAAATTAACAAGCTGTTGAATCACACAACAACTTGGCTGACTCTCCAAGGAATTATGCTGAGTGAAAAAAGCCAACTTCAAAAGGTTACACACTGTATGATTCCAATTAAGTAACATTTTTTGAGATGAAAAAGTTTTAGAAATGGAGAAGACATTATTGGTTGCCAGAGTAAGGCACGGGGGTGAGAAAGGATGGAGATGAGTGTGGTTATGAGATGGCAACCCAAGTCACCTGGCGGTGATGAACTGTTCTGTATCCTCACTGTGGTGGTGGATGCGTGAACACAGACAAAACTACAGACCAACAC
>JAQQAC010009165.1:66298814-66325400 GCA_029783875.1 Phataginus tricuspis | reverse complement strand
ACTGTGGTGGTGGATGCGTGAACACAGACAAAACTACAGACCAACACACACACACACACACACACAGACACACACACACAGACAGACACACACACACAGACAGACACACACACACACACACACACACACACACACACACACGTGTCAAACTCTGGCAATCCGAGTGAGATCAGTGGATTTTATCAGTGCCAATATCCTGGTATCAGTTATACTTTCAAAGGCTGGTGACACCCCAGGGGAAAAGATACTCACCTCCATAAATCTGATCAACACAGTGGAGTGTAATGTCATTTTCTCCTATCACTTTATTCTTAAATTGGGTTTCCTAAAAAATTCAAAAGGGAATAACTGTGACTCCTTTCTGTGCAATGTCAGACATTTATAGGCAGAACAAATCACCATTCTCCACTTGCACATTAAGAAAAACAGGGAGGGGGTGGAGCAAATAGGTGAAGGTGGTCAAAGGTACAACTTCTGGTTACAACATAAATCAGTCAGGGGGATGTAACATACAGCATGGTGACTATAATGTCACTGTATTGTACATTTGAAAATTGCTAAAAGTAGATGTTAAAAGTTCTCATCACAGGAAAAAAACTTATAACTATGTGAGGTGATGGATGTTAACTTACTGTGGTAATCATTATGCAATATATACATATATCAAATCCTTATTTTGTATACCCTAAACTATTATAATGTATGTTAGTTATATCTCAATAAAACTGGGCAAAAAAATAAATAAGAGTGTATACCCTAAAAAAACCAGGCAAATAGAGAAATGCAGCCACAATCTAGGAAAAGGACCGTGAAGTGACGGAACACGCAAGAGAAGCCGGTGAGCACTTGCTTTTCAAACCCAGGCAGAACCTGCCATTCATGGGATGCTCCCAGGCACAGCCGCCATGCCACACATGATCTCTCTGGGGGGTGCTGGAGAGTGGCATGGTTAGGATTGCTCCAAATGTAAACAGGTGAGTGACAGAGCTCCATGAAGCCAGCTTTGGGAAGAAAATACTGAGAGATTCTTGTTTCTGTGAATATTGTCTTGGTATAGGACAGGGAACCAAGCTGCCATAGCTGATGCCAGCACAGCAGACCACCTGCTGGGACAGCAATGGTGCTAAGAAGCCAGCGTGGCCAGTTCTGTTACTCCACACTTTGCTGCTCATTGTTCATAAGCAGCGACAAGTTTTACAAGACTTGTGTGCACGGGACACATAAAGTAAACCCAAATGCAAGTGCTGCATTCAGCATCTGTTTCCTAACTGAAGACAGTCCCCGAATTTGAAGAGGAGTTTAGTACAGGGGAAACCTGGGGAACTAGTGTATCTGGGGAAATGCGATTCCAGTGAGTGCTAGACACACTGTACTGATATACAGAAGGAGACAAAAAGCTGACAGCCTAAAACGTATCATCCTATAAAGTCAAACACAAGCCAGCATGACATGAGGCACTGGTGGGAAATTGTAGCATGGTCTTATCACTGAAAGGAGATCCTGAAGGACAGAGAGCAGACTAGTGGTGAGATGGTCTTCTGCCTTTGTCTTTAATGTGTGTTGGGGTAGAGTAATTGAGAAGCTGGGAAAAAAGGCATTGGGGCCCAAACTGCACTGCTCCCCTGAAACTCAGCCAAGTGCAACTCATACATACATCATTATCAAACACAGATTCGTCATCACTCAAGAAGGCAATCTTGAAGTCTGTGCAGACAAGCTTCCCATAGATGCCACGCTGACAGGAATCTTCCTGGACATACTTGAGGACTGTGCTGGCTTCACAGAGCAGCTGTTCACCTGATCAAAACCAAAACAAGTCCTCCTTAGAGTTCTCAGGGAACATACAGTATGCAAATAGAAAAAGCTCCCCAGGCTCTCCTCAGTAAATGCAAACATACAAAACAAAGCAGCACTTCAGAGCTCTGCATAGTTCTAGCACAGCTGGAACTCCAAAACTGAGGTGAAAAGATCAACAGTGGGAACCATGACAAGCAAAATAAAAATGTCTCAGGCACACTTTAACTCTGGGCATTTCTCTGTCTTCTCACTGTGAATAATGGAAGTTTACAAATAGGTGGCAATGATCTCAGCTATACTTGCAAGCATGGGTCTTAATGTTTTTATTACCTGCACCCAAGCAGACACTCCCCAGAAGTGATACCCTATAAGAGTGAAGCCAGAAAGGCTCACCAGTGTGTTCTACAGCATAGCCCTCAAGCCTGCTTTCCAGAGAGAGTGGGCCATCTCTCCCTCTGGAATTGCTAAAGGAGGGCAGGGTGTTTCCCTGGCTCTCAGGCAACTCCCTCAGACAGAGGTGTCAGCATTCACCCTTTACAGCATGACCACACTCATTCTGGCTCTACAGACAAGGATGGGAGGAAAGGGAGGTCAGGGGTTTGTGGGGAAAAAAAACCTGTTTCCTCTCTTTCTTAGTTGAGGGTATTTCCTCTCAGTGTGACACCTTTCCTGCTCTATCTGCAGGCATCCAGCCCACAAGAGAAACTGTATTTCCTGCACACAGTACTTCTCTTTATAGTTCAGAAGATTCGGATTTAGGGACAGGTAAGCATTCTCTGCTCCTGGGAAATAGAGAAGCTCATGAGGGCTAGATATCAGGGTGAGGGCAGCAAACGGGAGGATATGGGGAAAAGAAAAACTAGGTGGAAATACTTGGCAACAAAAAAGAAAAGGAATTTGCTTCTCCTCCATCTTCCTTTCAGAATCTCCTTCTGGATATTTCCTTCAATGTCTTTACTTTTTAGCTCAAAATTCATTTAGCCTAACTTTCAATATGAAGACAAAGAAGAGTTTCAGACACTACGACTATCAAGGGACACATATTATGGTATATTTTCATCTTCTAAGGGGTTAATTACTAAGGAAATACTGGAAGATGGCTCAGTCACTAGGTCAGCCTCTAGAGAGACCACAGAGTGTGAAGAAAACAATGTAGTCAGGGTCTCGTTAGGGTTTAAAATAGCCCCAGAAAAAGTGCCTTAGCTAAGTCGAGG
This sequence comes from Phataginus tricuspis, assembly GCA_029783875.1. Classification (NCBI taxonomy): domain Eukaryota; kingdom Metazoa; phylum Chordata; class Mammalia; order Pholidota; family Manidae; genus Phataginus; species Phataginus tricuspis. The sequence continues at coordinate 66,322,389 of JAQQAC010009165.1, read as the reverse complement.
TGAAAGGCATGTGAGCAAAGCTTCCTGTGCTTGCAACTCCTAGTGCGAAACAGCTTTTAAGAGCGAGTGTGTCCTGAAGACCAAGGGAGCCGTACGAAATGTGATCATGCCCTGGAGCCTAGAAACTGCCACCCGGTGGCTAGTACAACATCCAGGGGAGGCTCCGGAGCATGGCACGCTGTGCTAGTTAGCCCCTCGTGTGTGCAGGCAGTCTCGAATCATGCGGAAGGGAGCCAAGAGGAGAACAGATCTTAACACTAAACTAAAAATGGAAGTTAACTTCAAGATCTATAACGCAGGAAAAGGAAAAGCAATAGACTATATGGACTGAGGTTTAGGCCATTATTATAGGAAAAAGCTTTGAGACTTAAAAACATTTTTTAAGAAGTTATGGGATTCCAATATATTTACCAAATAAGGGATAGTCAGTCAGAAACTTGTGCATATTCATATCCTCCCAATAAACTGGAATAAAATAAAATGTACCAGAACAAGGCTGCTATTGTTTTGGGAAAATGTACTTAAAAAAAAATTTATGAAAAAAAATGTTTGGGGTTGGAAAAAGCAAAGTGGAAGAACCAAACACAGCTCCAGGAGAGCTCCACACAGGGGAGAGGATAGGCTACCAAGTAGGTCCTCTTATGAGTTCAGACATGATAGCAGCTTGCCTTAAGCTCTGGGGTCACTCTCCTCCATCTTCAAAATGTCCAACCAATCCAGGCTCCTTGGTGGTAGCCACAGAGCAAAGCCCTGGCAGCCCCAGAGTTAGTGAACCCCAGCGTGGTTGGCACTCATGTTCAGACAGGCAAGCAGTGATGCAGACAGGTGAGGCCACCACCACGGACTTTCCTGACTCAGGATCAGAACACTGGATGGGACAAGTAAGGCAACCTGAAAAAGGCCTCATTTGCTTTTGAAAGAGGTGAGAATTTCCCAGGTTTATTTTAACCAGCTTGTGAGGGGCAAGAAAACTTCTTTGCAGATGTTTTAATACTCGGACCCAGGTGTGTGGAACTAAAGACCTTGATGTTTTGGTCCAACTTGTTACTGTCTGGATGAAAACAAAGGCGTTTATATATAGTGATACTAGGGATGACATCATTAATCATTGGCTTTGAATTGCAGATGAGGTATGAGACTCCCATGACTGTTACCTGGCAACAAGTGAAGAGTTGCTTCCTTCTCTGTTACTTCCTTTTCATTTGTATGAATTTCCTAAGAGAGAAGAGCAAAGGGTTTGTTTAAGGGCTCAAAATGAGAAACATAAAATCATGCTTTCAGAATACAGACTAAACTCCTGAATTCTCTCAGGAGTTTTTTTTTTGACAAGATAGTTACTTTTCTTAAAAGTATTTTTAACTAAAGAAGGAGAGAAAATTCCAATAAATTAGTTCAATGTATTAATTATTTAGGACTGACAGCTATAGTTGTCCCAAGTGGAGAGGCAGGGATGGGCACTCCCTATCTAAAATAAATGTCACACTGCAGAGTAAGGCAGCTCAAACACACTGAGTCAAAGAGATAAGGGAAGACATTCCACAGAATGATCCCCCTTTACCTTCAGTGAGCATCAAGGATTAAAAGCAAAAGAAGATTGTGTATTCTTAGAGAAAATGGACATACATAAAGGACAGGAAAATATGAATGTATCAAGTCAATGCTGATCTGTCTAATCTGTAGCGTACCAGGAAGGACTCAGTAAAGGGAACTCAGAATGGGAATTCTTTGCCCATTCTAAGTTAGCTAAAACCACAAAGACATCATGGAATATAATTACTTCTAATAAGAAATCAAGGACAGATTCCATGTCACTGTTTCTCAATGAAAATACCTTCAAATGCCTCTTTGTCAGGTTTGCTGTTTACAGGATATTCAAACATAATCAGCAATCCTTAATGAATTAATGGACCAAAGCAACAGTCACAAATGGCTATGGATAGAACTGAGAGGCATGTAGGCCTAATGCAAACCTGCACATCATCTATGAAGTATTCTTGCCAAAATATCTAACCTCAATCTGCTTGAGCTTCTAAGTCAGTCTACCAATTTATAAGAAACACCAGGACAGAGAAACATGTTAAATGACACCACAGGGATGCAACCAGTCAAATCCTGACTGTAGAAAATTCTGTAAGAATTTTTTTGTCAACAAATAAAACTGGGATTGTATTGTTTTGTTTTCTTGGCAGAAGGCTCTAGGTGATAGGAGTTTTTCCCTGAAACATGGCATTAAAAAAAACCTGGGTACAGCTGGGGCAGGAAGAGGCTAGACAGCTTATCTTAAGGCTGAAGAAGAAAGTCATGGCTGTTTGAGATAACCCATTTTGAGCATGGTCTATTTTAGAGATGCCTATAATTTCCACTCTAGGAAATGCGAGTGAATCAAATCCCTCTGAGACAGTGCTTCTCAGACTTGGGGAGTGTCAAATGATTACTTCTGCGGACACTCAGGCCTCACTACAAGCCTAAGGAATCAGTGTACGGGATGCAGCTGGGCTTCTGGTTGTGCAGAAAGTTTCCCAGATGACTCTGATGCATTGGTCTAGGTTAGTCCCACATAAGGAACTATTCTTGCATATGTAAATGCTATGACTATTCTGGTAATTTAGAAATTCTCATTAAGAATTTCCATCACCTATTAGCAACGAACTAAAGCACAATTATTTTTGACAGTTCTATCATCTTTGTCTGAGAGAGAAAAGCTATTCATTAAATTATCAGCTGTTAGAAAGCTAGTGATCATCTTGATCAGGTCTTAGAACTCAGTTCAAACACTTAAGCCAATGGGGAGAGGACAACCCTATTGTAATGCTCCCAGAAGAACTATCTTCTGATGATAAAGAATTTATACTATCCAAAACTACATCAATTCTTAAAATGGTTAGTGGAATTCTTTCTGTATATTCCATAACAAAACCTTTTAGGAGCCTGTCCTACACAAAACTCCCTTTTCCTGACAACTGTTCCCTGCTCCCCACCAACCTCCTGGAATGAACCACCTCCTCCCCATCAACTACAAGGGAAACTGAAAGCAGTCCCACAGAGGGACAGTCTTTTGATCGCCCTTATTAATTTGGCTCAAGGTCTAAAAGAAGCTCATCGAACTGGTTGTTTAAATTACAGCTAACCCTTGAAAAACACAGGTTTGAACTTATGGGTCCACTTATACACAGATTTTTTCAATAAATATACTGGAAAATTTTTTGGAGATTAGCAACAATTTGAAAAAATGTTTTCTTTCCTCCAGTCTATTTTATATAATACATACAACATATAAAATATGTGTTAACTGTTATTGGTAAGGCTTCCCATTAACAGTAATTAGAAGTTATATACAGACTTTCAACCATAGGGGGAATCAGCACCCCTAACTCCTCTGTTGTTCAAGGATCAACTGTACAGACTTGCAGATTTTGCAACAAACATGGGAAAGCAGAGAAAGTTGTTCTGCAGAGAATGAGACACATGAAAAGGTTAGGTAGAGATAAAAGCCCAACCCCAGACACACAGTCACGGCCTGGACTCCCATAGCTTTCCAGGCTACAATGAGGCGAAACCACACCTTTGACTTACGTTCCATGAATCACACCTGCAACTTTATAATAAATCCCCTTGTTAGCATGAGTTAGCTACAGTGGGTTTCTGCTGATTGTCCCTTTTACATTTTACATTTCTGATTCTCCATGTTACAGATGAAGAAAGTGAGGCTTAAAGAGATTCAGGAACTTTCTTTTCACAGGAAATAAGCTACTAACCAAGGGTTCAGCCCAAGCTCCGACTAATTCCAGCAATTAGCAATACCCAAGTTGGCCCTAACTCCAAAAGACTTTGACTACACAGAAATATCTGAAGTCATGGAGAAAGAAATGACATTTTTCTATTATCAGGATTTGTTTTTCTAGAAGCCCACAATGACTTAGGTCTGGTGATTTTGTGTCATATTCTGCAGTAGGAAGTACTTTGAACCCACCATAAGACCAAAAGAGTAAACTAATGGCTTTCTTAAGAGTACAACACATCAAGGAGGGGACTGCTCAGGCACGCCATACCGAAGGAGAGCTTTCCCATCTGCTGATTTTATTGAAAGATTAAACAGCAAAAAGTTGGTAAAAAATTGAGAATAAAAACCTATATAAGCACTTGAGCATTGGAATTTAAGGAGCCACACTGTAAGTGATCACCACTAATACCTAACATTTCCCTGGTTGGCACTTCAAAAAATTAGACACTATCCAATTCTGCAAATAATCAACTCAGGAAAGAATAAGTGCCATTACCACTACCATGAACTCCAAAGCAAAATATACACCAGCCCTGGGAAAAGAATCCATAAATCAGGATACACAAAGAGGAATCACAAAGAAACCCTCCCCTCAAAAATCTGGTTTTTTTTAAATTTGGGAAGCTACCTGGGTGGTGGGGAGGAGGTATGAAGGACAGAATGGAGTATTCATTGGCTATGTCCTATAGTTCCTTCATCCCTGTATTTTACAACAGTTTTCAAACTAATGAAAAAAAGAACATGGAGAAGATATTTCAATATTTTTGAGAGAGAAGAGTTGTAGCATTCATTGCTTGTAGTTGGCTGGAGTAGAGGGGAAGTAGTTACAAACAAGGGTACATGAGTGCCCGCATCTAGATATGCCGAGTCTGAATACAGATCTTAAAGTGGGTTACAGGACATGATGAAATTCCACATGTACATCCTCCTCTTGACCATGCTGCACTCTGAACAAGTATGAGCTGTTGTCTTTGTGGGCAAATGTACTGGACAAGTGATTAAAAACTGTCTGATTTGACCTTTAAAACTGCATGAGTAAATACAAGTTCTTCCTTATCAACATTATAAATTATTACATGACTCAGGGGTCACTTGTGAGCTGTAGAAATCACAAATGTCCAATCTGTGAATGCCAAAGTGGGTTCTTCTAGAGGCCAGCCCTTACTGAGGGTGAGGTGAATAATGATAAATATTTCTTTAGCTTTGTGTGTCAGGCGTTGTTTAAAGGATTTTATACTTATTAACTCATTTAATCCTCACAGCAAGCCTTTGAAGTAGTTATTACAGTCGCTATTATCTCCATTTGCTGATGAAGACACCCAGCTAGTATGTGGTAGAAGTGGAAGTCAAACCTGGAAGCTGGCTCAGTTTGTGATCCTATATGACGACACACTGCATCTTACATGGAAAGAAGGAAAAAGGAAAAACAAGACAGACTGGTTAGTGAATATATCTGCTAGACCCACCTAAAACAGGTCAAGGAAGCATCACAGAAAGTGTCCAGAGAAATCCAGGAGTGTTGCAGAGAGGTAAATGAAGGCTACAGGAAGAGACAAAAACCAAAAAATACCTACCCCCAGGGTAATGGCTGGCTGCATGGGGAAGAACCCTGGGGCCTCTTCAAGCTGAAAAAGTTACCTCTTTTTATTTCCCCTTTCATTTTTAAAAAATTAAACTCTCATTGATATACAATCTTATGATGGTTTCAAATACACAACACTATGGTTCAATATTCACCTATATTATCAAGTCCTCACCCCCTCCAGTGAGGTCACTGTCCATAAATGTATTGAGATGTTATAGTCATTAATTGTATGAAAGAGTTACCTCTTATGACTTATTCCACTGGGTCCTCTAAGGCATAAGTCTCTGTCACCCCAAAAAGCTCTCAAGAGTTCAAGGGGAATCTTCTGACTCACTGTGCTCCAGGAAGGCCTCCAACCATGATTAACACCACGTACCACCTGGACAATTCTGTGTTTACCTCCAAGATCATGTAGTCTAGGGATCATCCTAAGAGTCCCCTTTTACACCATTTTCTCCTTTACCCTCATTATCCAATCTATCACCAAATTCTACGAGTATTACCTATGAAATATATCTAGAACAAATGCTCCCCCTATCTCCACCAGCACCATCTAGACCAAGCTATTATCATCTCCCACCCAGACCAACAGCTTTCACCTGCTCTACCTGCATCTCTCCTCCTTCTAATCCATTCTCCACCCTAAGGGAGCAGTGACCCTTTCAGAACACAGCCTGCTTTGGGTTACTGGTGGGATGAGGACAATGTTTTGACACAGCCTACAAGACCCGGAGAAATCTGGTCAGTTACCATCCTCTTCCTCAGTCTGCATGGTGGCCACACTGGCCTTCTTTCAGCCCCTCATACCTGCCATGCTCCTTCCCATCCTGAATCAGTTCCACAGGAAATTCCTGCTGCTTAGAATGTTTCTCCTTTCCTCTTTGTCCTGTGAATTCTGTGTATCCACTGGATCTCAGGACAAGGGTCATTTCCTCAGGGGACCCCTCTCTGTTACCAGGTTTTTACAGCCCCATGTATCTCTCTCATTCCTAGCACTTGTCACAACTGCCATGTCACAGGCTTATGTCATTATTTAAGTCTATCTCCCCACCAATCCATAACTCTGAGGGCAGGTCCCTGTCTGTTTTTTTGCTCACTGTAAATCCCCAGAATCCAATTCAGACCTTGCACACAGATTTTGTCGAATAATTTAATTAATAATGACTTTAAATAGTGAGAGCTTTCAAGTACTCCAGCAGGGACCAGAGAAACATATGGGAGATTAAGATATAATATCTAGGCTTGGGCATTAATATGGATGGCATCACCGAATGCTCTAAGCATACTGTAAGTACTAGAGAAAGAGCACATCCCACTAAAGACTGTCATGTGTGTGATATGAATCCCGAAAGCCTAGAAATTGTGAAGCCTGTCCAGCAAGAACTGCAGGAGCACAACAGCCGTGGGTGGGCCTGGCATCATTCCAGGATCTCACAGCCAATTCAGCCAGTGTTCAGTGACAGCTGCCTCTGCTCTCCCTGTTCTCTGGGGCGCTGGGAGCTTCTTATGCTGTCATCTGGTGTCAGAGAAGGGCTGAGTCCCTCTTAACCCTTTGCTCCTTCTGTCCCACTATCCTTCAACTCTGACACTCCCTGCCCAGCTGCTCCCTCAGCAAATGGTGACAACCTTACTTTCAGAGCTATGAAACATGGAAAAAAACGCCTTACTGACCCCAATTAACTACCATGCTCCATGTGTAGGAAGAAAAGGTACAGAGATATGGCTCTTTAATAATCAAGCTGAACTGGTTCTACTAGGTACACCCAGCAGACTTTTTCTTGAACTCTGTAAGATGCCTGAAAACTAACTCGTTTGACAGTGATGCAAATTTTCAACACATGTGTCAGTTAAAATGGCCATGTGTTTTCTGTAGCACCTCTTGCTACTCCGAGTCTGGATAAAACTTGCTATTACAGCACAAAAGAATGCTAAAGGCTGCTGGCACTTGCCAGTGGTCACAGCAGGTCCAGGTTTTCAAAACAAGGGTATCCCAGTGGCCTGAATTCAGTTGGAACAGCAGCATAAACATAAATGGAGGGCAGTTCTGATAGAGTGGTAGGATCAGAGTTAGGGTTTTTCTGTTGTTAATTCCTTATTTCAATATTAACCCCAATGCCATGGCTACTTTTTTTGTGTAACTTTTAGAAAGACAGTAACAGCATGAATAGGAAGTCCTCCAGTTTCCACACATTTTACCCCACAGATCAAAAGGAACTGCATCTGTTCCTGCTCCAACTGTATCAACAATTCCCAGGACCCGCAACTGCCACTGCCCCCATGTGCCTCAGAACCTCACCTGGTGCTGAGCCAGAAGCACTCCCATTCTGGCCATGTCTGTGCCAGAGAAGAGTGAGAACTGCCACTCATTCTCCAGCAAGCTTATGGCCCAAAGGAGACATACCTACTGGAACCCACAGCTGGTCCAGCATTAAAAAGTTCTCAATCTGATCTCTTCTCAGAACTATGTTTCTGAGGAGTGGCCCAAAGCACAGGCCTCATCCAGAGTCAACACTCAAGCTGTACGTCTGGTTACTCAGAGTTGCAAGATAACCCATCATAAAAAATGCCAATTCATTTCAACAAACAGCTCCCAAATATCCTAATTACCAAATGCTAAGGATAAAAAGATGAGTAAGAACTGACTTCGGCTCTCACAAATTCAGACAAATAAAAAGCAGTACCTGAGGAAACAGCGCAATAAATACTAGAAGCCTACAAAAGAGGATCTCTCTATGCATTATCTTATTTAATTCTCACAACTCTGTTAACTGCCACTTTAGAGATGAGGAAAATGAGGCCAACCACGGTTCAATGAAGTGGAACTTGAACCTCAGTTTCCTGGACCACTCAACAAGCCAACCTGCCTCTGCCTGCTGCCCACGCCCTCCTCTGGGACACTGTCTCCTCACCCACAGCCTTTCATACTCCTCCACTGACTGAACTATCATTTCTTATGCATCTGCTCTATTACAGCACAGCAAATCCAGAAGTGAACACAACACACTACCCCTACTTTGCCAGAGTGCATGGGAGTCTGTAGCGCACAGCACGAGCAGTAATAAGGATGTGGGCGAAGTGCTACACTGGGGAAGGACAGGCTACAACGGGGACAGAGCGGGAACACCTCACCTCTCGCAGAGGGTCAGAGAAGACTCCAGAAGTGCCATTTATACCGAGACCTGAAAACGCAGAAATGCATCCGAGACCAAAGGACCAACACTGTCCGACTCTTCCTCAAGTCTCCTTTCTGGGCAGGACATAAAACCTGCGCTCCCTGACTGAGCTCTCCCCCTCACATGGCTCCAATGATATATGCAGATGGCTCTTCACTCTTCAGAGCTTCAGACCTGGACACTGAAACAGCCTCTTGGCCATCTGCACTTGAGTGTCTCTCAGATCCTCCAAGTTCACATTTCAAAATCAATTTCCCCTCCCCAACCTGCTGATCAGTTAACAGCTTTGCCACACTATACCTGCCTTTGGCAGTTACAAGCAATGCTCACTCCAACAATAAACCAAGGAAACAGTATGTGAAGCCAGGGAAGCAGACACACAGTGAAAGGGGAACTGACAATCTCTGTCTGGATCCAAGGGAACAGACCATACACACAGATTCATTTAGGTGTCTGGTCTTTAAGGAGTCTGCTGTTTACTATCATGCAAATCAGTTCTCGGCCATTCTAAGTGTTCATTTCACAGGGCTAGCTGGAAACTCTCAAGAGCATTTCAGACTAAGTATCTGTTACCCACAAAAACGCACTCTAATTTAAACACATAAGTACATAATTTGCTGGAGGTTTTACTACATCCACTTGCACATGTCCTATGTCATTTATCTTGACAAAGATCTTGTATGGTATTTTCATCCCCACTTTACAGATAAGGCCAAAGAAGCTCCATGAGGTTAAATACTGTGCCTGTACTCACATAGCTGAGTAGGTGGTGAAGCCAGAACTCATTCTCAGGAGTTTTGGCACCAAATATCGTACTTCTGATTTTTACTTTGTTTTTGTAAAAGTTTTAGTAAGACAAATTCACCTCCCATACAATTCATCCATTTGAAGTGCATAATTTAACGGTATTTAGTATATTCACAAAGTTGTGCAACCATCACCATCAATTTTAGAACATCACGCCTGAAAAAAATCCATACCCATCAGCATTCATCTCCCCCATTCTCCCTCATGCCCAGCCCCATCCCCAGCCAGCTACCAGTTTTACACTGTTTTTCCTGTTACAAAACAATACATACCAAGTGTCCTTTCAACTGTAACCTGTCTCCAGGACAGGGAAACAGGTAACAAACTTTAACACAGCACTAACAGCTAAGCAATACTTATTCATGTCCATTCTAAATTCTTCCTTTCAGATTTAGGCTGCTTTTTTACCTTTCCCAGATACTATTTTTAAAGGAAGAAACACACTGCTCAATAAGACCCAAATTAAATCCCTCATTCTGTTTTGACAGCTCATCATTTAGTGAATGGCAGTGAAAGTACTACTCATTCATGCTTCTTAGCAACAATCACTCTTACCAGGCATTTGCTAGGCCTTTCAATAATCCACACACTTTATCAAACTCTTCCTAGTAAGAAACCCAAGCTAGAGAAGAAATGCTAAGACCCAAATACCAGCTGAAGGCTCAGAACCCATAGATCTAACTTCCCCAAATAGTTAGCTGGCCCAATTCCAACAAAGAGAGTCTTGCTCACTTGAGGGAATAAGGAGCTGTCTGAAGAAGCCAAGGGCAGCCAGAGACACATCACAGAGAACTTGACTTCAGGCAACCATGCAGATTATTTTGCAGGTTATTGGTTTAACAAACTACGTGCCACAGTGACAGCTAAAAGGAGTACTTTAAGGCAAGCACCTCACATCAAAGCTGACTGTTGGGGCATAAAGGCTAGTACAGTCAGCGGCCACACCGATGTAGTTCTCATCCTCAATTCCTCAAATCACCCTCCAGGAGAAAAAAAAAAACTTCAGAATGACGCCGACGCCACCCCCACCCCCAGCTACCTCCGGAGACCCCTCCCAGGACGGCCAGGGTCCTCTCTGAAGCTCCCCTGAGCCCCACAAGGCCATACTGCGGGGTACTGCAGCCCAGCCCTCTGGAGCTTACAGTTCTGTGGGAGAAACAAGACCCACAGACACAGGGCCATTAAAAACAAAGGAGTAGAGAATCAATGTGCCACTGCATCGCCCCAGAACCCAGAGCTACAGGCGGCCTGTGTCACAGGCCAAAGGGAGGAGAATGCCAGGTGGAAAGACTGGAGAATGGAAGAGGCTGATGGGGCTCAGGTCCGGGATCCTTCCTGCCAGGCCAGGGCTTTTCCAGCAGTGCGCCCCACCCCTTTCTCTTCTTTTCCCTCTTCCTCTCTATACTTGGGTTTCCTCTCTGATTTCATTTGAAATAGTAGTTCTCAACAGGGGGCAGGGGAACAGAGCACGGTTACTAAAAAAAGTGCAATTCCTATTGCTGGTGTCCCCCACCTGCCAGTCCACCCCTACCGCATATCCAAATCTCTAAAGCAGGACTTGGGACTGTGTATTTTTAGAAAGTTTCTCAAAGAACCACGCTATTAAAAAAAAAAAAAAGTTCCTTGTGCAAAACAGGTTTGAAAACACCTAACCCAACTCTGTAAATCAGGAAATGAGAGCCAAAGAGGTAAAGGGGCTCCCTCAATGTCACACAGAAAGGACATGGTCTGCGCCCAGGTCTCCCAAATCTAAGCTAATGCTCCTCCAACAAGCTGTGAACAGGCTCACACACCTTCTGTAAGGGATGAAGGCACATGCTCTGACCACCTGGTCCCAGTGCCTGGAAGAGTGAAGGAGTAGACTTGGACCAGTGCAAAGGGCGGAGGGAGAGGGGGACCTCCAATAGCAAAGTGACACAGGAAGGCTGTGTCCAGGAGCCTGGCCATGGCATGGGGGTGTCTCAGGGGGTACAGCAGGGAAAAGCGGTGGTGCTGGAGAGACCAAAAGCAGTCATGATCAGTGGTCCCAGGCATGAGAGGAGATGCTGGCAGGAAGGGTGGAATGAATGGAAATGAAGACATACCACCGCTCCACACATAAAGGGCATCCTGGGGACTGAGACTGGTTCAGAGTACAGATGACTAGGGAAAGAGGGGGCTACTGGTAGCAGCTGGGAAGCCTGCCTTAAAAAGAAAAAACTGAGCTGGATTAGAGGTATAGGTCCAGGATAAAATACCCCGCCCCAGGTCCTCCTGGAATTCCTGCGTTAGCTCATGGAGAAAGAAAATTGTATTGGCGAGGCCCTTTGGGTGGACAGGAAAGGTCCCCCCTGTGGGGCTAGCATAGACCTACAAGGAGGATGGCACACCTGGCTCCAGACACAGCCTGTGAGAGCACAAGGGAAGAACAACACTGGAAGGGAATGTAGGTCAAGTCTTGCGCTGGTGGCCCAAAGAATGCACACATAAACGTATGTACATACACACATGTGTGCACAGCTTCTGGGGTGAAGGGCAACAGCAACTACAACAATTAACATTTAGTAAGTGTTTGTTTACTACATGCCAGCTACTGTGACACCAACTCTCCATGGACTGCCTCACTTAAAACTAACAATAATCTTATGGCCTAGATACTATTATTTTTATTCCCATTTCACAGATCAGGAAACTGAGGCTCAGAGAAGTTAAACACCCAGACCAAATGGACACAGCCAGTGACAGAGCTCTAATTCCAAAGCCATTCTCTTAACAGCCACATCACACTGAAAGTCAAGAGGGTAGCACTGGGCTGTGCCTAAGTGCTGGGAGGAAGGTGTCAGGTGGCAGTTTGGGGGCTGTCAGAGTCTTATAATTTAAGCTAGCTGATGTGAAAAGTAGCAGCTGCTGAAACACATGGCTCTGCCTTCTGTACCACTCCCCCCACCCCAGGACTGCTATATTAATACTAGGTCAGCTGAATAGCTGGCAACCAGCTAAATTCCTTGGAACAGGAGGTTTTCCATGGTCTTGGATCAAGAGGAACCAGCAGCAAATGAGACGTGCCTACAGGCTCACAAAGGGCCAGAATGAATCAAGGAAACAACCCCGCATCCTAGCAGCACACCTTGGCTCTTATGCTGCAGGACTTACCTCCCACACATGTTCTGTAAGGGATGAGGGCACATGCTCTGACCACCTGGTCCCTGTGCACTGACGAGCTTTTGAAGTTGTCCCTCTTGCCTGCCGACTATATCATCCCCCTCCTTCCCACATGAAAGCCCACCTCTACACTGCCCTTTCCAAGTCCCACACAGCTTTCAAAAGAGGCCAGATGCTGCCGCAGTTTCTGCAGAGGGCTCACTCTGGGCTCCGAGAGTATTCTGCGCGCTCCTCCCTCATAAGCAGGCAGCACCTCCCTCCCTGCATTAGAGCCATCTGCTGACTTGCCGTCTCTCCAACAGAATGTGAACCTCCTGAGTACAGACTGGTTTTTGCATTCCTAATTCTAACACAGTGTTTAGCAAATGGTAGGTACACAGTCAATAATTCTTCCAACTCAAGTTACTATTCATAACAACAGCATCTAGCAGTTGTTGAATATTTGTGTCAGGCCATTTTCAGGTGCTGAGCTGGGTATACATGGCATTTCTTCTCATGCTCAGAGTAAGTCTGCAGAGAAGATGGTCACCCAGTGTTACAGGTAAGGAGAGTAGCAGAGAGGTGAAGTCACCCTGGGAGTTGGATCTCAAGAGATCAAAGCAAAACAGGAATTCAATTCTGTATCTAGAGAAAAGTGGGAACACAGATTTTTCATCCAAAAAACTGGGCTCATTCCCTTCAAGGTATCCTCAGGAATTTTAAACCTCTCTTAGTAAAAATAAAAGCAAAAAATCCAGCACCTCGGGACCATTGAAACAGGCTGGCAATCCCTCACAAAGAAAGGGTAGGACTTCAAAATATTTCCCCATTATGGCCAGCACTTCCATACCCAAGCTCTGCTTTTCTTGTGCCTAAAGCTCCTCCCTTTTCTAGAAGCAAACAGCTGAGGGTTTAGATGCCACCTCTGAAAGGGTGCCCATCAGCCAGGTCTACAGGGAATGATGCAGGATAGGCACAGGAGGGAAAAGTGATGACATTATTTTAGAAAAACCATTTACAGATGCAATCAAAACAGCATGGTCTTGCAACTGACTTTGAAGTAGACAGAGTTATTACTCCCAGAGGTAATTTGATTTATTCATAGCTTAAGTAAATCACTGAACAGATGCAATAAATGGACAAAATTTGGTCTATGACGGAGAGACTCATTAGAAGTGAGGGAAGAGGAAAAATAAGTCCACTAAATCAAACTAGCAAAGTGTCAAAGGCCAAGTGTTAACAAAGAAAAACGTTAACTAGTAAGTGTTGTCACTGGGTTGGAATTTCAAATATGATCAAATCATTCTCAAATGTATAAAGAAACAAAGAGGGAAAGAGAGATTTTATTAGAGATACTGAAAATTACTCTAAGAAAGAGTTACCACACCGTGAACTTCCTGGTGTGAAACCATGGCAACAACCACAATACTCCACTTCCATTAATCCTGTAGCTGGGAAAGATTTCTATTGTCTAAGATTAATGATTAAGCACTTTCTGAGATCATCCAAGTGGCTCTGACCAACAGCTTCTGAATAACAGCAACAAGGACTGTCCACGTCTATTGAAGACTGACCATGTGCCAAGGGCTCTTACATGCATAACCACATTCAACAGTTCTAAGTTTTCATCTATATCTACGGTGCATATTATTATTGTTCCTATTTTTCATGTAGAAATACAACCAAACCATAAAGACTGGCCTCCCTCACAACTGGTGAGGGACAGCCACTGACAAGTGTTTGCCTTCTACAGAGCTGTGACCCTCAAGGGGTTTGAAGAGAGGAATGGCCCTTGGGTCCTTCCATGCCTCAGACAGCCTCTCTCCCTCCTGGGGTCCTTGTCCATCCCCACCTTCCCTCTACTCCCTCCCAAAGCAACAGAAGATTAGACGTTGCCAGAATTATTCTAGTTCAATCCTACCCCCCCAATCCAGCTCAAGAGGTTTATTTCAAATGATTCATTAAACTGCAAACCCACTATTCTCCTTGCTCTCTCAAAAAAGTGCATCAGAAATCTCAAGCATAACTTGATTAGAAACATAAGGTGGTTTTCTGCTGGAAAAACAATTCAAAGTATATCTTCTCCCAAAGGATCAGCAGTGCCATGTTCAAGCATGACCATCACATGCAGGTTACAAATTTTACGTGTATTATGAATGTAACACACACAAACACAGTCTGGACATACTAAAAAAAGGAGATAATTGCTTTGGTCAGGGAAGCAAAATTAAGGGTGATTTTATTATTCTAACTTCCAAAGTCTGAAACTTCATTAATTGTCTTTATCACAAAAACAGGATATACATCTTTTATGATGATAAAAAAAAACTTTGGCCCCTGAAAATCTAATTCTCTCTAAAGCACACAGTTAAATAAGATGGTTTAATATGGAAGTATTCCAAGAACAGCAAACATCCTGTTGAGGATGCTCAGAGAAGGATCCAGAACTTAAATTTTTAAGTACAGGCTGCCCTCAGCCTAAGATTTTCACTGTAGCCATGGTTTTAACATGAGAGAGGGAAGTAGGGTGTGGGAGAGCATCTGGCTTTAAGATAGCGGCTGCAGGAAGTATTGCTTGACAGCCTCATGACATCTTCTGATGCTCCATCTGCAGAAGTTGTGCAGTGTTGGATATGACCCAGGGAGATGCTGCAGGAAGCACATGAAGGAGAGAAAAAGCAGAAGCTTTGGACAGATCATCAGGCTAAAGCCAGAGCTAAGAAAGTGATCATTTTAGGAAGAACTTTTAATGTCCTTTAATAGCCTGTTAAATCACTATCAGTGACCTGTACTCAAGAAAAGAGTTCACTATTGAAAAATTAGCTTGGGATGGAGAAAAAGTTCTAGAATCTTAAAAAAAAAAAAAAAACAGATATAGATTTTGCTTTTAAGATATTTTTTGTTGCTAGGACTGAGGAAAGAGGTCCCTTTTAGGATAAGCTAATCTCTTCTTGTCATGGATCTGCTAAAGTTAGTGGTACAATACAGCAGTGTTCCACCAAAAATAAAATCTCAGTCATTTCATTTAGTTTGTATCCCCAACATCTAGAACAGTACCCAGTACTTAAACAAATTAACTGTTATCTCCAAGGAGCCCCATTAAGTTCTCAGTCACCGAGGAGATAGCCTAACAAATGCCAAGAAAGGAACTACTACAGGGGAACAGGAATGAGAAAGCCCTTTAGTGTGCAAGCAACTAATCATGACTATATACGTTTCACTAACATTCCTTGCATTCATAAATATATGGATAGGAAAATGGCCCGGGAATCAGACTGCCCCGGTTCAAATCCCGGCACCACCCTTTGCCATCTGTGACCCTGAGCAAGGAACTAACTTTCCACATTTAAACACACACAAAAAAGAAGGTAACACTGTGTCAGATAGGATAGTGCCCACTGAGTAAGATGGCTGAAAGGATGAAATAAGCACAATTCCTGGGACACAGAAGTGCTTCATCAGTGTTAGTAATTCTTTTTTTTTTTTATTTTGATATATACCCCAGTCATATCTGTGGGAAGAATATGGATCATAGGTTCACTTTTCCCCACCAAAAGAAATGGCCTTGAATGAGGACTTGGCAATCCAATTCATTCTTTTCCCTGAGGGACAATGAAAAGAAAAAAATTGGCTCTTAAGTCTGGATTTTTTTTTCAACCCTTCCTCAACTCTCCATCTCTCTTCTTGCCTTTTTCCCCCATGTCTACATAAAAGCTCTCAGGAGCTCCTGTAGGTCTGGCTTAGCCACTGGTACTGCTGGCTCCTAACAGACAGTTCTCATCTCTGTTCTGCAGTACTGCTGTGGTCGTGGGCAGAACATTTTACCACGTGGGGCTTCACTTCCACATATATGTAACAGAGGAAGAGTACAGAGGTGGAGTGGATTATCTTTAAGTTGCCGCCCAAATCTAAAACCCACAAATAAGTAACTGATAATATTAGTCTATTCAAGTCAAACACTGACCTAAACTACTAGAAAGTACATTTTAACTATATTTGGAATACCACACAAATATGGGCACTCTAAAAGCTGAATTCTCCTGGTCTTAATTTCACAGAACACGTGAACACCCTGAAGCTTTTATTCAACTCATCACGATGAAACAACTCTTATTAAACCAGAACTTTCTCTTAGGATTATTAGGTTTAAGTGTTATTTACAAGTGCCTGGGTACAAACACTAGGCATTTCTAAGCACTATAACTTTACCAAACCAGTGTGTATAATTTCAAGGTAAATGAGCAGAGAATTGACGATCTTGAAGAATCAGAGTTGTCATTCAGCACCAGAGAAGGTGACTAAACAGAAATCCACTTAGAAGTCTCACAACTTTCTTTGGCTCTTTGTACTACCTAACATCTCTCCATCACACTGTGTGTTTCCATTAGGAAAAAGGGTCTATTTAAAATGACATTACGGGTTAACAATTGACATGAAAAAACATTCACAATATACATTTCTGGTGAAAAAGGCAGATCACAGAATATTATCAGCAATATTAATTCCATTGTGATAAACTATGCATACAGCTACACACATTATCTGATAGGACACACTCCAAATTGCTTAAGAATTTTCTTTAAAAATTGTTCACATATCTGTATTTTTATTTCCTACAACGAACACATGCAGCTTTTGAAATAAAAATTCAAACAGGTGTTTTATTTAACAAGAAAAATGCATCTGGCACCAAAACTATTAACCAAATGCCTCCCAGAAGGAACCTCAACACCTAGAGGTTCACCTGAACAGAGGCACGACGTCCTTTGTGCCTTGTGCCTATGACTAAGCTAGGGTGGTAATGCTGAGCTGTTTCTAGGTATCAGCTATCAGTTGCCACTAAGAAGGACCAGATCTCTCCCTCCTGTTTGCCTCAACTTCCAGAGCCATCTTCTTCCCACTCACTAGCTTTACTAATTCGTAACCCTCCAGGCAAAGTTTACAAAACATGACCAAAGATCCTAAATTACTGCTCAGGTTTTAACTTTCAACATTCACTGGTTTAGAAACAATGACAGAAAGCCCAAGTTTCTCTGGCAGAAATCCAATTTTAAAAGTTGAAGCTAACTACTATCCCTCCTTTCAGGCCGTCCAATACCAAAACTTTGATAAAAAATAATCCATCATGCTTAAAAGCATCATCTTCAAATACTTTATTCCATCAAACACTTCTGCTTTTTTTTAGCACAAAGTGCTGACTCTTGATAGACTCTGGTATACTGAGGGCAGCTGCGGTTGAACCTTCTGAGATCTGATCAGCCAAGAACAACTTCATCACCAGGCACAGGTATTATTACTATAAGGTGTGAAGGTTGTTCTGGTAGCTCAGTGACCAACCAGTAAAAAAAGTCTGAGAAATCCCAATTTTCCAGTTTACATGAGCAAAGCGCTACAAAGAAGACATACACCAAAGGCAATATGAGGGAAAGGAGTAGAAATGAGTTTTCAGAAGTGTTCTGAGGGACTCCGCCTACTCATGCAGCCAAGAGGTTACGAGACCCAGTGCTCACACAGGTCATAACCTAGGCCTCATCGCTGTTCACGTGCATTTCCAATAACGTGGTGTCCAGAAGCTATACACTTAAAAACAAATTGCTTTTCAACCCCTCATTCCCTTATCTTTTGAAAAACCATTCACGATGTAAGTCAGCCTTATCCTGTTACAAAATATTTTTAGAGACAGATTACAACAGAGTGTCTACACAGCACTAGCTGATGGCAAAGAAAAAAAATTGCCAATTATAAGGATCTGAAAATGTGACCACTTCAGGCTTATTTTGGGACTGAACCACTCCCCTTCCCTAATTATTCCTCAAAGGAAATGTATCAGGCGCTGTGGGCAAAGAGGGAAAACATGTCTAATTAAAACATGTGCACTTGGTGGATTAAAAATTCGAACATTCTTGAACTCTGGCCACATTTCAAAAGATCCACTTGTAGTTTAATCTCACTGAAAAGGAAAGGTTAAAGATTACTTGTACTTCAACCACGACTCCAACAGAAAAAACACAGAAACTGACGTTACTTACCAGTGATACTACAAGTATCATCGCCGAAAATTCAAGATGACCCTGACTTCTTATCGAGCACTTACAGAGGAAGTGGTTTTTATTTTAAAATTAGGACTGAAAATAATTTCAAGAGTACTCTCCATTTCAAGAGGACTCTCCACTGGAAGACATACATTTTGAATTTGAAGATGAATATGCAAAGGCTCCCAACCCCAGGTGGCTTTTCAGAAGCAGTCCCGGATCAAGACCTCTCATCCACACCACCTGCCTTTGCTTTGCAGAGGTGGGAAGGCAGCTGAAAACAATTCAGTTTGGTAGTGCTTCTGCTCTTTGCTGATTAAGGTTCTGGGAGAGGAGCAGATAAAACCTTAAGGAATCCAAAACGAGGTCGCATCTAACTAGGCATTTGGGGTTATAGCTCAAGAATCCCTCAGAGTGGCCTACAAGCTGTAACCTCTCTAACCACGTCTCCTGTAACTCTCCCCCTCACCCACTGGCGCTTCCGCAGGGCTGGCTTCCTTGACTGATGCTTCCCCAACACTCTAGACTCTTCTTTCTACCTGCATTACTCTTCTCTCAGACCACAAGCATCTTCCAAGTCTGCTCAAATGCCAACAGCCAAAAAGGGAAAAGGTGCCTGTTCTTTTCCCATGATACTTATCACGTAATTTGCCAAGTAATTTACCTACATCTGTTTTATCTATTGTTTCCCTATCTCTCCCCCAGGCTCCAGGAGAGCAAGATCTTTATTTACTGACATATATCCCACACCTTTAGAACAGTGCCTGACAGAGGAGGAGCTCAAAAAAATTTTTTTCTGAATTAATGAATGAACTTGACAGTAAAACTCCATGAGGAAAGCGAGAGGGGGTGGAAAGGGTGATCTTAAGGGGCTGAAATGAAAAGGAGAAGAAACGACAGAGGGGAATTCACAAGGGAGAGGTACAGACTTGCTGAGGCCGGGCCGACCCTCAGTTTCTCCCTGCAGTGCTGATAGAAGGCGGGAGGCAGTGCACGGTATCCCGCCAGTGGCATCAGATCGACTTAGAAGCGGGCAGCTGAGACGGGCGAGCTCAGAAGACTCACTGAAAAATTCCTAAAGGCAAGCAGACCACCCTCAACCCCCCAGCGGCGGGCTCCGGACCTGCCAGCCCTTCCCCTTCTCCGGTGTGGTCAGGGCCGGCTCGGGCCCCTTCACCTGGTGGCCAGCGAACAGGGCCTTGCGCTCGAGCACCTGCCTGCCGGCACCAGAGGGTCCCCAACCGGCCGGCGCGAGGCCCCAGCGCGCCCGAGGGCCTCACCCCGCCCGGCTGCCCTCCCGCACACCGGCAGGAAGCGCCCGCGGCAGGGAAGGGGCTCCGCCGCGCCCCGGCAGCTCCAGCCCGACGCCCCGCCCGCGGGGTGCCCCCTCACCTCGGGGCGCACGTACGACACGAAGGAGGGCTTGGGAGCCTTGGTGCCGCTGCCGCCGCCGACTACCCCTTTCCCTAGCATACCGCCGCCCTAGGAAGCAGCGACGCGCGGGAGCAGAGGCGGCCGCTCGGGTTCCGGCAGCGGCGGCGGCCACCAGCACTGGAGGCTGGGGCTCCGCCCATCCCCAGGGCAGCGGCCGTCCCGGCGCCGCCCGCATCCGGCTCGGCCGCTAATACGGTTTGCCCCGCCCACCCGTCGCGAGGGCTCAGGGAGCCGGAGGCCACGCCCTCTCCGCTCCGGCAGGCGGGTCTGAAACGCAGAGATTCACTTTCCCAGATCGCTCCACTCCACCCTCCTGGCAAAGCCCGCCCCTACGCGTTCTCTGATTGGCCATAAGGCGCTGCCAGGTGGTCCCTCCACGTCCAGCCCCTTCTTGAATAAACCTGGAGAGATGTTTCCTCTGACCAATCCAGAGAGTGTTCTCTCCGGATTCCCCGACGATTGGATAGCCGTCATCCAATGACCCTACGTTCAGTAAATTATGAGCGGGTGGTTCATTGACGTTCTGTTTTCTTGTCCTATTGAAATAAATCTTCCAGAAGTGTGGTATAATGAATCCCAAGGTATGAGTTCCAAATCCATGTCAATGACGTTCAGACTCAATATTTCATTTTTTTGTTTTTCAAACTAGTTTCAAGTATACAACATGGTGATTCAATAGTTACATAAGTCGTCACCCTCAACTAGTGTAGTTACTATTTATCAACACAGAAAGATGTTACAGAACTACTGACTATATTCTCTATGCTGTACTTTCATCTCCGTGACTAATGTATATTACCGCTGAGATTTTGTGCCTCTTTACCCCCTTCACCTATTTCACCCTCACACCAATCCCTTCCCTGTGGTGATCACCAGTCACTTTGATGCCGGGGTTCTTGTTCACGAAGCCGAAGAATGAGCTTAGCAAACAGGCAAGGTAGGAGAGCAAGATACAGGCTTTTATTCAGAGATAGAGTGAAAGGACAGAGCTCCCGGCTTACGCCAAGAGGGGACAAGAGAGTCCCGAGGTGGTACGTTGTCTAACGGTTTTTATAGGCAGTTGAGAGACAAAGGGCTAGGGCTGTACACCTGTTACGTGGTTCCAAATACTTTTGAAGAAATACTAAGTTTCTTCTTAGTCTTCCTGGTTATTTACAAGAACTTTACTGATCTGATTTCCTCCTAGGATAGCAGCTTCCTGGTCTGGGAGCGTATCACTCAAGGTGCCTGCTTTGCTCCAAAGGTGGGCTGAGTCATTGTTTTACTTCTATTAACTAATTGGATTTCATGAAATCCTTCCTGCCTTATGTTGTTTTGGACTTGTTTGCTCCATTGCCCAAGTTGCAACAAATCATTTGTTTAGGGCTGGAGGAAGGAAGGCAGCACTTGGGTAAAGTTAGAAAAATAAGTTGGGCTCCTGTGCAAACCTCACAATGGTTATCTTGTTGTTTTTTCCAGAGGCCCTCACCCTACTCTGTCTAAGCCCACGGTCCCTGTCTCAACTTCTCAGTGTCTATGAGTCAACTGCTGTTTTGTTTTTTAGATTCCACATATAAGTGAAATCATTTGATATTTGTCTTTCTATGCCTTGCTTATTTCACTTAGCGTATTAACCCCTAGATCCATCCATATTGTCACAAATGGCAAGATTTTTCTTTTTTATGGCTGAATAATATTCCATGTGTACTACATCTTCTTTATCAATTCATCTATTGATGGACCCTTTGGTTGCTTCCATACTTTGGCTATTATAAACAATGTGCCAATAAACATAGGGGTACATATCTTTTCTAATCAGAGATTTTGTTTTCTCTGGTAAACTCCTAGAAGTGGAATTATTGGGTCCAATGGTATTTCTATTTTCAGTTTTTTAGGACCATCCATATTGCTTATAGTGGCTGCACCAATTTACTTTCCTGCCAAAGAGAAGGAGGGTTCCCTTTTCTCTACATCCTCACCAACACTTGTGATTTCTTGTCTTTTGGATAGTAGCCATTCTAACTTGCATAAAGTGATATGATACCTCATTGTTGTTTTTATTTGCATTATTAACCTGATGATTAGTGATGTGGAGCATCTTTTCATGTGCGTGTTGGCCATCTGTATTTCTAGGTTATTTTAAATGTAAGCAAAAATGAGGCAAACCAGATGTTAACATTCACTTAGGAACAGATTTGAATATTTGATCATAAAAGGCCTTGTTGACCTCATTTTCCCAAACATTTTGCTTTTGTGTGTTTCTAACACAATATCAAAAGACTTCTTTTATCCTCTCTCCCAAGTTACCAATAAAATATTTAATGAAAAATGTTAAAATGTATTCAAATTTCACATCTGGCCCCAAGCATTGTATTAGACACAGATGAGTAAGGTAGGAGCTTGCTATCAAGAAATTCAGTCTGGCGGAAAAAACTAGTAATAAATATTTGCAGTTAATTTTTTCAGTGTCAAGGCATTGTGCTAAGCATTAGTCTCATCATGAATAATGCTCTTTACCCTCTTCATGACTATGACCTCCTCCCCACAAGTCACTCCAAATAAACCCAAAATCTATGTGAAAACAAATGTGCTTACTTCCGCAAACACAATTTCAGGACAAATCTTAAAGCCTAATTTTTAACTAGATTGCTGTTAACCCACCTCCTATAGCAGTGCTGGAGTCACCATTGAATTGCATTATCTCAGTTTTCAGGTGAGAAGACAGATGCAAGTAATATGTCCAGTTCTCACAGCTAGTCACTGACAGCTGGGTTCCCAGCCCTGGTTTGCCTGATTCCAAAGCCCAAATTTTTAAGTTTATAATTACACAAATTAGGAGGGAGCACAATGAAAGGGTGGTCAGTTCTATTTGGGAAGGCCGAGTCAGGCTGCACAAAGAAGGACACTCCTTATAGAAGTGTGTTGAAGAATGAATATTTGTCGGGACTAATAATATCACTTTATATTTCATAGCAGTTTTTACTTTCAAAGTGAAATGGCAGGGCACATTATTACAGCCTGAGCAAATTTTTACTTTCTTACTTTTCAAAGGATTTTGAATTTCCACAATCTTCCACCATAGTCAATATGTTAGCATGGGTACCCATGGCCAGGGGCTGGCTTCTTGGACATGCAGTTAGCACAATGATATAATGGCCACACTTAGATGGGCTTGGGATTTAGTGCTGTGCAGCTTCCACCTTGAAAATCTTAATCATTTTATCTTTGAATTTGAATTTTTTCCTTCAGTTTTTTTTTTTTTGTTTTTTTTTTCTTTGTTCTTGTACTCCACATATGAGTGAGATCATTTGGTACTTGTCTTTTTCGGCCTGGATTATTTCACTGAGCATAATACCCTCCAGCTCCATCCATGTTGTTGCAAATGCTAGGATTTGTTTTTTTCATATGGCTGCATAATATTCCATTGTGTATATGTACCACATCTTCTTAATCCATTCATCTACTGATGGGCACTTAGGTTGCTTCCATTTCTTGGCTATTGTAAATAGTGCTGCAATAAACATAGGGGTGCGTCTGTCTTTTTGAAACTGGGCTGCTGCATTCTTGGGGTAAATTCCTAGGAGTGGGATTCCTGGGTCATATGGTATTTCTATTTTGAGTTTTTTGAGGAACCTCCATACTGCTTTCCACAATGGTTGAACTA
>JAQQAC010009165.1:66157787-66288814 GCA_029783875.1 Phataginus tricuspis | reverse complement strand
ACTCCCTCCCGGCTCTGAATCCTCTCCTCCTGCTGGAGCGCTGGGGGAGAGGAGCGCTCGGTCCCTCCGGGGTCACGGCTCCGTACCTTACCCGCCTTGCCTGGACTCCCGCCGGAGTGCTGGGTTGGAGGAGCGCTCTGGTCTCACTGGGTTGCGGCTCTGTCCCGCCTTGCTGGGTGCCGAGTCCTCTCTCCGGAGTGTCTGACCGCCGGAGCTCCGTACGCTGTGCACTTTCCTGTGTATTCTGGTCTCTCTTTTAGGGATAGTTGTATTTGCTGTATTTTCGTGAATAAATATAATGTTGGGAGGAATTTTTCTGCCGGTCCGCTTATGTTGCCATCTTCCCGGAAGTCCTGAATTTGAATTTTTTAAGTAAAGTTTGGTGGGACAATGGAGTAAGCCCACGGGTCTGGGAGTCTCAGCTCCTGTGCAGGTCCACCTCCCATCCTTTCCCCACCTCCTCTCTATACCCACACCCCCAGCACCCTAGCTCTCCCTGGCCATCCCACAACGGCTGCCCATCTCTGTCAGGACAGCAACTGGCCTCATGCTGACAAATGGGAGGGGAAGTCTTATGTTCCCTGTCTTGCCAATGGGTTTCAGTCCTGGACAAGTTCACCATGGATTCAATGTGACCAAAGAAATGACAGTAGAATGTTCTTGGGGCAAAAGGGTTTATTACCTGGCTTGTTCTCCCAGTGGTAAGTCGAGCACTAGCGTTTCTGCCTCTGCCTCTCTACCTGCACAGCTGTCCTCTGGGTCTCTGTCCTCGGTGCTGCCACCACTCCAGCCTCTGCTCTGTTCTCCTGCAGCCTTGCAGCGGTGCCACCGTGTTGCCCAGAGCACTGAGCAGAGCTCTTTATATAGAGTCAATAACAACATATTACCCACACGTGTGTAGTGAGCTAGAAAACCAGGGCCAGGATTCTCACCTGGCCACAGGAACCTTCACTTAATCCACACTCCACCCCTCCAGGATTCTTGCCTCTCAATCTATGTGCCCTCAATCCTCTGCAATGGTCCCTGTGCAAGGAAGCTGGAACACTGCAACCAAATTCCATAATAATAACAGAGGCTATGAAAATATACAAATAACAAAAGTTAAAACAAATAATAATAACCCTCGAGCCTGAGGAGGTCTATTGCCACCAAGTGGTCATCCTGGCTGTATTCAAACCAGTTCTACTCGAACGAGTTAACCAAAAGGACCATGGGTACAATACCTACCTTCTCCAGCCTTTCCAGCAAAAGGTCTTGCAGACACATAGGCCGATATTTTTTTTATCTCTGCCTTCTGCTTTTGTCCTCAGCAGCTGGAACCACTGCTCCGGTCTCAGTTGTTGCCACAGCTCCAGTCATACAATTTCTTTCTGTCCACTCCTGCCTTTTCAAATCAACCCACATCTGGGTCTTCGTGACCTTCACGGGCCCTTTAAATTCTTCCTTTGAGAAGCAGTCTGATTTCCTTTTGGGCTTGAGCCTGAGGACAGAAGCAGAGCATGGAGTGCTCCACAACCTGAGGAGAGGGCTGCACCTCTCCTGAAAGAACCCGTGGTTGCTGAGTCCTTTTGGCTTTCCACCAGCTTTCAGCAAGGTGGGGTTTCAACCGAGGAGGGGCTGACGCTTCCAGCACAGGCAGGGCCTCCACCCCCACCTGTTGGTCAAACCTCTGCTCCTCTATTTCTGGGGCTGACGGCTCCACTACATCTTTCACCTGCCCCATGGCACCTGGCAGCCTGCATGCTGCTTCTCGTGACGCTTCCTCATGGGCTCTACCATGACATCCTTTACTATTTCCACAGCACTTCATAGTGACACCATTTCAGTCAGCAACAAATTTTCTTTCTCTTGGCGTGGACCCCAGTCCTCCACCCCTTCACAGTACCACATGTCCACTGGGGAACACTCGATTGTCTCCCCATCCATAGGTGCAGCCTGCTGAAAGACTCCTTCCATGAAGGAAGCCTGTTCTTTTTCCTTGGTCACCAGTGCATCCTGCCAACTACGCCAATTGTCTTGCCAATGGGTTTCAAACCTAGGCAAGTTCACTATGGATTCAATGTGATCAAAGAAATGACAGTAGAATGTTCTTGGGGCAAAAGGGTTTATTACCTGGCTTGTTCTCCTGGCAGTAGGTCGAGCACTAGCATCTCTACCTCCACCTCTCTACCCGCACAGCTGTCCTCTGGGCCTCTCTGCCTGTACAACCGTCTCAGTCTCTGTCCTCGGTGCTACCACCACTCCAGCCTCTGCTCTGCTCTCCTTCAGCCTTGCAGCCATGCCACTGTGTCGCCCAGAGCACAGGGTGGAGTTCTTTATAGAGTCAATAACAACATATGGCCACACATGTGTAGTGAGCTAGCTGGCCAGGGCCAGGTGAGAATCCTGGCCATCAGAACCTTCATTTTATCCACATCCCCATCACCATACATCCCTCATTCCCATGCATGCCTGGGCACTGATTAGGAGATAACCAGGGTTGGCACAATCTCCTCCCCATCCCCCACCCCTCTTCCCATGTCTCTGGGTGGGGTAAGGCTCTAAGCTGGCAGGACCATGGCTACTGGCCAGGGCCTCTAGCCCACCCCAGTGCAGATATTGAATGTGGCCAGGCACAGAGGTTCTAGTCTGTTAAGGGCCACCCTTCTGCGTGGGAAGGGGAGTTGACTTCCCTGGCCCAGCAGACCCTTTCCATTTTGCACTGGGCCATGGAAATTATGGAGCTGGCCCTGCCTATGCCCTTCATTATCTATGTGATCTGGAGCAGGGTACTTCATCTCTCTGTGCCTCTGTTTCTTTCTAGGGTGACACTGACGCAATAATAATTATCTCAAAAGGTGGCTGGGGATGGTTATGAAGATGAAAGGTGAGCCAGGTGATGCCTAGTTATCAGCAAGACTAAATAGGTGATGATTGTCCTTAGTACAATCCCACTAAACAAGATATGATTTACCCCTTTTTGGGGACTGTAGAAAGAGAAGCAAAGTGACTTCTCCTAATACCCAGCTGTGGCATTTTGTTTAACAAAGAGGTTTTGTTTGTTCACTTGCTTGTTTTTAACTTCTGACCCAGTCTTTGGGCTAGAAATAATGGCTTTTATTTCTAATCCACCACAAATTTCCCTCTCTTCAAACCATCCTGCATTATAATAATTATTTTATCCTATTCTTCAGCATCCATTTGTGGGCAAGATGATTTGAAATGGGATGATTCTGGACCTGTACACAACCTCTGCCTCCATACACTCTCAGAAAACTACAGCCAGCGAATGAGGAAGTTTTTAAAGACTCAAGGACTAGCTGCTTCCAGGGGCAGTTTTGACTCAGTGATGAAAATCCACACTTTCTTTAAGGAGCAGTAAAGGAATGAGGACAGAGAATAAGCTAACATCTGTTTCTGTCATGCTTTTAAGCTATCAGCATATTTTACTTAATCTTTAGGGTGTGGGTCATATCTCCTTGGGAGAGTCTCTCCCAACTGACAGACAGATTCCTGTCATGCTGAGGTCAAATAATTCTCCATCTATTAATAAACACAGGTGGTAGCCCTTAAACTTTGAAGTATTTTAATTTACACATGACAGTTTTAGGTCATTCTTTTCTCCTAATGCTGCCCTACACTTTCTTGGAGAATTATAAATAGGAACAAATCTTAGGTCACATAGAAGGAAGTGCCAGACCAAAGGCAGTGCCATTTCTTCTCACAGACAACTGAAACTGGCAGCATACCTCCAGATGACCCAAAACATTTGCCCCTGGTGGACAGTTACAGTAGGTATTTTCATTTCCGTCTCTTTGGAGTCACTCGAAGCAGCCTACTTGTGTGTGTTATTCATCTTTATTCAATAGGTGCCAGGTGCATAGTAGGAATTCAATAAAGATTTGTACCTGAGTAAATAAAATCGCATTAAATGAAAAGTAGCCTGGGGAGTGATTGATTAATAAATGGGAAAAGTGAGAGTTCAGACTTAGCATCCTAGTTGGAGCCTACACTTTTCAATCACTTGGTTACAAAGCAGGGCCTAATTTAAAAATAAATAAATAAGTAATATTATATGTAATATGTCATACATAATTACATAGTAATTATGTATATTTTATATGATGTATATTACTTATATATTAGTAATATATGTATTATACATACACACACGTGCACAATATTCAAGGACTAAAATGCATGTGTTATTTAATGGCCATTTCCCAAACTTCCTTTTTTGCAAGTGGTCCAGATCTGAAGATTTATCCTCCTCTTTGACTGGAAATAGAAAATTCCTTAGCCTCTTGCTGCATCCGTGGGTCTTTCAACTTTCCCCTGGAAATGGTGGGGAATAAACCTGGATTAAGAAGCATTTCGATCTTGTGGTCCCACAATATGAGGGCCTGCTGGGGAGGGTCAGCAATTGTAAAGAAGGACTTTCTGGTGATTTTTTTCTTTTTTTTTCCCCTTCACAAAACATACAACCTAAGATGGTCACAAGGTGAGGGGCTTGATGAGCCTACTCTATGATTTGTATTTTGTCTTCTTCAAAACAAAAGTTAATGGCCTGACTGGTTTGTTCATTAGATAAAGGTTCACACTGATGGTCTCCGGTGACTCATCCCCCAGCCTCTCCCACTGAGATGTACATTCTCTGGAGAAGGGATGGTCTCCTTTAGAACTAGAACCTAACCATGCATTGGGTGCTACAGTATTAAGTGAGCCTTCAGTGAGGATGGGAGAAACAGGGATTCTCATCTATTTTTTGGGGGGGGGGGTCCACTGATAGGGCAAGAGGGAGGGCAATTTTGTAATAGCCAACAGAAACTGTATCAGAAAGTTCACTTCTAAAATTTATCCTACAGATATACTCATACATACATGAAATGCTGTATGTCCAAGTTTACTCACTATAGCAACTTTAGTAAAGGCAGAAGATTGGAAAATGCTGAAATGTTCATCAATAAGGATGGGTTGAGTAAATTATGGTACAGCCGTAGAATGTGATCCTATGCAACTGTGAAAAAGAATGAGGATGTTCTTCAGGTAGAGGCTGTAAGGTTCAGTGGTTAAAAGCAGACACTCTGAAGTCAGACTCCTTGGGTTCAAGTCCTGGCTCCACCAATTATTAGATGTGTGACCTTCAACCAGGCATTTATGTTCCTGGACCTCAATTTTCTCGCCTATGAAAATGAAGGTTATGAGGATTATAATGGCATCTACCTGATAGGATTGCTGTGAGGATTAAAAAAGTTAATGAATACAAAGTGTTTAGAGGGTTGGTATATGAGGTATGGAAGCCAAGATATAATGAGCGATTAAAGACAGGCATGGAAGAGTGAAGAGTAGACTACCATTTGTGTAAAAAAGGATGGAAATAAGACTTCATACACCTCATTCTCTGTATTTGCCTAGAATATCTTTGGATAAATGCCAAAAGAACGATCACATAAGTTGTTTTTAGAAGGGGGAACTGGGTGTTTGGAGGCCAGATTGAAAGAAGAGTTTTCATGAGAATTATTATCTAGCTCAACAATAAATTAATTGAAAATTAACATAGTGTTGTTCTTTTTTTAATTGAAGTGTAAGTCACCTCACATAACATTTTAAAGTAAACAATTAAAATACATTGGATTTTATCTAAAAACAAGAGCCTTTAATAAGATCTTGTTATCTTCTGTCCCTGCTTGTCTTGGCATTGGTCCTCAAATCACCCCAACTCACCCCAGCCATCAAGAACTACTCCCGATGCCACTACCCCTTTGACATCTTCTTTAAGATTGTATTGGAACCAATTCCAAATTCCTAAGCTTCCAGAATCTGTGTACTGCTTTGGCCTATGAACTTCAGTGTCTGGGAATCATTGCAAAAGGTTCACACCTTTGTCTTCTTCCCTAGAGCTATGCCAGCAGCGTCTTGTGGTCAGAAGAGGCCCTCCTGTGTTTTCTGATACTCCCTACTGTACTGTCCGCCGTGCTTTGAGATTATTAAATGGATGGAAAATCTTCAGAACCTGACGGAACCACTGAACATTCCTGAGCCCTGGGAGCCCTGGGACAAGGAAACGGTGCCCTCTACAGGACTATTTAAAAGGTGGTGAGTGAGGAAGGTACAGGTTTCCCGCCACTACCCGAAAAGTTCTCTTTACACCACTTTGCTTTTACAAAAAGCCTAAATTAGCACCTGTTTTCAATGACTGAAAGAAACCCTAGAGAATTTTCACTTTTATGAATTGGTAATTGCTTCTTTGCTTGATGCCATTTCAGCTTGGAACAGGTTTCCTAGAACAGTTTACTTTCAGAGGGCAGGGGAAAACCTGTATTCCCAACAGTGGTTGAGGTATTCCATCAGCTTGGGCACAGGAGTAAGGAATGTGATAAAGGAGGCCAGGCCCAGTCCTTCCCTATCCTTTCCCCAGGCCTCCTCTGGGCACACTTACTGCACCATCCACAACCACAAGGACCATGCAGTAAGAACTCTGCTTGTGACACCCCTGGAGGCTGCAGAACTACTCCCAGAGCTAGAGGAAGTTAATTTTGAAGAGCTGGGAGTAGGAGTGGGGATGGAGTGTCACAAGGCCCAAGTAAGTAAAATATCTCACCCTAAATCACACTGCTGGTCAGTGCCACTGTGGTACTCATTTCTGTAACACAATCTGATTTCTGAACATGAATTCTAAGCCACAGAGGCCTGACACAGGCAACTTAATCTGGTTATTTCTGAGCTTTATCTTTGTCACTTTATTTTCTAAGACTCTCTGGGCTGAATTGAAGGTTCTAGGATGCACAAAGCCCCAGGCAGGCCTGACCTGGTCCCATTGCTTATTCTGTGGTTCTTGGCAGGAAAGGTTCAGAGGGTGCCAATTTGGGCCTGCAGTCGCTCCACTCTGCCCCTGTGCAGCTGGCTGGCACAGTGATTCCTCAGAGATGCAGCTAAGTCCTCATCCCTGGGGTGGTTGTGCCCTATCCTTGAATGGCTGTGCCCATTTCCTCTGCCTGGCAGCCTCCCAGCAGCACCTTGGCTCTCTCCTAATTACTTTCTAGGTCTCAGTTGGGGGCCATGGAATACCGTGGGTCATTTCTAAACCCCTTGGGAGACACAGAAGAGTCAAGGGGCTTCTGCCTCTGGAAAGCCCATACCACCCCTCTACTCTATAGCTGTGGGCAAGGGAGGAGAGAGCATCAGCAGAGCCAGCACACTGCAAAAGGCCCAGACAGGGGTGCCGGCAGGGCAAGGTAAGTGCAGAGCCATGACCTGCTTCTTCCTCTGCTCTTCTTCTCCAGAGGAGGGGAGGTGCTTTTGTGTGTGTGTGTGTGGAGGAGGGGAGGTGCTGTTGAGGCCCAAGAAATGTGTGTGTTGGGAAGGAGGAAGCAGGAAGTAGCAGGCAGAGAAATTTGTTATTCTGGTTGGCTTTCCATTTCAAATTTCTCTTGACTCATTCCAGGGTAACAGAAGTCAGTATCTGGCATCTGACTCAGAAATGATCTCCAGCAGAGGAATGAAAAAAGCTTGTTGATGTCTCAAATACATACAGATTGTCACAGCTTAATGCTTTCCATGTCACCCAATCACATAAAGGATGTATATCAGGAAATAATGTACTATTCCTTCTTCAATTTTAACTACGATCAAAGCATTAAGTTCAGGTATTAAGATTTCCAGTACTGCAGAGGGACCTGGCATCTCAGCTGTTTATATTCTCTAATTTGAAGGAGGATGGCACTGAATTTTCTCTCCCAAGTTTTGCCCAGGGTTGAATCTGGCTTGGGAATCTGGAAGAACAAGAGGTCACCTCTTTTCCACAGATAAGGGCCCCTAGTGTTTGGAATGTAATGAACTTACAAGGAAGCTGTTGCTGTCTTAAGGACAGAATCTTTTCAAATAAAAATGGGCTAAGCGTAGCTCCCCACTGGGATATTTGATCTCTGTTCAAAATTCAGTCAGGCCTGTTTCAAACTTAGCTAACCCATTCGTCACTGAAAACCTCAAAGGCTTATTGTTCAGGTGGCTGTAAAAGAACACAAAGACTGTAAAAGGCTCACTGTTTTATGTTTGAAATAGTCATTTGTTCCAAAGTGTAATCAAAATTGTTTTTTAAAACTTTTTTTGTCCAAAGACAAAAAGGGAATGTAAGGAATAGAAACGGCCGAGCTGCAAATATCTCAATGTTTTAGAGTAACTTTTCTGCTTGAGCACCGTTAATTATCAGCCACTTCCCCACTTCCCTCCAGGACAATGACATCTGTTCACCATTTATTCACCTGGTCTCTAGAAGGAATTCTGAGGGCAGCCAAATATAGCCCCAAGCAAGGCAATCTCAGACTCCCAAATATCTTGCACAGGTTTAAGAAGTCTGAAAACAAGTTTTACAGCTCAGCTGAACTGGGGGCCCAGAATGGGAAAAAAATTTTCTCCAGCCTCATTTAAGACATCAACTTAAGAGAAAATACTGAGAAACTTTATTTGGAACCACATAAGGTCAGAGAAGTAATCGACTTATTTTTAGAAAGGTTTCTCTGCTCTACTTTTCCCCTAATTTCCTCATATGCCAGGCTAACACTTTCCCCATCCTAAAGGCAAGTCTGTTCCTCTTGGTCAGAAAAGGAGCACCCCACATAGGCATATAAGGCTGACTAGAGGGAAGAGGACGTGCACTACTGGGTGAGAGCAAGGGCTTGGCCCTGGGGGTTACACTAAAGTTTCTAGTACAGGGAGTGGCCAGAGTCCAGGCTGGAAGGATAGGGTGGAGCAACAGTTTATAGGGCCCTGAGTGCCATGCTAAGGACTTCAGAATTTATCTTTAGGCATGTAGGTGTACTGGAGGGCTTTACACCTTTTTCTTTTCAAAGAATTATTATGTAGAAATTATTTAAGAATTATTAAGTAATCATTTATTACATAGTGAAAGTTATTATAGAAACATGGAGATTAGCAAACCTCCTAATCAAAGAGAAATAAAAGCTCCAAACTGAACAAGCCATAATCATATTACACAGGGGTAACCACTGGAAACATTTTGGGATAATAGTTTACACATGGTTTTACAATCTTTTTCATTAAACATTATAAATTTCTTCATGTATTATTCTTACATAGTTATTTTCAACTTTTTTCCTAACATTCCTAAGGGAGCAAACGTCTCAAGAGTAATGGGTTGAATACAGTGGCTTTTAAGGAGGGAGCACTCCCGCCTTACAATCACTAGTCTATGTCGTTTAGATGATTGAACAGTTTCATTAAAATACTTCCTGAATATTTCAACTGTTTCTAATTTACACACTTGGCAGTAATTCTTAAGTAAATATATTTGACTTTGTTTTGCATACTTATCTGATTAAGATAAATTATTTAAAGTTTGGTTGCTGGGTCAAAGACTTGCTCTGTGTATTTGCATTAAACAAAAAATGGTAACATGTCAACTGAGCTAGTGCTCCTTGCCTTTGCCTTTGAGATCATGGTATTACTAGTTCAGACTTTAATATTTTCTATCTTTATAATCTCTGTCAACAATCTGGTTGACAAAAATGCCTATTACCTTTTTTTAATTTCCTTGTCATTTGATTACTAGGTTGAAAATTTGTTTTCATATGGCTATTAGCTATTTATATTTTTGAGAATGAATAACCCATGCACATTGCTCATTTATCCACTTTTCCTTTTAAAGAAAGTTTCTAAAGAAAGTTTCTATCTTACCAAAGTATTTCATGTTCATTGTCATACTGGAACAACCTCCAAGACTCCAAGATATATTAAATGAAAAAAAGGCAAGACGCAGACCAATATGCACAGTATGCAGCCGTTTGTATAAAGAGCGAAGGGGTGCACACATTCGTGCTGTATATGCACAGAGCACGTGTGAAGGATATACAAATGCGTAACACTGACTGCTCTGGGAAAAAGGCAAGGCAGAAGACATTTTATGCCATATATTCCTTTGCAGAACCATTCAAATAAATACCTATGAGAAAGTCATCTTTAATGCAAATTCTCAGGCCCTCCTCAATCAGTATCTTTGGAATTAGGACTTAGAAATTTTAATTTTTAGAATGTTCCCCAGACTGCTCTCATGAACAAATTTGAGACTACTGCTATGAACATTATCCTTAAAACACTATGAAATTTGCTTATTCAGAAAAAATTTAAAAACTAGAGAGCTTTTGTCAAATTCCATATTTAAAAAATGGTGGAATCATTAAAGGAATTTTTTATAAGAAATTCATATTGACAATATAATAGCATTACCATGCAAAAAATTTAGGCTTTTTGTCAATTAAAGGAGAAAAAAAGATTTAAAACATTGTGGACTTAAAAGTCAGCTCTTATTATGTTGTTACATAATTTTGCATTTTTAATTCTAGTTTATTCAAAGAAACAGAAACTACAGTGGCAAAGGCAAAGAAAGTTCTAATTTGGAATGCATGATATAACTGAGGGTGAGGAAGAGGACTCCACTTGTTTTACTTGAGTTACCATTAAATTACTGTAACCTAAGCATGCACAGGTAACAAGGAAAGCCAGCTTTAGAGAGTTAACTGGTAAGGAAATTAGCTGCCATACAATTGGATGAGAATGTATTGTCAGGGTAATAACCAATGAGTTTCAAC
Organism: Phataginus tricuspis; assembly: GCA_029783875.1. Classification (NCBI taxonomy): domain Eukaryota; kingdom Metazoa; phylum Chordata; class Mammalia; order Pholidota; family Manidae; genus Phataginus; species Phataginus tricuspis. The sequence goes on along the minus strand of JAQQAC010009165.1, from coordinate 66,278,231 downwards.
TAGAAAGTGTATTTAAAAAAAACTGTCAAACATAGTAATGAATAGTTCATCCCAGTTATTTCATACAAGATGATGTGATATGAAAACAAACCATGCAACAAATAAATAATACTGACAAAATTATTTTAGTAAAAATTCAAATGGTACCGATTATGTATCTGGATGAAGATACCCACACTGAATGCAAAATTGTGAAATGCATTGCAAACGCTTTTTAAAACATTAATTGCAAGATGAAGGTAGCAGCTTGGCAAAGTGCTGAGCATGAACTTGGAAACCTGACTCTCGATTTCAACTATCACTTAAATTGATGTATAACAGCCTATCGAGGCTTCAATTTCCTCATCTGAAAAATAAGAAATATAACACCTTCATTTATTCTTATGTTTTAAACTGAAAACATGTGACAACACTCAGGACAGTGTCTTATCATTAGCGTGTGGCATCAGTTCTTTTCTTCTCTCTTTAGAGAACTGTGAGAAACAAAATTCCCAAATTTTACTGGGTGACTAATTTTTCTAAAGAGTAAAATGAGACCCATAAAGAATAAAATTTACAAAAAAGAAAAAAAAAAAACAGCTTGCCCATTACATAGATAGTAAGTGGCCAGAGTGGGAGAAAAGTCTGCCTTCTGCTCTGGTTCCCCAGTGGTCATCTGTGAGTCTGGGGGGGAGATTCTGACCCAAGGAAGAAACCAAACGAACATGTTAATGAATTACAACATTTTCTGGAAATTATGTGCTCAGGCAATGAACATTTGTCAGGAATAGCAAGATGTAAGTATCCAATAAATCTGAATATGGTTTTACTGAAGCCTAAGTAATTTCAAAGCAAAAGTAGTTTATGTCAATTCTAATATATAATACATGTAAGTCGTCATATGAATTTAAGTTTTTATTTGTGTATTTCACTGTAGTGCTGTGACAACAAAAGGACATCTGTGTACCAGAGCATACATACATCACCGGTAAGATGTAACTTTTCATTACACCACTGCTAGAATATTTAGCTTTTTGTAGGACACATAAGCATGTAAGATGGCCACACCAAATAATTTTGTTTTCCTTAGATAATCTTAATTTTTATCAGTAATACTTATCAACCTCACTGTTAATAGAACTGTAAAGTATCTGGGTGATGGGATATGGGGGTGGAGTGGGAATCATTCAACTGTGTTATACTTTAATAATCGCTAGAGTACTCTCACACACACCAATAAGGAACTGTCATCATAATTAAGGGCTATTTACTGTTGTTAGTTGCACAATGATAAAGTTCTTTTGAAAATATTGATTAGCCCACTTATATGAAAAATGCCCTTTCCACTTATGCAGAAGAAAAAAATATTCAGAAAGTTATTTTTGGCCTTGCTATGTCAAAAAGTCAACTGTACAAAGATCTACGTGTCAAACCTAAAATTATAATTTTAAAAGTCTATTAAAAACAAAAAATGTCATGCATTTTTATTATCAATAATGCAGAAGCTTTAAAACTGTTGCAAGACCATATAGTATATATTAGCTTTTATACTGCTAATGCACAACTAACAGCAAACTTGATTAGATAACCAGAGATCTGTCTTAATTACACCTTTATATATCACACTAGAGAGACAAATGCCACAAGATCTGCAGAAACATTCAGTTCTGAGCACTTAAATGGCAGGATAACTTTTTGTGTTGTAATCCATCACATATAGAATAATAAAACAAAAGGAAAAAAATTCTGCAGTTTCATGTTACAAAAAACGTACTGCTGTAAAATATTAAGAAGGGGTAAAGGATATGATCTGTAACACAAAATAACTAGTGTCAAAGAACAAACAAACCCTCTAAATAAAAATATCAAAATACACATAGCAACTGAAGCACAAATACTGCATTAAATACAGTAAAGATTTAATAAGACTAGTTAATAAAAGACACAGAAATAGGGAGAGCTAGGGCAACCAGTAATAAAACCAAAAATAAAGGGGAAAAAACCTGAACCACAGTTTTTCCCCTAGTTGGAGGAGTTTTTTTGTGGAGGAAAGATGGGGGGTGGGGTGTCTTTCCATTCATATAATACCTAACACTGTACATTAAGATTTTAATGTCATAGAAAAACTTGGTTCTTCCATGAAATTGATAAATTTTCTGAAGTAGACATTATTATGAATGAAAACAGTCAACAAATGGGGCACCTGTTGTTTAACACTGTAGATTTACAGAAACTTTTTAAAAGTTATCATAATCTTTTTTGTCTTTTTTCCCCTCAGCTTCAAATCCATCAACTCCATCGCTATCCCTTCTTCGTTTCCTATTGTTGTGTATGTTAAAACGTTGGCTCATTTGGGGTAATGGATCCATGCCTAGAACTTTGTGTATCTGGCGGAATGCAAGGAGTCTCAACGCAAACTGCAACAACAAAAAAGAATTTAGAGTTAATTAAAAAAGCCAAAATATTAATTATTAGGTTTATATCCCCATTTAACTATATATTAAAAAAAGCATGTTTAATAAAAGAAACACCTTGAACATACTAGTTTCACAACTGAATACTCCTTATGTTGTGGTGCTTTTTTTTTATGTTCAGGCTTTTCTGTGTGCGTGCTATTTCATTTTTTAAAACATAAGTTAAAAAAAAATTTAGTATTATGTTCATTAAAAAAAAAAATCCTGAAACAATATACAGCAAAAAAAAAAAAAGTGTCTCATTTATTGAGTGAACCCCTCTTTGGCTCATAGTCACAAATTTTCCCACTTTTTCTGGGGCTGCCCAGGTGCACAGGTTCAGTATGGGCTGCAGATGGGCATGCATGCATATGAGCACACACACTTTCCCAGGTTTACAAACAGAAGATCATACTTTTTCAACTTGTTACTTTAAGAACTAAAAAAAAGGTTTTTATTACATGATTACATATACATACAGGAATAATTTAGGCATCGATGTCATAAAATTCTATGAAATCTTGAAACCAGAGGGATTTCTGACATATAACTTAATCCACTCCTTAAATTTCTACCCCTTAAATTCAAGATTTTTATAGTATTTGATTAAATGGCAACTTCCACTATGTCATTATAACCTTCAATGTAACTAGACTTTTTTAATATAATTCACATATCCTAAGATTCAGTTTTAAAGTGTACAATTCAGTTTTTAGTATACTTAAAAAGTTGTTCAACCATACCACTTTAATTCTAGAACCTCTTCATCACCCTAAAGAAATCTCATGGCCCAATAACTAGTCTTCCTTGACTCCTCTACCCCTAGGCCCTAAAAACCACTAATCTACTTTTCTGCCTCTATAGATCTGTCTGCTATAGACATTTCACATAATTGAATCATACAATGTTTTTTTTGCATCTGGTTTCTTTCACTTAGCATAAGGTTTTCAAGGTTTATCCATGCCTGCATTCCTTTTAATGGCTGAATAACATTCACTGTATGGATATGCCATTTTTGTTTATTCATCCATTCACCAATTGATGGACAATTGGGATATTTACAGTTTTTGGTGATTATGCATAATGCTATGAATTCATGTACAAATTTTTGTATGGACATGTTTTCCCTTCTCTTGGGTATATACCTAGGAGTCAAACTGTTTTCCAAAGTGACTGCTCTTTATACTCTTTTTAACCTGTTTATTTTCTTCAGCTGGCATAGTTATTGGTTACAATCATTTATGTGAGAATTTACTGTTCTAAAACTTTTTCTAGATTAGATGATTCCAGGTCCTTACATCTTTTCAATCCTGAAAGTCCCCAAATCGTCTGCATTCAGGACTTGACACAGTATTCTATTTAGTCTGTAATTCTGGATTTTTGCCAGTACTTGGTGCTTCTCCATCTCACTTAAGTGATAAGGTTAATTTTCTCAAGTGAGAACTAGAAATACTTATCATAATAGAATACTAATTCTTTATTGAGATAGACTCATAAAACGTCCTTCACAAAAATAAAAAGAATCATGTTTCCTTCTGTATTAATAGAAAATAACTAAAGATACCTAGTGTACAACAATGAATGGTAATACATTTTCACCATAGCGGTACTGCTACTGGTGATCAGCCTATTCTTATAATCAGAGTTTCCAAGCAGAGGAATATTCCAGTAAGTACAACTAAGAGCATCTGAGGCTAGAGTAAACACTCTATAACCTATAAAGCAAAATTTGAGCACCGATACTGAAATAGTTCCCTTAAAAAGACATCTTGAAATTTTTTAAAACAATTTCAAAGAGGACTTCAGGTTTACTCTACAATTCCTTTTTTGAGAGGGAATAGTAACCTTATAAATGTAGCTTTTTAAAGGTATTTTGATCTGTTGCACACCTACAGGAAGGGATTTGAATAAATGACAAGTGCTTTATCTTGAAGAAGCAACCTGAAAGGGGTTACTGGACAGTAAGATATACAGAAGCATACAAAAATAAACATCATGGAAGGAAAAAAGGAATAGTCTCAGAAAGAGACAAAGAGGGAGAGAATTATTAACACAGGCACTAAAGGCCACCAAGAAACAAGCTGAAATTGACATGGGTAAAACCCATAGAGCTTGTAAATTAGATTTCACCTGTTATACATGCACTCATGTGTGTGTGTGTATAGCTACATGTAATTTTATCATATATGTAGCCTTGTGTAACCACCATTACAATCAAGACATTAAACCATACCATCATCACAAGACTCCCTCCTTTACAGCCATAGCTATCTCCTCCCTGATCCCTAAGCCACAAGAACCATTAATCTGTTCTCCATCTCCATAATTATGTTATTTCAGGAATGTTACATAAATGAAATAATGCAGTATGTAACTACTTTACTTTTAACAAGGACATTTCTAAATACCTCCCAAAACCAGGTCACTTTCTTCAAAGTCACATTAAAAAATTTCTTACCTTTCAACTGTGATTCTATTAGTTTTTGAATGTCCTGCTCCTAACCCTAAATTTCCTTTCTCTTAAATTTTTAAGTAATTGCTTCTTTCCAAAGAAGGAAGAAAAGCTACTTAGAATAACTATCTTCTTCCCAAGAAAATTAAACCCGAAGACATAAAAGCAAAACTTGTCTAATACACACAAATTGGTAATTTCTAAGATACTCATGATGTTCTATTACCACTGATGCTCCCTTAACATATTTTTGGCCATTACAATTTATTTTTAATTCTGACATCTTCCAAATTCCAAATTATCCTTGCCAAAAGAGACAACAAATCAAGATCTTAAGTCCAATAACTTCAAACTGTCTTAGAGTAGATTATCATTGTTCATAGTAGCCTTTTCTCCCCTTAGTGCACTTCTGGAATCAAAAAAGGAAAGCTATAGCAGTTTTAGATTTATTATTTTTTTTCATTCATTCATTAGGTTTGCCTATTCTCTTTCCCATAGTTCTTCTTCTGATAGGATTGGTAACTGATAATGATGATAACAGCTAACACTTAAGGTCCTTCCATATACCAGGTACTATTATAGTTATATCTATTAACTCATTTAATCCTCCCAACAATTTTGTTTGAGACGAGATACTGTTTGTATCACCATTTTATTCACGAGAGGGCAGAGTTGGTAGTCAAACCAGTGAGTCTTGATTCCAGAACCTACACTTTTTTTTTTTTGTGGCCCCTTACACTCTACTCACAACCCAGTAGCCAAAAATCCTTTAAAACATAAATCAGACCATGTTACTTCTCTGTGAAAAATCCTATAGTAGCTCCCATTTCCCCTCAGAATAAAAGCCAGTCTTTACAGTGACCTTTAAGGCCCCACAAGCCTCCCAGATAGCTATATGACTTCCTCCCTTACTTCCTTCAAAGATGCAGAACCTACACTTTTAATCGCTACATTAGATGTCCTTTCCAATGGCAGGAGAGGCTAAATTATAACAAAAATTACCATAAACAATACAGCACATCACCTCTGAACAATCAGAGAACATAAATAGTTTCTCTACTGATCTTAGTATATAATCTAATACTCAGATTAATGAAAAATAGCAAATACTGATGATTTATGTATCTATATAATATACTTAGACACACAGTTAAAATAATAAAATTTAAGACTATAATAACATAATCTAGTTTTAAATTATATCCCTTAGAACTTACAAAACAAGCAAAAGAATGAATAGTATATAGCAATTTCTTCTAAAGGGCAATTATGTAAAAACAAAACCATACAGGCAATGACCCAACAAACTTTTGAAATTAGGAACACAATGGTACCTGTGCACTGGATGTGATGTCTTCACGCTGCTGGTCAGTCATTGTTGCCAAGGTATCAAAGGGATCCTTCTCACAAGGATCCAGAAGTCCAGGACTACCTATAGCAATCACCACAGAGAGAAAAAGCATTAGCATTATTCATTTGTAGAAGAAAAGAGACCTTACTCAACTATCAAACACACAGACATGAAAAATGAAGTAAAACTTACCTTTAAGGATAATCCCTGAAGAAATGCACTCAAAAACTCTTCTCAGTGCATCACCAGGGCTCTGAGGACTAGAGGCACTACTGATTGCTTTCTCTACTAGTAATTCCATTGCCTAAAAATAAAAACATAAAATATGTGCTTAAGAGGTTACAGACCAAAGCAATTACTCATTTTCAAACACCAGAATGACATACTTGTGAAGTTGTCATTAAAAATTTTAACTGAAAAGTACATAGAGCAAGTCACAAAACAGAAAATAAAAATCAAATATATAAATAAAAATTAAAGCAATATATAAATTAAAATTTTAAAATATTTTGTAATTTATGCTCTCTGAAGAATGATGTAAAATACATTACTAGGGGATTTTTTTTGCTTTTTATTTTTAATTATTGCTATCCTTCCCTATTAAGATATGAAAGTCCTTAAAATTCTTTAGACATTTAGGGTTCACATACATTATTCTTTAGTACCTATAGACTGATACTAGGGAGTTAGAGCAGGTCATTCTAAGACTTCTGTTTTCTCTTTACAAAATGTATTACCTAAATTTCCATTTAATGTATAAGTGGACATCTATTACCCCTAAGGAAAATACAAATTATGCTTCCAATGTAAATTACATTTGAGAGACTAGAAATCTAAACCAATAAATAAAAGACAAAAACAAAAGTAAAAATTTAGAAAGCAAATAACCCAGAAAGTGTTTTGAAGGGTTTATTAGAAAAATTTGCTTTCATTTAGATTTTAATAATGTGACACATAATCCACATAGCAAGATTCACTCTTCTAAAATGTATAATTCAGTGGTTTTTAGTATACTTAAGAAGTTGTTCAACCATAACCACTATCTAATTCCAGAACATTTTCATCACCCCTGAAAGAAACTCCATATCCATTAACAGTCATTCTCCATTCTCTTTTCCTCTAATGCCTGACAACTAGTTTCTATTTCTATAGATTTCCCTACTCTGGACATTTCATACAAATGGAACCATATAAAATGTGGCTTTATATGTCTTTCTTTCTTCACTTAGGATGCTTAAGGTTCACCCATGCTATAAGTATGGGTGAAATTTTGTAAGACTACCAGTAAAATTCAAAGAAACTAAATAGATTCAACTGCAATGGAATCCTTAAAATGATATTTAAGCTGAAATTACCTTAGTGAGAATCCATTTTTAGTTGTGTACTAAAAAACTTAAGATTTCATCAGAGTTAACTACATCTACCTATTCAACCCATGGCCAATACTCAGAACTTTTAAACAAGAATAATTCTAAAATGTTTGGAAACATGGATATTGTAGCCCCAAACAAATTAGGAACAAATTGTAAGAGAGGTGGGAATTTAAAGAGACAGCGCACATCATCAGCCATAAAAAATAAGAGCTGCAGCTATGAAGGATTGAAAAAAAATTCAAAGAGTGGATGTTCATATTGATAAAACAATGGTAAATCAAAATGAAGTAAATTACTGTGATTCTGTTTATTCAGCTGAAGAATGCAGGAAGGTGTCAAGATATTTTTTAAGGATTTTCACTTGAAACTTTGATTATTTTAGGGAATCAGCTTCAGTTATCCAGACAACTTTATGAATATATAATAAATTTCTCTCCAAACCAAGTATTATTTTAAGATGTCTAATAGACTGAAATCCTTGAGGATAAGGCTAATGTTACTTATTTTGAAACCTTTCTGCCTATTGTTAAGTGGCCAGCCTAAGGAAAATATTCGATAAATGCCTCTGAAATGGAATATTTTTGAAAAGAGCATGAAAATAATCTTGTTGACAAAAGAAACAAGGGTAATAACTAGAAAAATTACTGATGCTGTCAGTAAAATATGCAACTTGCCAGGAATACCCCAAACTTAAAAAGTACTTTTAGAGAATATTAAGAAAAAATAAGTATTAAATAATCAGCTATAATCTAGGTATGTCCATATATAGAATGTGTTTCAAGTAATTCAAAGCTTTATCAAAATCTGCATATTGATTGACCTTAAATGCAAACTTGTAATACTTGCATATAAAGGTAGAAACTAATTAAAAACAAGAAAGAAATGAATTATTTATGGAACATAGTAAGTCAACATATTAAAAGACACAATGAAGCTACATCAACTATTTGCCCTCTGAGATCACTTGCTATGAAGCAAGCAATTAAAAAATATTAATTTTCTATAGAACATGGTTGTTTTCTAGACAGATGTCTGCAATTAGGAAAGCGACAAAAGTAGAATACACGTGGTTTATAAATTCTGAAACATATGCATTCAAAAGTAACAGGGCAATACCAAAGATGAACAGAATCAAATTAGAGAAATGATATCTAGGCTGTAATGTAAAGGTTCTTGGGGGTTTAAGTTACTTACAGAGAAAAGCTCTCCATATTAAATGAATTGAAATCTAGGATTGTAATACTGTTTTAAAAAACACTCATGAAGCTTATTTTTCCTTTCCATCTCTAGTATATTAATAAAAATAATGCAGGCAATACTTCATATAAGCTAAGCACTTTAAATGCATGATCTCATTTAATTCCGTAACTAGATATTATACAATTTTAAAGATTAAAATGAAAAACTTGAGTTTTTTAATTAATAAATTCAATTTAAAAAGATTAAATTGCTTGTTCAAGGTCATACAGGTAGAAGGTAAAAAGGCTGCAATTTGAACCCAGGTCTGTTTGACTCAAACTTTTTTTTTTGAACCACACTCTATTTCAGTAAGTATCCTTTATCTATAGGTGCTCCACATAGTTAACACTAAATAATTTCCTTGGATATAGCTTCTAGCTCTGGCAAAGGTCAAGGGCCATGTTAAAAAAAAAAAAACCCTTTGAGATTGCAGTTACATAGGCACTTTCATCTGGTGGGAGTATAAATCAGTAAAAACCTTTTTAGGGCAAAACTGGTAAGCTCAAAGGCATGTACTAATGATGCCAGTAATGACAGTACTAAAGATTTATAGTAAGTCTATTATACTTAGTGAAAGCACAAAAAATATTCAGTGCAGTAGTTTATGTGTAATCAATTGGAAATCTAAGTAACACTAGGAAGTCTGGTTAAATAATAGTAGCAGTTATCCTCTTCACAATTACAACTAACCCTTTCTGAGTACTTACTATATATTAAGCACTCTTCTAAGCCTCTACATACAATAACCAATTTTAATCATAACAATCACCTTTTGGAGGTAGATATAACTATTATTCCGATTTTACAGAAAAAGATGTTTATGTTATTAAAATAGGATTTTATGAATTTTACAATTGTATATACAAAGTCATTTCTGTATTCCAGTTGAATATATTAATATGTCATATTTATACATACACGACAGACTTCCATTCCTAAGTCCATCTGCAGGATGTTGTATTTTTATATTTATGCACAGCACCTTACTTCAAACTCGACAATTCTTAATAAAAACTATCAAGTCTTATGGAAAAAAAGTTTACTCAAAGCTTTTGGTGATGAGAGGGACATATATGGACTGAAGTAGATGGTTTTTGTTAGGGGGTAGTTAACTGCTACATATTATTTTTAAGCTAAGGTGAATGAGATGATACAGTTCAAGTATAATTTGTTGATTCTTTGCAAGCTAAGAGAATGTTAGTTCTTTGTCCTGAGATGTTAGCACCCTATCATTTAAAAACTTCATTAGTTCTAAAAGTGACAGACAGGAACTCTCTTACTACAAGCCAGTACCACTAAAACCTAAATTACTCAAATTCTTGAGAAGCCAGTAAAATACGTAGAAAAAAATGTTGCATCACATATTTCAACTATTATTTGAGCAGAAAGTAAAATAATGGAAATTCTCTTGGCACCTTCTTTGGCAACTGTTCTACATTTGATAGATGATTCTTTAAAAAAAAAATAAGTGAGGTAAAATTCACAGATCATAAAAGTAATTATTTTAAAGTGACGAATTCAGTGGCATTTAGTACATTCACTATGTTGTGCAACCACCACCTCTACCTTGTTTAAAACATTTCCATCATTCGGAAATAAAACCCCTCACCCATTAAGCAGTTTTTCTCCATTCCCTCCATCCCCCTCCTTCTGGCAAGCACCAATCTGCATTCTGTCTCTATGAATTTGTCTATTTGGGTATTTCACACAAATGCAATCATATAATATAGGACCTTCTGTTGTCTGGTTTCCTTCACTTAGCACATTTTGGAGGTTCATCCATGTTGTGATACATCATTACTTTCTGCAAATTATTCCTCATTCTTATACGTACTATTTAGAAGTAAAATGCACAATCCATGTCAAAAAATTAATGCTATGCTTTTTGTAACTTACAGCAGGTATACCATTCTAAAGGTTGTTTGGATATTGCATAACAATTCTGATGTCAGACCAACCTTGCAAAAGAACTCTACCTTTATGTTCTCGAGTTCATCAACATGGATTCAGGACAGAAGAATTAATTTGAAAGAAGAGTACCAGTTTCAGTACTCACTGCAGTGGTAAAGGAAAAGGCTGAAAGTGGGCATTGTTACCTAAAGATTTATCCAAAGTAATCTGAATGTTAAATATGAGTAATAAAGTTTTTGAGAATTTTAAATTTCGTTTAGGAAAAATCAAGAAGAGAAGTTACTTTCTGCCTAAGGTGACAGCACAAAGCCAAACCTCAAGATCTCTTGCTCCCAAAACATGATTATGATTAAGAAATATGTTACAACACACACTACCACCACCCAAGCAAAAATGTAACAGCTTCAAACAAAGAGGGGAAAAGGTTAGTGAAAAAACATATCCAAGTTATTATTAAGTGGCTTGGGTAACAATCCATGTAGCTATGAACTTGACTCTATAGGGAGATGGGGGTAGAGTTGGCAGTTGAATGAAAAACATCCAAATATTTCACCAATACCAGAGAGGTAGAACAAGTCATGCTTCTTGTAGTCCCAGGAGAAGAAATTTTCTGAAACATAAAACCCCTTCTGACCATTTTCCATCTCACCAGAGAAAAGGAAAAGCAATAGAATTCACCATTGTGAAGACTCTGTTGAAGTGAGGAAGGGAAGAGCAGAAGAATCCTAATTATCCACATCTAACTATCTCTAAATAGACATTTAGTTAACATATAGAAAAACGGAAAAATGAATAATGTAAGATATCCCAAAGGATTAAGATGTAGGGAAAAATACTGAAGATGGCTGTGAACTCTCAACACAAGTGCCCCAAGTGGCTTCATATAAACAAAACCCTTTATTGGTTCAGGGAAACAGAAGTTGTTCCTAAAAGGAGATGGTGAACTGGCTCATTAAAGAAATAGAGCAGATTCTGCACAGGAAAAGGCTCTAAGGAGACCATCCTGGCTTTCAAACATGGAGCCTGAAGGGGTGCCAATGGATTCCACCTCAGAGCGCCACAGCACATTCAATCAAGATATAGGAGAGCATACCTCTATCTCTAACCAGGCTGCAGGAAGCCAAATCTCACTCCTTTCCATAAACAATCCTCAAAGCAGAGTTCACAGGGGAAGAAAAGGGAGAGGTATCTTAAAAGGTGTGGACAAAGACAATTCGAGGGTGAATTTCTCAGCACAGAAAGATGATTTTGTAATGGAACCTAATGATGCTAAGCACTAAGGAGATGAAAAAACGAGGCACATTTTTGTATTTGGCGGAAAATAGCATGAACAAAAAAGATGAAAAATCTATTTTTTATGGATTCTGAGTGACAGTGATGTGTCAATGTAAGTTCATGGCTTCTAACAAATGTACCCCTCTGGCTTGGAATGTTGACGGGGGGCGGGGGGGTGCTATGTGTGTGTGCGTGGGCAGAGGCTACATGGGAACTCTTTTATACTTTCTGCTTCAGTTTGCTTCTAACTTCAATTCTAAATTTAAAAACTGCTCTAAAAAATAATTTCTTAAAAAAGCCCATTCTGGAAGAATCTTAATTTAAAGGAATGAAAATATAAATCTGCTAATGCTTTGAGTTATAAGAGAACTTGATGAATACAAAAGGGCATCAGGATTAAGAGCTCAAAATTGAGATGAAAAGGAAGACTGCAGAGCTAATAAAGTGAAATGCAAATTAACATTATTACAGAATTCATACATGAATTTTAAATAGCAAAGATTAGACCTTAGTTGAAAATCAAGTGAAATGCTGATACTGAACAAATAGATTTCAAGACATAATTTGGTTAAGTTATTGAAATTCAAGATAAAGAATTCTTTCAGAAATCTGTATAAAAGGGGCAAAAAAAATTAGGCTGGACTTAGCCTTAACAATACTCAGTGCTTGAAAGATCAGTGGAGCAAACTAAAACTGGAGAGGGAAAAACTGTGACCTAATAATTTATATCTTGTTAAAGTAATGGCAGGGAATCTCAAACATGAAAGAAATTAAAAAACTGAAATACTTTTTGATAACAACTATTTGATGATGAAATGCAATCAATCAAGAAACAAGGAGAAACTCCAGTAAAAGACCCAGCAGTTGCACTAAACCATCTAAACAGAGAACATTCAACAATCACAGGGAATATGACTACAGACGTACCTGTAGTTATTTTTACACTTTTAAAGTTAAAAAAGCATAACTGGGTTAATTTCCTCATTTTCTTGATAGAATCAGCATATGAGTAAGATAAATAAAAAAATAAGATTTCAATAGATTAAAGAAATGAATGAAACAAATGAAAGGAGAAACCATAACAAAAAAGGATTTTTGTGGGAGGGAGAATAGGAAATATAAATGATAATTTCCTCAGGTTTAATAGATCTGAGGTTGAAAGACACTTATGTAAAATTGTTAACAAATGAGAGTATCACATAAAATGAGAAGCACAACAATGAAATACCAAGAAGGAAAACGTATAAACACATAAAAAGACCAAGAAAAGGAAACTTGAGAATTATGGCAAAGGACAGAAAAAAAATCACAAATAATCATACCAGACAACTGGTAACCAAAAGAAAGCTAGTCTCAACATTAATAAATGGGGACATTATTAACTCAAGGCAGAAAATGTTAACTAAGGAGCCCTTATAATGGCAGAAAAGTTCAAATTCACAATAATGACATAACTGTCTTAAGTGTTTATGGCCAAAATATCACTGCAACAAACAATAAAGCACAAACTTAAAATAACAGGACAAAAATTAATAGGAACACAAAACAAGGTTTTAATTCCTTTTCTTCAGTTCATGAACGGATGAAGAACACAAAAAAAATAATGGAAAGGGGATTAAAGATGGCAGCATGAGAGGTGAAACAGACGCTTCCTCCTAAAACTGAACACAATACAAAAATATAATTAATACAACAACTCCAGAAAGAGCAACAGGAAAGAGGACTGCACCAGACGCCATACACTTGGAGAAAAGAGCAGACCTCATGGAACAGGGTAACGTACCAAAGCTGTGGCCTGGTGGGACCCAAGCCCTTCCCCCAACCTAGCTCACCAGCGGAAGGAAGAGAAATGGAGCGGGGAGGGAGTGGAATCCTGGGACTGCTGAATACCTAACTCCAGAGATCTGCTCTGGGAGAACAAACCTACATTTCATGGTGCTTGCATGATACTCTTGTGATTAGGTGGTTGGAAAGCTAAGACAGGCAGAATTCCTGGAGAGACTGAGATTCCAGCTGCTTGCGGAAAGCAGGGATCCATATCCGGCTGTTCTATGACAAAAAAAAGGTGGGAAATCTGAGAGACTTACTAACAAGGAAGCCCTTAGCAAGAGGATGCTAAAGGGGCAAGGATTGCACAGAGCTTACAGCTCAGGAGAAAGGACAGGTAGACAAAACTGTCTGGGTGCACTCTGCCCAGAAGGTTGGGAGCTTTCACAATCTTCAGGTGATCCAGCTCCCTGGCTGGCTACACAGCTTCAAGGACCCTCTCTGTGATATGCAACTTACTGCGCCTTTCTCTCGGCTAGCCACACATGGCTCACAAACCGGCAAACCCTACCCTGGTGTTAGGCCAGCCAGAGGGAATATCTGTCTATAGCCAACTACAAATGCAAAGCATAGAGGCTTATACCTCTGTGCTCGGCCCACTGGTTCAGGCAGTGGAGGCAGGCATAGCAGCCGGGAAGCAGGAAACAGCTCTATCCTTCCCCCAGGCACTAATACCACTACCCTGTGACCCCCGACATTGCTTCAGGGGCTGAGCAGCTCCAGTGAGTAGAGCTTCTGGGCACCATATACAAATATGAAATGCAAAGGAACCTGGTTCAAAGTAAAATTATTAATATAACTCCTGAGAAAGATTTAAATGACATCGGCCTCATGAATTTTCCTGAAAGGGAGTTCAAAATAAAAACCATATATATGCTCAGGAGGGTACGGAAAGATATTCAAGAACTCAAGAATGAATTCCGGTTGCAGATCCAATCGTTGAAGAGCACAACGGAGGGTATTAAAAGCAGATTAGATATGGTGGAGGAGACGATAAATGAAATAGAAACTAGAGAAGAGGAATACAAAAAAGCTGAGGCACAGAGAGAAAAAAGGATCTCTAAGAATGAAAGAATATTGAAAGAACTGTGTGACCAATTCAAACGGAACAATATTCACATTACATGGGTACCAGAAGGAGAGAGAGAAATAGGGATAGAAAGTGTCTTTGAGGAGGTAATTGCTGAAAACTTCCCCAATCTGGGGAAGGAGATAGTCTCTCAGGCCATGGAGATGCACAGATCTCCCAACACAAGAGACCCAAGGAAGAAAACACCAGACATATAGTAATTAAAATGGCAAAGATCAAGGATAAGGACAGACTATTAAAAGCAGCCAGAGAGGGAAATAAGATCACATACAAAGGAAAGCCCATCAGGCTATCATCAGACTTATCGGCAGAGACTTTACAGGCCAGATTATCATTTAAATTTGAAGGAGGGATTAAACAATTTTCAGTTGAGCAAAAGCTAAGAGAATTTACCTCCCACAAACCATCTCTACAGTGTATTTTGGAGGGACTGCTATAGATGGAAGTGTTCCTAAGGTTTAATAGCTGTCATCAGAGGTAATAAAACCACAGTAAAGAAAGTAGAACAGCTAATTACTAAGATGTAAAATTAAATTAACAATTCCTAAAGTAATCAAGGGATAGACAAAGAGTACAGAATATGACACCTAATATATAAAGAATAGAGGAGGAAGAAAAAGGAGAGGGGAAAAAAAAAGAGAACCTTTAAATTGTATTTGTAATAGCATAATAACTGAGTTAACTTAGACTCTTAGACAGTAAGGAAGTTAACCTTGAACCTTTGGTAACCACGAATCCAAAGCCTGCAATGGCAATAAGTACATATCTATCCATAATCACCTTAAATGTAAATGGACTGAATGCACCAATGAAAAGACACAAAGTACAGAGTGGATAAAAAAGCAAGACCCATCTATATGTTGCCTACAAGAGACTCACTTTAAACCCAAAGACATACACAGACTAAAAGTGAAGGGATGGAAAAAGATATTTCATGCAACTAATAGGGAGAAAAAAGCAGGACTTGCAGTACTTGTATCAGACAAAACAGACTTCAAAACAAAGAGTCACAAGAGACAAAGAAGGACACTACATAATGATAAAAGGGTCAATCCAACAAGAAGATATGACCATTATAAATATCTATGAGCCCAACACAGGAGCACCTACGTATGTGAAACAAATACTAACAGATATAAAGGGGAAATAGAATGCAACGCATTCATTCTAGGAGACTTCAACACTCCACTCACTCTGAAGGACAGATCAACCAGACAGAAAATAAGTAAGGAGACAGAGGCACTGAACAACACATTAGAACAGATGGAAATAACAGACATCTACAGAACTCTACACCCAAAAACAGCAGAACACACATTCTTCTCAAGTGCACATGGAACATTTTCAAGAATAGATCATGTAGTAGGCCACCAAAAGAGCCTCGAAAAATTTAAAAAGATTGAAATTGTACCAAGCAGTTTCTCAGACCACAAAGGTATGAAACTAGAAATTACGCAAAGAAAAAGAAAACTTCCACAAACACATGGAGACTTCACAACATGCTCCTAAATAACCAATGGATCAACGACCAAATAAAAACAGAGATCAAGCAATATATGGAGACAAATGACAACAACAGCACAAAGCCACAACTTCTGTGGGATGCAGTGAAGGCCATGCTAAGAGGAAAGTATATAGCAATCCATGCCTATTTAAAGAAGGAAGAACAATCCCAAATGCACAGTCTAAAGTCACAATTATTGAAACTGGAAAAAGAAGAACAAATGAGCCCCAAAGTCAGCAGGAGGGACATAATAAAGATCAGAGAAGAAATAAATAAAATTGAGAAGAATAAAACAATAGGAAAAAATCAATGAAACCAAGAGCTGGTTCTTTGAAAAAATAAACAAAATAGATAAACCCCTAGCTAGACTTATCAAGAAAAAAAGAGAGTCTACTCACATAACCATAATCAGAAATGAGAAAGGAAAAATCACTATGGACAGAACAGAAATACAAAGAATTATTAAAGAATACTATGAAAAATGATATGGTAACAAGCTGGATAACCTAGAAGAAACGGACAACTTTCAAGGAAAATACAACCTTCCAAGGCTGACCCAGAAAGAAACAGAAAATCTGAACAGACCAATTACCAGCAACGAAAATTGAACTGGTAATCAAAAACCTACCTAAGAACAAAACGCCTTGACCAGATGACTTCATCGCTGAATTTTATCAAACATTTAGTGAAGACCTAATACTCATTCCCCTTAAAGTTTTCCAAGGGGTAGAAGAAGAGGGAATACTTCCAAACTCATTCTATGAGGCCAGCATCACTCTAATACCAAAACCGGGCAAAGACACCACAAAAAAAGAAAATTACAGACCAATATCCCTGATGAACATACATGCAAAAATACTCAACAAAATATTAGCAAACCGAATTAAAAAACACCTCAAAAAGATCATCCATCATGTTCAAGAAGGATTTATTCCAGGGATGAAAGGATGATGCAACATTCAAAAATCCATCAACATCATCCACTGCATCAACAAAAAGGACAAATACCACATAATCATTTCCATAGATGCTGAAAAAGCATTTGACAAAATTCAACATCAATTCATGATAAAAACTCTCAACAAAATGGGTATAGAGGGCAAGTACTTAAACATAATAAAGGCCATATATGACAAACCCAGAGCCAACATTATACTTAACAGCGAGAAGTTGAAAGCTTTTCCTGTAAGATCGGGAACAAGACAAGGATGCCCACTCTCCCCACTTCTATTCAACATAGTGCTGGAGGTCCTAGCCACAGCAATCACACAACACAAAGAAATAAAATGCATCCAGATTGGCAAGGAAGAAGTTAAACTGTCTCTCTTTGCAGATGACATGATACTGTACTAGATCTAATATCTGAATTCAGCAAACTTGTGGGTTACAAAACTAATATGCAGAAATCTGTGGCATTCCTATACACCAACAATGAACTAGCAGAGAGACAAATCAGGAAAAGAATTCCATTCACAGTTGCATCAAACAGAATAAAATACCTAGGAATAAACCTAACCAAGGAAGTGAAAGACTTATACTCTGAAAACTACAAGACACTCATGAGAGAAATTAAAGAAGATACCAATAAATGGAAACACATCCCATGCTCATGGATAGGAAGAATTAATATTGTCAAAATGGCCATCCTGCCTAAAGCAATCTACCGATTCAATGCAATTCCTATCAAAATACCAATAGAATTCTTCAACGAACTAGAGAAAATCGTTTTAAAATTCCTATGGAACCATAAAAGACCCCGAATAGCCAAAGCAATTCTGAGAAGGAAGAATAAAGCTGGGGGGATTATGCTCCCCAACTTCAAGCGTTACTACAAAGCCACAGTACTCAAGATAATTTGGTACTAGCACAAGAACAGACCCATAGACCAATGGAACAGACTAGAGTCCTGATATAAACCCAAGGATATATGGTCAATTAATATATGATAAAGGAGCCATGACATACAATGGGGAAATGACAGCCTCTTCAACAGCTTGTGTTGGCAAAACTGGACAGCTACATGCAAGAGAATGAAACTGGATTATTGTCTAACCCCATACACAAAAGTAAACTCAAAATGGACCAAAGACCTGAATGTAAGTCATGAAACTATAAAACTCTTAGAAGACAACATAGGCAAAAATCTCCTGAATATAAGCACGAGCAACTTCTTCCTGAACGTATCTCCTCGAGCAAGGGAAACAAAAGCAAAAATGAACTCATGGGATTACATCACACTATAAAGTTTCTGTATGGCAAAGGACACCACCAACAGAACAAAAAGGCATCCTACAGTATGGGAGAATATATTTGTAAATGACATATCCGACGAGGGGTTAACATCCAAAATATATAAAGAATTTACACGCCTCAACACCCAAAAAGCAAATAACCTGATTAAAAAATGGGCAGAGTATATGAAGAGACAGTTCTCCAAAGAAGAAATTTAGATGGCCAACAGACACATGAAAAGATGCTCCACATCACTAATCATCAGGAAAATGAAAACTAAAACCACAATGAGTTATCACCTCACACTAGTAAGGATGGCCAGCATCCAAAAGACTAAGAAAAACAAATGCTGGCGAGGAGGCAGAGAAAGGGGAACCCTCCTACATTGCTGGTTGGAATGTAAGCTAGTTCAAATCAACCATTGTGGAAAGCAATATGGTGGTTCCTCAAAAAACTAAAAATAGAAATACCATTTGACCCACGAATCCCACTCCTTGGAATTTACCCAAAGAATACAACTTCTCAGATTCAAAAAGATTTTTACAGCCCCATGTTTATCGCAGCACTTTTTACAATAGCCAAGATATGGAAGCAAGCTAAGTGTCCATCAGTAGATGAATGGATAAAGAAGAGGTGGTACATATACACAATGGAATACTATTCAGCCATAAGAAAGAAACAAATCCTATTATTTGCAACAACATGGATGGAGCTGGAGGATTTTATGGTCAGTGAAATAAGCCAGGTGGAGAAAGACAAGTGCCAAATGATTTCCCTCATTTGTGGAGTATAACAACGAAGCAAAACTGAAGGAACAAAATAACAGCAGACTCAGAGACTCCAAGAAGAAACTAGTGGTTACCAAAGGGGAGGAGTGTGGGAGGGCAGATGGGGAGGGAGGGAGAAAGGGATTGAGGGGTATTATGTTTAGTACACACAATGTGGGGGATCGCGGGGAAAACAGTGTAGCACAGAGAAGGCAAATAGTGAATCTGTGGCATCTTACTACACTGAAGGACAGTGACTGCATTGGGGTATTGGTGGGGACTTGATAATACAGGTAAATGTAGTAAGTACATTGTTTTTTCATGTGAATCCTTCATAAGAGTATATATCAATAATACCTTAATAAAAAAAATTATATATAAGGGAATACAGAAGATATGAACAAAATGACTGATGAAGCTGAACCAAAAGGTATGTACAGTATACAATAGCTTGCTGAGAACATATCTTTTAAGTGTCCATAGTTTATTAAAGCTGCACATGTTAAACCACAAAGAAAAACTTTAAATTCCAAAAAAACTGCAAATGGTAGAATACATTTAATGGATCACAATACTATAAAAACTAGAATTTATTTACATAAGCAAAAGCAACCCTCCTTTAATCATGCAGAATTTAAATTCCCTCAAATCTATGCTTGGTTTAAAGAGAATATTGAAACAGATTTCAGACTACATAGAATATAAAGAGAAAATATTACATATGCAGCTAAAAATCTGTGTTCAGCCTTAAATTACAACTTAAAACCTCTATAATTAAAGAGTGAATGAAACAAGTATCTAACTCAAAAAGTTTGTCAAAGAAAAAACCCAAGAAAAAATTAAAAGTCAGAGATGAAACCAGTAATTAATAAATTATTAAAGAGGGAAGTAACAGATCTGGCAGATAAATCCAAGGAGCTGATTCTTGGGGGAGAAGAAAATGTAACAAAATAGATAAACCAAAACCTAAAGTAGACCAGAGAGTGATTGTTAAATGTCATTAATACTGAGACCCTGGTGTTTTAAACTACCATATTGGTGTACAAGATTTCAAAACTCAGCGAGCAGCTTTGTTTGCCCTCCCTGACTCTGCCTGCCACTGTCACCTCGCCAAGACCTATGCTGTTCCAAATCCTTCTACCTGTGCAATCTTTGTTTTCCACTAAGTTCTTACAGCTCTGCATCCTCAAAAAGTAGAATGCCCTCTGAAGGTGATGTCTCTCTCTGATAAAGAGGAAAAGCAAGGTGTAGGGTAGGGCAGTGTTGTACTTGAGGTTCTGAGAGTAGCCCAGAAGGAGTGGCCTGAGAGTTCACTCTCTAAGTAATGAAACTTGGACTTATTACAACAGGAACAGTCTCAAATGCACCTGGGTTGTGGGGACTGAAGTTTAAGGAAGCAGGAAGTAGAATGACAATATAAAATGCTTACATGTTTACACATTTAAAAAATTTGAAGTTATATAATGCTTATAAATTTTTATATTTAAGATCTATTAAGAATTTAATGAATTCAAAAAAAAAAAGAATTTAATGAATTCTAACCACAAATGAGTAACTGAAACACCCATCTACCCATCTGCCCATTCTTCTCCTAAATGGCAACTGCTGTTACTAGCTAGTCTAATCAAGCAGGGAAGAATTAAAAGCAGAAAGAGTGATAATAAAGATGCTCTAAGTATTTAAAAGGCCAAGAGAGCAAAACTATTACATAAGAACTTGAGTATGTGGCTGAATTAGTTTATTTTTCTAGGAAAATGCAAGCTGCCAAAATTAACCCTAGGAGACAGACAAATTAAACAGACTATAGTTAATAACAAGAGAAAAAACTGAGAAAATGCTACCATTTTAAAGGGGACTGGGAGATAACATCAGATTAATTTTGTAAATTGCCAAGGATGCTACCAGAACTGTTCCAGAGTTTAAAGAACAAAAGCTTCCAAATTGTTTTTATATATTTTGCATATGCATTACTGATTCTAAATCTGACAGAGCACAAAAATAAAACTATAAAAATTTCCCTTATGTCACTATACAGTTCCTAAATAGACTATCCATAACAGAACTCAACAGTTCATTAACATTATTCTCAAACATATGAGAACCATACTTATCAAAGGTAGCTCAATGAGGCAATCTATTCGTATAACATACAGTATTAACAGGTTGAAGAACTATGTGTCATGTCAATAAACCTTAAAAAGTGATCTGATAAAATTCCATTTCCATTCCTGATACCAAATTACTTAGTAAATTAAGAAGATTGATGCTTCTAACCTGATAAAAGTAGTAAAAATCTCAAATGAAAGGGTATACCACCATGCTTAATATTAATACATTTTCACACCAGAAGCATTTTCAATACCATTAGAACACACAATGCACATGAAGTACTATTTCTTTTATTCCATATTTATTCTAGAAGTATCAATTATGTTAGAAAAGAGAAAAGGAAAAATACTGGGAAAAGGCAAAACAGCATTTGTAGATATGATTCTGAGACAAAAAACCCCAAAAGAATTGTGAAGAAATTACTTCAAATAAAAGAATGCAGTCAGGTGGTGGGTTACAAGTTAATATCCAAAGTTAACAGCCTTTATATACATAAACCAGAAAATAAGATGGTAGGAAAAATCTCTACCTAGATAAAATACCTAGTTACGACCAAAAAGAAAATTTAACATGCATAGAACCTATTCACACCTAAACAGGTACCTAAAATCAATTTTCAGTAAGTAGAACATGCTATACTCTTAAGAAGAGCTAGTATTATAAAAGTGATGACATTTTCCAAATTAATCTATTAACTCAATGTAGTAATATTTAAAATATATCAAGAGAACTTTGGAGAAACTGAACAAAATGGTAGTCAAGTTCACTTGGAAAAACAAACATACAAGAAAGCCAAAAAAGATTTTCTGTACAAGATAGTGTTTACAACAGGAGGCAGAGTATGGAGAGGGAGGAATGTGATTAAGGGCAACCAGAGCTTTAAAACACACCATGAAGCTTCACTAATTAAAAGAGTTTGGTACTAGAAAAGAAAATAGACTGAGGAATGAAAGAGACTACTGCAGAAATAGGCCCACAAAAAAGAACTTTAGTTATGACAGGATTACTCAGTCTCAGTGCTACTGATGACCATTTTTGACAACTAAAAATGTCTCCAGACATTGCCAAATGTCCCTTGAAGGGCAAACTGTCCCTGGCTTATTACCACTGGTTTATGGTAACAGTGATATTTCAGACTGGAGGTTGGGAGAACAGGTATCATAATTGGATCCATCTTTAACTCATTTATGATTTCAAATTAATTTTTAATTATACAAGTTATGTGTGGATATTTTACCTGGTAAAAACTAAAATCATACACCTCTACCCTCATCATCCCTTTCTCCCACTCTGAAGAAACAACGGCTATTTTAAGTTAGAGTATATCACTCTAAGAGCTTTTGCTATGTATTAAAAAAATATATATATATATATATTGTGTGTGTGTCTATGTACATGTATATATGCACTTGGGGAAATACACTTTGATGTGAAAAAAGTTCTAGAAGAAAGCACATGTTGACCTAATTTATAACCTTAAATATGACAGGTTTTTGTAGGTAGAATACAAAACCCAAAAATCATAAAACATCAATGGATTATTAGAATTTGTAAAAATTGAAAAACTTTTTTAGCAGAAATATCATAAAGCTGTAAACATAAAAACTGGAAAAAATCATTTTCAGTAAGGGCTAATTTCTTATAGAAAGAGTTAATATGAGTTATTAAGAAAATGTTGAGTACCAAAGGAACTGGCTGTTTAAATAAAAATAATTACAAATGCCTGGAATCAATTATGTAAATAAAAAAAGAGAAACCATTTTTCACTTGCCATATTATTAGTTAAGTGTGATGACATTCCAGAGTTAATGACAGTGTAAAGGCAATGTCAGTTCAACAGTTTTTTGCAAGATTTAAATGTTCCAACTTTCTGGTGAATAATTAGCACAAATTCTTTGACCTCGGAATTCCAGCCCTAGCAATTTATCACATAAATATAATACATAAAGCTTGAGAACAATATAATGAAGATTTAACAGCAAAACATTGGAAACAACTGAAATGTACATAAAATGAATACCAGTTAAACAAAACATGGCATGTCCATACAAAGGGAATATACTGTACTCAATGCAGAGATAACGTAGATCTGACTGTGCCCTTCTCAAAGAGCTCTAAGATGCATTTAAGAGATGGAAAAAATGTAAATGACATAATTAATCCTGTGTTTAAAAAAAAAATTAAGGTAACCCTGATTATTTAACACTCTTCTCACTAACACAACTCTGAAATCAATAGGTATAATTATGTTTCTCAATGGATCCCTCTTTACCTGAATTCTTGCTATTCAGGAACCAAAGAGATTCAAAAAATGAAAGGGATACTTGGTACATATATAAAAATAAAAACATGTGATATGATATATATGCCTGCATCTTCTTCCTGGAGTAAATGCCAACATACTATTAAGGTAACTTGCCTTTAAATGATGAGAAGGATTTCACTTCTTACCTGATGCCTTCCTGCATTAATTGAATTTCCTAGCTTTATACATTTTAAAATAATGTACATTTATGAATTTTTAAAATTTCAAGTTTATACATTACTTTTTTAAAAAGTCAACAAAACCCCGCATAGGGAGATTTAATAGCTCTAGCTTTTGTACTTCTACGTATGTAAATGCCAGTTACTGCTGTTATTTTTAAAAAATTAATAAACACTGTAAGAAGAGCAAAAAAAAAAAAAAGGAGAGGAAAATACAAAAAGAAACCTCAAATGCAAGTCTTTAAATAATAAATTCTCAGAAAATTAAGCACCTAAGACCCCCCAGTATTTCTCACTAGAAAAGAAACTGTATTCAGGAAATGAAAGTAATTACTGATAATTAATAATGAAATATTGAAAATAAATAATGATAATTAAATGTTAGCTGAGTCTATAAAAACTGCAGAGGTATTTCCTAAATGTTTATTTTTTGTATCGACAGTTACATACTACTTACCCAGCTTGGAAAATCAGACCAAGTTGGAACTCGCTGACAGAGGTCCCGGAGAATACGTATGATAATCACACAGGACTGCAGACCATTAGCTCTAGCCTTAAGAGCAACACAAAAACCAACTGAATTAATCTTAGAAATATTGAAGATATCCCTTGATGAAAAAAAGTTAAAATACCACTGTTCAATGGAAGCTCAGATAAAAATAAAATAAAAATAACCACTCTTAAAATTGAATTCAATGAGCTGCCATTTACAGCAATATTTTATGCCAGGGTTAGTATTTAAAAGCTGGTATTTTAGGTCAAAGTAAACAGATTATACAAGAATACTATTTCTTGATCCCCTGTGAACCTTGACCTGTGTTCATTTAAAACAGTAAACTTAAAAAAAAAAATCTGCCTACATTAGAAATAAAAGAAAAAGTAAAGAGCTAAAATGTTTGTCTAGGGACTGAAAGGTTAAGGAAATCTGTTTGGTTTCCCTTCTGTGCCTTTGCATGGCTGCAAAGTCACTAAACCAAACAGCTGCTTCCTCACCTTTCACTCCCTACACTTATTAACTTAGAGAAAGAGGGGGGAAAAATCTTAAAACTATACACAAAGCTTTAAACACATATTCCATTATTTAAAGCAAAGTTAATCTGCAGCCTTATGGAATATAATATATATACACAAACATGTGATGTCCTAAACAAGTCAACTTTAAATATAGCCACTAAAAATAAAAATAAAAAAACCCAAACTATGAAACACCCCCAAAACCTAAGTTTATTATCAAATTAATAGTAACTGCAATATGCAGATCTTCATACCCAGCTTTCTATGTTAACATATTTTCTGAGATTTAATTTAAAATAGTATTGCTTGGGCAATCTTTTGAAATGTTTAAACACAGTTAAACATGTGTGCTGAACTACTCTCTCATAAGGCTACAAGAAAAAAGTAAAATGATGTTCCGAACCTGGAACCACTTAGCGTGGCGTAGAGCAGCCAGAGCGTCAAGGCATTTTTGCCTGTCCAAGACGTCCGGTGGGTCTTTCACCATACCCGAGGTTACATCTAAAATGGATTGAATTGGCAAAATGCAGTGAGGAATGGGTGTTTGACCAGGTGAGCAAGACACTTCCTTAAAGTAGCATCAGTGTCACATGAGCCATTTGAGAATTTATCAGCACTTTAATGTACCCAGGGAGTTATTTTCAATAAATTTACATAATCCAATATGAAGATCAAAAGGAAAATTAATTTAAACTCTTAATTTAGAAATACAATAAATAGTTTCTGCAAATATAAACCTGCCCACCAAAATAAAATCAAAAGGAAGGATTACTAGACACAGAGCACCAGCACAAAGACAAACAAGGGGGAACACAAAAATCCACCTTAATAAATGAGAATGTACTACAATAAACCATTCTAAATGGTCACAGGTTATTTTGGGGCTACTACAGCAAAGAACTAATGATAAATATGGAATGATCAATATGGTAATAATCATAGAAAAAAACAAAGAGCCAAAAATAGGCATTTCTAAGAGTTCAATGCTTTCTCTTCCCAGGGAATTTTGGCGATAAGGAATTATGAATTCTTTTTAAAAATTCAAAGTTCCCACAAAGTCCTCCCAAGAATAATTTGAGAAAAACAGTGGATCAAGTAGAAAAGGGCAATGGGAACTAGCATAGTTAAATAAAGTAAGTATAGAAATAGAAGAGATGCAGTAAGCAGTGATGATAAACAATATGAAGGGTCTAAGGTTATACAGTAATTAATTTTAATCAGATTATTGTATTAAAACATAAATGAGCTACATGAGAAGAAAATATGAACCTAAACCAGGACAAGAAGTTAACTTTACATTCTTTAAAGTAATTGGAAGGCCAGCTTTATATTCACCTAAAAATATCTGTAAAATGTGTGTAAAAGTAACAGCAAATTTACTATTCAAAAGTAAATGCCAATTAAGTCAATCTAATTCACAGCTCTTGGGATCTTAACAGAGTAAATATTTTCTAAGTATAGGAAAATAATATACCAGGCAAGTATCTATTGAACTTAACAGTCTTGGCTAAAAAGCAACAAAATTATGGGGCACTGAGGATATAACTTAATAACACTGAGGGCACCAAATGAATACAAGGGACAAAAGAAGAACTGTATGATTAAAGAAAAAGTTAAAGAGGATTTTCTGCAACTCTGGACAAGTTATTTGGCTGTGTATTTTATATGTGCATTCTGAAATCTTAAAAGATATTTATCTTTATTTCGAGTAGGTAACATATAAAAAAAGTATCATAATTCCATCCCATTTGGGCTTTCTATTCTTAGTTCTTACTCCTCAAATTATCAGATGGCTCAGATTTTTCAGAAGACCTATTAGAAGGGAGATTTACAGGTAAACAAGGAACACTACGAGGCATCTGAGAATGAACACCAAAAGAGAAACTGGGTACTAAGAAGAAACTATAAAGACAAAAATATTAATTTTTTAATGTAATAATCTCAAAATCTACAAGGATCACTTACTAAATCCAGAAATATAGTGAACATAAGAAATGAGTTATTCTGAGATACAGAAAAGGAACACAGGAAAGCACAGCTAACTAATGAAGTAGAAAAAGAAACAACAACAAATATAAAAACCCACTCCCTTCAAAGCAGGGTTAGAGAACATGCTGAAGGACCTCTTTCCATTTCCCTTATTTACATTATTTGCTAAAGCTAGTATGCAAATAGGTGACAATGTACAATCTCTTTCTGAAAAGTTTCTGAATTTCTAATGTTAATTCACAATGTTATAATTTCCTCCAGTATGTAAGAAAATTATTCTTTTTGCACACGAACATTCATAACTTTGGAAATTTTAACTAACAATACAATTTCAAAGACGCCAAGACACCTATTGCAATTTTAAACAAATTAAGAGCTATAAGTAGGAAAGTTCTAAATTTAGAGTGTGGATTTTTGCACCCATTTTGTGTTTCAAGTGGATTAACCCCTTATATATATTGTGCTAAAATCATACTTATTGCCTAATACCCAGTTAACAAAACAAAAATTAATTTATTAAAAAAAAGCAAATTCTTACCCTACAAGGATGTATTTCACAGATTTTAAGGGGTTAATCACTAGTTAGAAGACATGCTGTGTCCACACTATTTTATGATTAAAGTTAATGGGAATATATTAATTTAAATTAACATGGTTATATAAAATATATAATCCACCCAACCATTTAAAAACTAGTGTGAACACTGCTCAATTCTAAAAGAGACAAAGACAAAACAAACGAAACAGGCACACAAAGGACAACAAATGCCAGACTCTGCATCCAAAATCCCTCTTTAATCAAATGGCAGGTGTGACACTGAGCTTTTGAAAGCCTTGGTCAAAAATCCTTCCGATGTCTTGGCAGCAACCCCTGACAGGAATCAGTTCCCTCTGCTAGAAGGCTTTGGACCGGCCTGATAAGCTACAGGTGGAGAAAAACATACACAATACTTGACTTGCTGCAGAAAGACTGTAGCAAAGGTTAGAGCATTTTGAACATTGCAAGTTTCAAGTCAATTAAATGTTTACTTAATGTTTAACTGTCAAACACAGTACCATAAAAATTAGATCTGTCATGCGTTTAACAGTTATTTGGGCAATTTATTCATTTCGTTTAAATAATTTTTGATACTAAACAGGATAATCACTCATTAAAGAGGCTACCGGCACCATGCGCAAGTCACAAGTCTTGTGATTTACAACTGCTCTTCCGGCAAAGCCTTCCTTACCCCTGTGCTAACTTCCCAAAGCAAGCTACAGGCTTTAAATGATTTTAAGACACAGAGCATTGGGAGCTGCAGTGAAAGAGAATACATACCGTTATTCTGCAGCAAGAAAGAAGCAATCTTCATAATGAAGCTAAAGACATGGTTTACTGCAGTTATCTGCAGCAAGGAACACTTATCAATGTTTCTAAACTTTTTGCACATCCAACTTTTCAGCTCAGTGTCTTGAGGTAAAACCTTTCAATTTTGGACTTTTCATTTCTCTCATATTTATGAAATTCAGAACAATAATTCGAAATCAAGTCTGGGTCAGACAAAAATATAGTTTTGTTTCCTTTAGAAGGGACGGGATATCAAAGACTCTACTATAAATACTATTTAACTTTAGATTTTTGGAACATAAAATGACTTGATACTGCACAAATTTAAATAAGCCTAAATTTAATTGGACAATTAAATTGAAATAAAGTTAAATCATTATGTGAGTATAATTTCATCCTAAGTATAGCAACTTTTATTTATAATATATCGCATTAAAATATAATTTTTTTAATTATAAGAGTGACAGGCTACACATAATTGACTAGATTGACTCAAGAACTGTTTTTGCAGTACCATCCACAGCCAGACCTTGTGTGGAAACTGATTTTCACATAAAAGATCCTTTACACAATACCAATTTTTTTTTAAGATCAAAGCTTATACAAGTCCTGACGTGGTGTATATACAAAGTATGCAAGACTAGACATGTCTCCCTATGACCACATTTTTAATAAAATGTTCTTTTCCTGGGTTATGGAAAAAGCCCAGTGCCTTAAAATGCTTTGCTGTAAGAAAATAAATTTAAAGGGACAATAATTGAGAGCCCAGTGATACCATTTCAAATTAATTTTAGTATTGAATATATAGTATTTTCTCCTCTAATTGTATCACAAAGAAATATTAGTGTAGATTATAACTCCATACTCAACAAGTTCAGAGGTACAAAAACAACATGAAAGGAAACAAAGTAAATTTTATCTGACCCATAAAACAACAGAACCAACATATGGCAGACACTGACCATGCTTTTTGGCTTAAAAGCTTTTGAAGCTTTGAGAATGTTATAGAACAGTCCCTAAAGCAACATTGCTGGCACCAGCTGGATTTCATATTCTACAATTGTAACTTAAGTTTAAAAACCCTGAATTGTACATAACTCACTAACTGCACCTACGCCATTTATTTTTCAACATCTCTAGTATAGTATTAGGGCCAAACACCCAAATCTACGTGCATTAGGATGCTCTGCATTTATGAAAAGTGCTTCAAACCAAAGAGCAACCTCAGAGAACTAGAAATATTTACCTGAGAATGAGCCAAATCCATGATTACATATATAACAATGCCTCTTCAAATGTAGATGTTGTATTAACCAATTTTGTTTCTAAAACTCTCTTGTCTTCTTTGTAAGACAAGGCAAGAACAAGAACTTTTTAACAGAAGTTAAATTTGTGTCCCCTTTACTAGCAACACTTAATGTTTTCACGTGTCAACTATTTCAGTAAGAATAATTTTGAACTTTTTTCCAGAAATCTGAGGTTAGCAAGAAAAGAAAAAAAATCAAGAAAATCAATAATACCATGAGTGTTTTATATAAAAGTACATTATTTAAAAAGAGCATTTACTTTCTGGGAAATGATCTTAAGCAAAACTGGTTGCCATATAACACAATCAAATTCATACATAATGCCAGCATGTTGCCTTCTAGGGCTTAATGCCATCTAAAAGAGTAGGTGAATAAAAAATAGTTAATACTAGTAGAATGTTTAATGGCTTTCCAACCTCCTTCCCTCATGTTCTCTTCTCGAATAATTGGAGATGTCAGGGTGATAGTGACTTGCATTTTGGGTTCCACACATGAATTCAAAATTATTGCCGCTTCAGACACAGCACATTTTATGTCATACTTCTCAGGACTTATAACCTATGTAATGAAGAGTATAAGAAATTAGTTGGACCTTTTAAATTATCAGATAAAACTGTTTCATTATGGCTCTTTCATTATTTTTTTTTTACTACCATAACCATCTTATAAGGACTAATTCATATACTACTCCCTCCAAGAAGCCTTGCAAAAAATGCAATTATCACTAATCTCTTGCTCCATTTTCTTTGTAGAATTCTTTGCTGTGCTAATACTTATCATTATTTTTATCATGTGAGTTATTTGTGTATCCCCCTTAAGTGACTTCATGGATAAAAGAAATACTGCCATATTTATTAATGTATCTTCCAAACTGCACCTGGGTAGTTAAATACTCATATATTTGCAGAATACTGTGAAATCAACAGATGTACATTTTATCAGGAAGCAGAAAGTCCTGGTTAGTATCAAGAAAAGCCAGGATTCACTGTAATCTGGTAGACCTGTAATAAGCCCCAGTTTACATCAAGAAATGCAACTACAGAAATTACATGGCGTGTTTACAGCATAGTATCTAGGTTCAAATCCTGGCTGTGCTACTTCACTAGTGATATAAAAATGGCCAAATTATTTAACTCCCCTGTACTATTCTGGGGATAGTAATTTTAACTAACCTATAGAATTGTTGATTAATTTAATTAAGTAAAGCACTTAAAATAGTGCCTGGCACATGGTAAGTACTATACAAATGTTAATTATGATGATGATGAAGAATTCATTTCTCTTGCTTATCCACCTGTATAGTAAGTACAGACTGATTTAGAAATGGAAAGAGTATTATTCTGCTTTTCAGCTTAAATGCTTAATGGTTTAGTTAGTATATATTTCCTGCTTTGTAGTTTTACTAAGCACACAATTAGAATGAGGTTTCTTGCAAATTACATAATTTTTTCAAGGTGCTCAAACCTTTTCTTCTCCCCTTCTATTGACCTCGCAGCCTCAACAGAGTGGTAAGAAGTAGACATACAATGCCCATTCTGCTGGCTCCTAGTATGTAAAAAGACTCACCCACAAAATCTTAACTTCTTATCTACAACAATGGTAATATGAAGCAAACACAGAAAGTGCCAGTTATTAGAACTTACATTCACTAGCATGAGCCCTGCTATTCCTTTTGTTATCAGTTGCTCTGCTATGGTCAGGTACTATTTATTCTGACTCATTACTGTAAAATACACATTACAAATGAAATGTCAATCAACTTAGATTTAGAATGCCCAATTAAACTGCAAGGTTTTGAAATAAGTTTTATACTTATTTAAGGAATCTATTTTAAATCAGTCTGAGACTCTGATAAGCTAATGCATAAAATTTTTAAAAATTCAAACTTAAGAGAAAAAAAAGTTTGCTTTTGTAGGACCAAAAGGGGATATTCTACTAACTGTGCATTGTCATGACTTTTGGAGACATAAGTAATTCCTACCATGATAACATGTAGAAAACCAAAAATAATCACATTAAAATTGGAAGATTCAAATCAGAAAGACTATTTTAGTTACATTTTATTAAGAACACGCATTCAACTAAATAGGCAAAAAGTTCATGAATATAAAAAATTCAAGCTTGCTAGACATGGGCTTAGCTTAAAATAAATAAATAAATAAATTTCTGTCCTGAATTGCCCTCTTTCTTATGATTCAAATCTTAGAAAAAGAACAGGAAGAGGACATATGCTATAATTTTACATTTTAAAATAAATTAACATGGCTTCATGCCAAATTCAAGCACCATAAAACATAAAAAGACAAAGTAGAAAACAGTTCTAACCAACTTGCACAATCTAGAAAAAAACTCCTTACGAAAAGCCAAGCCAAAATTTTAAAGACTTGCTTAGGTTTAAGCTGAAACAAAGCTAGCCCTACTGAATACTTTGAACTAGACAAGCAATAAAAATGAACATTTCCATAATACTTACAGCAAGCTGTTTGGGTAGATTTTCTGCAATACGGCTTAATAATGTCTTTGAAGGTTTCTCTGAGCACAGCAAAACAAGGTTGACATTTCTATCTCCTCGGAGAAGTAATCCTTTTGCCAATACTCCCACTCGCAAAACTCCCTTTAAAGCTCTGCAGTGAGATCAAATTATATTATGGCATTTCTCTTCTCAACGAGATCATAATAATCTCTAAACATACAAAAGTAAATTTAGTAAATTTCATACTATTAAGATTTTCAATACAATGTAAAAACATTTAATATTTTTAGAAGTATCTTCATTTAGATAAGATATATGGATAAGTAAATCAATTAAGAGGTAAGTTCTCAAAGGGACAACTGCAAAAACACTAATACTTCTTCTCTGTCTCACTTTACAAATTAGAATAAGAGTCATGTTTAATATAACACAGAAATATTTCCAAATGGCAAAGGGAAAATGAAAAATTGTATCACAACACAAAACTATGAAAGATGTTGCTAGAACTTGGGTTTACTCATGCTTTATGGGCAGTGCATTAAGGAAAGTGTTGCAAAAAAAAAAAGACTAAACATGAGACAGAGGCAACAAATTTAAAAAATTGAGTTAATAACTAATTAGAAAAACTATAAAGGATGCTTTGAAAAGATTTAAAATAATTTTATATAAACTTAATAGTAAAATTACAAAATTTGAGATTGTACGGAATGATTTCTCATTTTAACAAAAGGCAGTTGAGTATGTTAAATATTTAACCAAGCATGTTAAAACATGTAGACTAACACCTGAGAGTTTTCAGTCTTTGTAACTTTTACTTCAAGTGTAAGAACTCCATGTATGGAATAACACAACTATACAAAATAAATGAACTCTTACAACATACCTGTCTTTACCTCCCTCTTTCTTATCATCTCCCTCTTTGTTCTTGCTCTTCTCATGTTCAGACAAACTGTCTGAAACAAGTTTTAAAGCACGTTCAGTGATAGAAACAATTTTCTGAACTGCCTGTAATTCCTCTTCGGTTGGATAAATGGTTGCATGTTTTGTCATTACATAACGGTCATCAGATGAGTCAGGGCGACGTAAAGGCTAGAAAGAAAAAAAATTACTTCATTTGAAAATATGTTTACTGAACAAAAGTAAACTCATTTTTCAATTATACATGTTTGTCATAACTTTTTAGTAAGAAAGTCTATTATACAAGTCCATTTAAAACTATTTTTGTTTTTCTGTTTCAATAAAAACAAAAATGCAAACTATGAAAAGTTACACTATCAAAAGTATGTAAGTATATACGTATATACATGCTCTGCCTCAAAACAAGTAAAATTGTAACACCATGTAAAATTATAAAAATACTTTTTACTCAACTTTACAAAACAGTGATTCTGCAATGTTTTTTGCTTTAAATAAACAAGTTTTACAAATGGCTGCTCAGTGCAAAGACAAGATGAGAATAGGTTAAGGAGGAGGAATTTGCAGTTTTTTTCAAAGTGAAAACAAAACAAACAAAAATATCCTGTTGCTTTCCGTAGTCAACTTCTATGAAACGTTCCTCATAATCCAGCTTCCATGGAACATAAATTTTCAAGATGCAGGTCTTTCCTACAGTTTCCTGTTGCGCTCTTCTTGAATGACTTACCTACTCCCCTTTATGCTGCACTCAATTACATAGCAGATTTTAGACGGTTATAATTTGAAAAAAGAAAAATGATTCTACATCACTGGGGATGGAAACAAGAAAAATTCTGAAAGCAAAGCAACTGCCTTCAAAATTAATTGTTCCTGATAATCTAAAGAACAAAGGCAAGAAAATCTCTGATGTAAAAGAAGAGTGGGCAAAAGCAACTCTGCTCCTATTTATCTTACACTGAAGATAAGATTCAAGATTCATGGAAACTCTATGAAGTCCTTATAAATAAAGACAAGAGTTGATAACCTCTAATAAAGGAGGGAAAATTCTAAATCAAATAAAAAACTTACATTGAGATTATGAGACTATTAAATCTAGTAATTAGCCCCCAAACTATTATCTTCTAATGCTAACCAATCTTGCACTCTCACCCCCATATAAACAAAGTGGACACTCACTGCAGGCCCCTGTGGCTGAGGAGGCATGCCTGGGCGGACTCCCAGAAGGCCTAATGGGCCTGGGGGACCATGAGGATAGCCTCCATCAGGCATTCGGCGGCGATCATCCCAATGATGCTGTTCTTCCTCCATTCTTCTCCAGTACATGTCCTCTTCATAACGTCTGAAACATACAGAATATTAATTATAAGCCTGTAAGAAAAATGCAACCTGAGAACTTACATCAATAACATCATGAAAAGCAAAAAAAAAACAAAAACAAAAACAACAAAAAAAAAACAAACCAAAACAAAAACACCAAAAAAAAAAAAGCTTAGGTAAATGCTTTTTTACTTTATTCTTTTTCCCTTATTTACTTTAATCTAGAAGTAAATGGAAGTGAAAAGAGACTGAAAGAACAAAAGGAAAAGCAGAACAAAATTTCACGGCCTGATGTCCATCAAAAGAACAAGCATCAGAAACTTCAGGGTTCCTTCCAATCTCAGTCTCTTTAAGGGAAGGATCGTAAACTTAAATCCCTACCCCGAAGTGGCCAGACCAGTTTAAGTGAGCAAAAGACCCAAGGCACACATATAGAAATTTTCTTCATGTCTCCAAAGAAATGTGCTCTCCTACTTTTTCCTTAGAGACCCCTTTCAGACTACCTTTAATTTCCCCATCTATGATAAAAGCAGAGAAAAAGACATGTGTCTACTATGAGGAAACCTAACAGCAGAAGACAGTAATAAATGGCAACTCAAACTCTGTCTCTCTTGGGGACACATTAAGGGTTGTGGGTACTATGGTAAGTAGAAAGCATGTTCTGGCTAGAGACAACAGCTGCAACTCAAGCTCCCATTAATTATTGCCGAGAGGTAATACAGGCTGTAATCACAAAGTCATCAGGATTTTAATGTTTTTCAATGTCTTTAAAGTTGATCATTAAATGTTGGTTCAGATTTTAAAATACCATGTACACCAAATAAAAACCTACAGGGTGAATATGGACTATGGACACCTAAGGTGTACTCTCCGCTTTAATGGTCAGCATTTCAAGGATCTAATTTCTTTTTCACCATATCAATCTCTTTCAGTTCTATCCTCATTTCCAGCTTCAAAGTAGGATACCAGTTACTCCCAAGGGAAAGCAGAGCGCTAAAGCAAATTTTGGAAGCAGTAAGATTTTTTTTTAAATACATATATTTTATTTATTATTTATTTATTTTTATTTTGGTATCATTAATGTACAATTACTTGAACATTATGGTTACTATACCCCCTATTATCAAGTTCCCCCACATACCCCATTACAGTCACTGTCCATGAGCATAGTAAGATGCTACAGAATCATTACTTGTATTCTCTGTAAATACTGCCTTTCCCGTGCCCCCCCCCTCCGCTACATTATGTGTGCTAATCGTAATAGCCCTTTTCCCCCCTTATCCCACCCTTCACACCCATCCTCCCCAGTCCCTTTCCCTTTGGTAACTGTTAGTCCATTCTTGGGTTCTGTGAGTCTGCTGCTGTTTTGTTCCTTTAGTTTTTTCTTTGTTCTTATACTCCACAGATGAGTGAAATCATTTGATACTTGTCTTTCTCCGCCTGGCTTATTTCACTGAACATAATACCCTCTAGCTCCATCCATGTTGTTGCAAATGGTAGGATTTGTTTTCTTCTTATGGCTGAGTAATTCCATTGTGAATATGTACCACCTCTTCTTTATCCATTCATCTAATGATACACACTTAGGTTGCTTCCATATCTTGGCTATTGTAAATAGAGCTGCAATAAACATAGGGGTGCATATGGCTTTTTCCAACTGCACTGTTGCATTCTTACGGTAAATTCCTAGGAGTGGAATTCCTGGGTCAAATGGTATTTCTATTTTGAGTTTTTGGAGGAACCTCCATACTGCTTTCCACAATGGTTGAACAAGTTTACATTCCCACCAGCAGTATAGGAGGGTTCCCCTTTCTCAACATCCTCACCAACATTTGTTGTTTGTCTTTTGGATGTTGGCCATCCTAACTGGTGTGAGGTGATAACTCATTGTGGTTTTAATTTGCATTTCTCTGATGATTAGTGAGGTGGAGCATCTTTTCATGTGCCTGTTGGCCATCTGAATTTCTTCTTTGGAGAGTGTCTGTTCAGCTCCTCTGCCCATTTTTTAATTGGGTTATTTGCTTTCTGTTTGTTGAGGTGTGTGAGCTCTTTATATAATTTGGATGTCAACCCCTTATTGGATCTCATTTATGAATATATTCTCCCACACTGCAGGATGTCTTTTTGTTCTACTGATGGTGTCCTTTGCTGTACAGAAGATTTTGTTTGATACAGTCCCATTTGTTCATTTTTACTTTTGTTTCCCTTGCCTGGGGAGCTTTGCTCATGAAGAAGTTGCTCATGTTTATGTCCAAACAATTTTTGCCTACAGTTTTTCCTAAGCATTTTATGGTTTCACGACTTACATTCAGTTCTTTCATCCATTTTAAGTTTACTTTTATGTGTGGGGTTAGACAGTAGTCCAGTATCATTCTCTTACATGTAGCTGTCCAGTATTGCCAACACCAGCTGTTGAAGAGGCTGTCATTTCCCCATTGTACATCCATGGCTCCTTTATCGTATATTAATTGACTATTTATGCTTGGGTTTATATCTGGGCTCTCTATTCTGTTCCAATGGTCTATGGGTCTGTTCTGGTGCCAGTACCAAATTGTCTTGATTACTGTGGCTTTGTAGTAGAGCTTGAAGTCAGGGAGCATAATTCCCCCTGCTTTATTCTTCCTTCTCAGGATTGCTTTGATTATTCGGGGTCTTTTGTGGTTCCATATGAATTTTAGAACTATTTGCTCTAGTTCATTGAAGAATGCTGCAGGTATTTTGATAGAGATTGCATTGAATATGTAGATTGCTTTAGGCAGGATGGCCATTTTGACAATATTAATTCTTCCTAGCCAACAGCATGGGATGAATTTCCATTTATTAGTATCCTCTTTAATTTCTCTTAAGAGTGTCTTATAGTTTTCAGGGTATAGGTCTTTCACTTCTTTGGTAAGGTTTATTCCTAGGTATTTTATTTTTTTGCTGTGATTGTGATTGGAATTGTTTTCCTGATTTCTCTTTCTGCTAGTTCATCGTTAGTGTAGCAGTAAGATTTTATTAGACACATTTGTTTAACACAATAGAAAAGAAAGAAGCATGCTTCTCAAGTAGCACTGCAGAAACTACCAACTTCCTCAGGTTGGGATTAAGTAGTGTGTTTCAGGTCACCCAACTTAGTACTTTGGAGAAGTATAAAACCTTATTTTTGGGGGACTTGCATGATGGCAGTGTGAGATGTGAGATGGAGAGCTCCTCCCCAAACCACTAATTGCACAAAAATATAATTAATTAATACAACTAACGTTAAAACAGCAACAAGAAAGAAGGCTGACCCAGACTGCAAACAGACCTCACAAACAGAGCAGACCTCACGAAACAGGGCAACATAGGAAAGACTACTTAATCTGGCGGGACCCAAGCCCTTCTCCCACTCCAGCTCACTGGTGGGAGGAAGAGAAATGGAGCAGGGGAGGGGGTGGAAGACTGGGACTGCTGAACAGCTAGCCCTGGAGATCTGCTTTGTGAGCAGAATCCTATAGTGTGTGGTGCTCTGGACATTGGGGAGCTCCGACAGGCGGAGCACTTGAGAAATTGACATTCTGGCCGTTTGTGGAGGATGGGATCCACACGAGGCCCCTCTGTGTCAGAGGAAAGGCAGGCAGTCTGAGAGGCTTCCTAGCAGCCAGAGGGCCGCTTAAGGGGTGGAGTTTTCACGAAGGGGTGGGGTTTGCATGGAGCTTGCTGTGCAGGAGAAGGAAGAGCTGGACAAGGTTGCGTGGGCGAGCTCTGCCCACCTGGTTGGGAACTTTGGGGAGCTTCAGGTGTTCCATTGCCCCTGGCTGCCTACTCAGTTCCAAAGCCCCCCACTGTGACACACAGCATGCCAAACCTTCCTACTGGCCTGCAGGCACTTGCTTATAAACCCGCAGTCAGCGTGCATGCGTCAGGGCAGCCAGAGGGAGGCCCTGCCTAAAACAGCAAGAGACGCAAAGCACAGAGGTTTACACGTGTGTGCTTGGTCCACTGGCTCTGACACTGGAGACAGGAACCGGAGACGGGAATCAGGTAACAGATCTTTCCTTCCCCTAGGCACCAACTCCGCTCCCCTACGACCCCCAAACTCACTCTAGGGGCTGAGCAGCTCCAGAGGCTGGAGTTTCTGCGCACTAGTGGGCACCACACAGAAATATGAAACGACAAAAGAACATGATTCAGACCAAAATCTCACAAAACCCAGAAAGAGGGTCAAATGAAACCGAACTCACCAATCTTGCTGAAAGAGAGTTCAAAATAAATATTATAAACATGCTTATGTGACAGAAAAATATTCAAGAACTCAGGAATGAATTTAAGTTGGAGATTCAATCATTAAGAAATTCCATATCTGAAATGCAACATACAATGGAGGGATTTAAAAGCAGATTAGATGTAGTAGAAGAGACAGTAAATGGAATAGACATTAGAGAAGAGGAATACAAAGAAGCTGAAGCACAGAAAGAAAAAAGGATCTCTAAGAATGAAAGAACACTGAGAGAAGTGTGTGACCAATCCAAATGCAACTATACTCGCATTATAGGGGTACCAGAAGAAGAGAGAGAAACAGGGATAGAAAGTGTCATTGAGGAGGTAATTGCTGAAAACTTCCCCAATCTGGGTAAGGAGATAGTCTCTCAGGCCATGGATGTGCACAGATCTCCCAACACAAGGGACCCAAGGAAGACAATATAGACATATAATAATTAAAATGCCAAAGATCAAGGATAAACACTGACTCTTAAAAGCAGCTAGAGAGAGAAAAAATATCACATACAAAGGAAAACCCATCAGGCTATCATCAGATTTCTCAACAGAAACCTTACAGGCCAGAAGGGAATGGCATAATGTTATTTAATGCAATGAAGTAGACTGGCCTTGAACCAAGATTACTTTACCCAGCAAGATTATCATTTAAATTTGAAGGAGGGATTAAACAACTTACAGATAAGCAAAAGCTGAGAGAATTTACCTCCCACAAACCACCTCTAGAGTGCATTTTGGAGGGACTCCTATAGATGGAAGTATTCCTAAGGCTAAAAAGATGTCATGCAAGGAAGACAAAGAGTACAGAATATGATTCATAATATACAAAGAATGGAGGAGGAAGAAAAAGGAGGGGGAAAATAAAGAAAAGAACTTTTAGGCTGTGTTTATAATAGTATAGAAAGTAAGTTAAATTAGACTGCTAGATAGTAACGGAATTGCCCTTGAACCTTTGGTAACCACGAATCGAAAGCCTGCAATCGCAATAAGTACGTACCTATTGGTAATCACCCTAAATGTAAATGGTCTGAATGCACCAATTAAAGACATAGAGTGACTGAATGGATAAAAAAAAAAAAGACCCGGGATTCTGGGAAGATGGTGGTGTGAGCAGGGCGGCGGAAATCTCCTCCCCAAACCATATATATTTGTGAAAATATAACAAATACAACTATTCCTAAAAAAGAGACCAGAAAATACAATACAACAGCCAGGCTACAGCTACACCTGCGAGAACTCAGTGCCTCACGGAGCGGGTAAGATACAAAGCTGCGACCAGGCGGGACCCAAGCACTCCCCCACCCCAGCGCGCCAGTGGGAGGAAAAGATTCAGATCAGGGAGGGATGGAAGCACAGGCTCACCAAATAACCAGACCTGGTGATCTGTGCCAGGCGCACTGACACACACTGCATGGTGTATCAGAGATTAGAGAAACAAGTGCATGATCCGAGACGGGGACAAAAAGTGGATCCCCTCAGTTGGATCCCCGGGACAAAAGAAAAATGGGCGCTTTATTTTTTTTGTCATTTTTTTGTTTTTACTTTTTTGGTTAAAGTCTTAAAGAGACAAGGGCCCACAAGGGGAACAAAATCGTCCAAGCGCACTCAGTCAAGCAGGCTGGGAGTCTTGGGGAATTTCGGATCCCCTGTCCGGTGGCCGGGCAAAGCAGCCGAGCCGAGGCTTCCCACAGTGATCAACAGCCTGCCATTTGTCCCCTGCCCCTCCCACCCCAACCAGTGCCGCAATGGGTCTGGGAGCCTCCACTGCTGTGGAACAGCACAGGAGCGGCCACGCCCACAGCATCCTCACAGGATCTACTTCCGGCAGGCGTGCAGCTAAGTGGGAAGGACCCCAGAAGGCACCCAGCGAGACTTCAAATCCCTGCAGTGCTATAGGCTACGCTGAGGGTGACCCCGCACAGAGGTAGCGCTGGGGATTACTCCAGAGACTCCATTCTCCCGGTGGGCGAGAAATCAGTTCAGGCCCCGGAGAAGAGAAAGGAGAACAACCAGGAAGGGACTTTGTTCTTCCAGCTGACACACATGGCACCTACCAGCGACCACTTCTATCACCATGAAAAGACAGAGGAATATGGTACAGACAAAGATACCCAGACAACCCCAGAGAGAGGGCCTGATGGGATAGATTTATACAATCTTCCTGAAAAAGAATTCAGAATAAAAGTCATAACCATGCTGATGGATCTACAGAGAAATATGCAAGAGCTAAGGAAGGAAGTGAGGAAAGTGAGGAAAAACAATGCAGAAATCAGATAAGCGATCGACGGACTTAAGAGCAGAATGGACGAGGTGCAAGAGACTATTAATGGAATAGAAATCAGAGAACGGGAATACAGAGAAGCTGAGGCAGAGAGAGATAAAAGCATCTCTAAGAATGAAAGAATATTAAGAGAACTGTGTGACCAACCCAAACGGAACAATATTCACATTATAGGAGTACCAGAGGAAGAAGAGAGAGAAAAAGGGATAGAAAGTTTCTTTGATGAAATAATTGGTCAAAACTTCCCCAAGCTGGGGAAGGAAATAGTTTCTCAGTACACGGAAGCCCACAGATCTCCCAACACAAGGGACCCAAGGAAGACAACATGAAGACACATAATAATTAAAATGGCAAAGATCAAAGATAAGGACAGAGTATTAAAGGCAGCTAGAGAGAGAAAAAAGATCACCTACAAAGGAAAACCCATCAGACTGTCATCAGACTTCTCAACAGAAACCTTACAGGCCAGAAGAGAATGGCATGATATATTTAACGTAATGAAACAGAAAGGGCTTGAATCAAGAATACTGTATCCAGCAAGATTATCATTTAAATTTTAGGGAGGGATTAAACAATTCCCAGACAAGCAAAAGCTGAGGGAATTTGTGTCCCACAAACCATCTCTACAGGATATCTTAAAGGGACTGCTCTAGATGGAAGCACGCCTAAGGCTAAAATGATGTCATCAGAGAAAATAAAATCATAGCAAAGAAAGCAGACCATCCAAATACTAACTAAAGGCAAAAAGTAAAACTATCCACAAAAACAGTCAAAGGAAATATAAAAGAGTACAGAATAAAACACCTAGTATATAAAGAATAGAGGAGGAAGAAGAAGAAGAGAGCGAAATAAAGAACCATCAGACTGTGTTTATAATACCTTAACAAGAGAGTTAAGTTAGACTGTTAGATAGTAAACAAGCTACCCTTGAATCTTTGGTAACCATGAATCTAAAGCCAGCAATGGCAATAAGCACATATCTATCAAAAATAACCCTAAATGTAAATTGACTGAATGCACCAATCAAAAGACACAGAGTAATAGAATGGATAAAAAAGCAAGACCCATCTATATGCTGTTTACAAGAGACTCACCTCAAACCCAAAGATATACACAGATTAAAGGTGAAGGGATGGAAAAAGATATTTCATGCAAACAAGGAGAAAAAAGCAAGTGTTGCAGTACTTGTATCAGACAAAATAGACTTCAAAACGAAGAAAGTAGCAACAGATAAAGAAGGACATTACACAATGATAAAGGGGTCAGTCCAACAAGAGGATATAAACATTATAAATAGATATGCACCCAACACAGGGGCGCTGACATATGTGAAACAAATACTAACAGAATTAAAGGAGGAAATAGAAAGCAATGCATTCATTTTAGGAGACTTCAACACACCACTCACTTCAAAGGACGGATCAACCAGACAGAAAATAAGAGGCACCGAACAACACACTAGAACAGATGGACCAAACAGACATTTCTACAGAACTCTACACCCAAAAGAAGCAGGATACACATTCTTCTCAAGTGCACATGGAACATATTCCAGAATAGACCACATACTACGCCACAAAAAGAACCTCAGTAAATTCAAAATATAGAAATTCTACCTACCAACTTCTCAGATCACAAAGGTATAAAACTAGATATAAACTGTACAAAGAAAACAAAAAGGCTCAGAAATACATGGAGGCTTAATAACATGCTCCTAAATAATCAATGGGTCAATGACCAAATTAAAACAGAGATCAAACAATATATGGAGACAAATGACAAAAACAACACAAAGACGCAACTTCTGTGGGACGCAGCAAAGGCAGTTCTAAAAGGAAAGTATATTGCAATCCAGGCCTATTTAAAGAAGGAAGAACAATCCCAAATGAATAGTCTAAAGACACAATTATTGAAATTGGAAAAAGAAGAACAAATGAGGCACAAAGTCGCCAGAAGGAGAGATATAATAAAGATTAGAGAAGAAATAAATAAATTTGAGGAGAATAAAACAATAGAAAAAGATCAATGAAACCAAGAGCTGGTTTTTTGAAAAAATAAACAAAGTAGATAAACCCCTAGCCAGACTCATTAAGAGAAAAAGAGAATATACACACATAAACAGAATCAGAAATGAGAAAGGAAAAATAACGACGGACCCCACAGAAATACAAAGAATTATAAGAGAATAGTATGAGAATCTATATGCTAACAAGCTGGAAAACCTAGAAGAAATGGACACCTTCTTAGAAAAATACTACCTTCCAAGACTGAACAACCAAGAAACAGAAAACCTAAACAGACCAATTACCAGCAAAAAATTGAATGGGTAATCAAAAAACTACCCAAGAACAAATCCCCCGGGTCAGATGGATTCACCTCTGAATTCTACCAGACATAGAGAGAAGAAATAACACCCATTCTCCGTAAAGTTTTCCAAAAAAAAAGAGGAGGGAATACTTTCAAACTCATTCTATGAAGCCAGCATCAATCTAATACCAAAACCGGGCAAAGACCTCACCAAAAAAGAAAATTACAGACCAATATCCCTGATGAACGTAGATGCAAAAATACTCAACAAAATATTAGCAAACCGAAATCAAAAATACATCAAGAGGATCATACACCATGATCAATTGGGATTCATCCCAGGGATGCAAGGATGGTACAACATTCAAAAATCCATCAACATCATCCACCACGTCAACAAAAAGAAGAACAAAAACCACATGATCATCTCCATAGATGCTGAAAAAGCATTTGACAAAATTCAGCATCCATTCATGGTTAAAACTCTCAACAAAATGGGTATAGACAGCAAGTACCTCAACATCATAAAGGCCATATATGACAAACTCACAGCTAAGATCATACTTAACAGCGAGATGCTGAAAGCTTTTCATCTAAGATCGGGAACAAGACAGGGGTGCCCACTCTCTCCACTGTTATTCAACATAGTACTGGAGGTCCTAGCCACAGCAATCAGACAAAACAAAGACATACAAGGCATCCAGATTGGTAAAGAAGAAGTCAAATTGTCACTATTTGCAGATGACATGATATTGTACATAAAAAACCCTAAAGACTCCACTGCAAAACTACTAGAACTAATATCTGAATTCAGCAAAGTTGCAGGATACAAAATTAACACACAGAAATCTGTTGCTTCCTATACACTAAAGATGAACTAACAGAAAGAGAAATCAGGAAAACAATTCCATTCACAATTGCATCAAAAGAATAGAATACCTAGGAATAAACCTAACGAAGGAAGTGAAAGACCTATACCCTGCTACAAGACGCGCCTAAGAGAAATTAAAGAGGACACTAACAAATGGAAATTCATCCCATGCTCTTGGCTAGGAAGAATAAATACTGTCAAAATGGCTATACTACCTAAAGCAATCTACAGATTCAATGCAATCTCTATTAGAATACCAACAGCATTCTTCAATGAACTGCAACAAATAGTTCTAAAATTCATATGGAACCCCAAAAGACCCCTAATAGCCAAAGCAATCCTGAGAAGGAAGAAAGAAACAGGGGTATTTATGCTCCCTGACTTCAAGCTCTACTACAAAGCCATAGTAATCAAGACAATTTGGTATTGGCACAAGAACAGACCCAAAGACCAGTGGAACAGAATAGAAAATCCAATCATTAACCCAAACATATATGGTCAATTAATATATGATAAAGGAGCCTTGGATATACAATGGGGAGAAGACAGCCTCTTCAGCAGCTGGTGTTGGAAAAACTGGACAGCTTCATGTAAGAGAATGATACTAGACTACTGTCTAACCCCATACATAAAAGTAAACTCAAAATGGATCAAAGACCTGAATGTAAGTCATGAAACCATAAAACTCTTAGAAAAAAACATAGGCAAACATCTCTTGGACATAAACATGAGCGACTTCTTCATGAACATAT
Organism: Phataginus tricuspis; assembly: GCA_029783875.1. NCBI lineage: Eukaryota > Metazoa > Chordata > Mammalia > Pholidota > Manidae > Phataginus > Phataginus tricuspis. The sequence continues at coordinate 66,233,393 of JAQQAC010009165.1, read as the reverse complement.
CTCCCCGGGCAAGGGAAACAAAAGCAAAAATGAACAAGTGGAATCATATCAAGCTGAAAAGCTTCTGTACAGCAAAGGACACCAGCAGTAGAACAAAAAGACATCCTACGGTATGGGAGAATATATTCATAAATGGCATATCCGATAAGGGGTTGACATCCAAAATACATAAAGAACTCATGCACCTCAACAAACAAAAAGCAAATAATTCAATTAAGAAATGGGAGAGGACATGAATAGACACTTCTCCAAAGAAGAAATTCAGATGGCCAACAGGCACATGAAAAGATGCTCCACATCGCTAATCATCAGAGAAATGCAAATTAAAACCACAATGAGATATCACCTTATACCAGTGAGGATGGCTGCCATCCAAAAGACAAACAACAAATGTTGGCAAGGATTCAGAGAAACGGGAACCCTCCTACACTGATGGTGGGAATGTAAATTAGTACAACCATTGTGGAAAGCAGAATGGAGGTTCCTCAAAGAACTCAAAATAGAAATACCATCTGATCCAGGAATTCCACTCCTGGGAATTTACCCTAAGAATGCAGCAGCAGCCCAGTTTGAAAAAGAAATATGCAACCCTATGTTTATTGCAGTACTATTTACAATAGCCAAGAAATGGAAGCAACCTAAGTGTCCATTGGTAGATGAATGGATAAAGATGTGGTACATATACACAATGGAATATTACTCAGCCATAAGAAGAAAACAAATCCTTCCATTTGCAACAACATGGATGGAGCTAGAGTGTATTATGCTCAGTGAAATAAACCAGGCGGAGAAAGACAAGTATCAAATGATTTCACTCATCTGTGGAGTATAAGAACAAAGAAAAAACTAAAGGAACAAAACAGCAGCAAACTCACAGAATCCAAGAATAGAGTAACAGTTCCCAAAGGTAAAGGGACTGGGGAGGATGTGTGAGAAGGGAGGGCCAAGGGGGAAAAAGAGCTATTACAATTAGTACACATAATGTAGCGTGGGTGGGGTTGGGGTAGGGGAATACGGTGAAGACAGTATAACACAGAGAAGACATGTAGTGATTCTATAACATTCTACTACGCTGATGGACAGAGACTGCAATAGGGTACGTGGTGGGGACTTGATAATAGGGGGAATCTAGTAACCATAATATTGTTCATGTAATTGTATATTAATAATTGCAAAATAATTAAAAAATACCTTATTTTTATGTTATATAGGCCTTGAGAGAAAATGAATAAAATCAGCTTGAAGGCTCTGAAAAATCATGTTCATTCTAGTTTTGAATAATTACCTGTTACTATTACTAAATTACATTGTTATTACAAAAGATGTTCAAGTTAAGTAAGGACAGGGGCCTTATCCATTGTTTGCCAATTTATATGCAGTACCAAATACACTACTTGCTACTTCTTGGCATACAGTAGGCAATTAGTATTTGAAGTATTAGTGAAAACAGGAAATAACTGCATAATCTAGGTATAGAGGAGAATTTCTGAATTACAAAGGCAGAAACTTCATAAAGAAGGAGACTGGTAGATTTAAATACCTTTAAAACAAGTTGATATATAGCAGTATGTAACAGCAAAAACTATTTAAAGGTAACACATTAATAATGGGTTAATAGCTACAATTTAAGAAGTGTCTATACAAATCAACAAGTAAAAAAATAAACGAATAGGCAATTTACCATAGAATAAATACATGTGATCAAAAATGAAACAAAAATTCAATTTGCTAGTAATACGAACAATTCAAATTGAAATAAAAATGGCTCTCACATTTCACTTTCTCATTGCAGAAATTTTAATAAGTTACAGCAACAGTTCTCAAAGTATGGCTCAGGGAACCCATGACATCAAAATTACTTTTTATAATGATATAACACATCATTTGCCTTTTCTATTTTCATTCTTTTTATGAGCATACACTGGAGTTATCAAGAGGCAAAATTGTATCACAGCATATTGCACACAACAGATACGAGAACCATGCTTCCTTCTCTTAAGCCAAACATTAAAGAGATCTGCAAAAATGTGCAATACTGCCATTCACAATATTCTAGGAAAGAAATATAGTTATTTTATTGTTAGTTTCACCATCTTATTTATTAAATATACCTTATAGTCATATATATTTATATATATATATATATTATAATCATTAACTATATTTAACTACGTAGATGAATATAATTAAAAGGTCATTTTAAAATGAATTAATGTTTAGATTTCTGTTTTAATTTCTAATATAGCAATCTTGACAAGCATACATAAGCAAAAGTTCTTTGGAGTCTTCAATAATTATTGAATATAACGGGTCCTGATATCAGAATGTTTGAGAACCACTAGGTTATACTATCCAGTACAAACAGAACAAAAGGTATACTTCAAGCAAATGTTTCCATTTCTGTGACTTTATTCTTAGCAACTTATCATGACTTAAGCAATAATATAGCCTCAAGGATGGTTAATGTAATTATATTAGGGGAGTACTAGAAACAACCTAAATATCAAACGGTATGGGACTGGTCATAGAGAAAATTACACCTGCACAAGAAAATATGCTACTATGGAAAAAATTTTTTTATGTTGATTCGTAAATGAAAAAAGTGGGTCATAAATTATGCATATATTATACTTCTGTTCATATTTTTTGAAATTGTGCTTTAGAAATTTTACACAAATATTCATAGCAGTATTTGCGACAGCCTTAAAGGGGAAACACCACAAACATCCAACAGTTGATGAATGGATAAAATGTGGTACATCCAAATGATGGAATATTATTCAGCCATAAAAAGGAGTGTAAGTATTGATACATGCACGAAGCTTGAAAACATCATGCTAAGTCAAAGTAGCCAGACAAAAAAGACCACCTATTATATGATTCCATTTTTATGAATTCTCCAGAATAGGTAAATCTACAGAGACAGAAAGTATATTAGTGGTTACTTAGGGGTGCAGGGAGGGGATGGGAGACAAACAGACAGTAACTACTAATGGATTCATAATTTCTTTGGTGGTGATGAAAATATTCTAAAATTGATTGTGGTGATGGTTGCACAACTCTGTGAATATTCTAAGTGACTAAATTGTACTATTTAAAGATATGTCAGTTAGGTCAATAAAACTAAACATTTATTATCTTTGGAAGTTCTGTTTTCTTTCATCTCCCCAATAGCTTTTAAAGTTTCTAATGTAAGTTTCTTTTTAGAAAGAAATGTTATTAATGTTTAGAATCTACTAAATCTTATTCTCAGGAGAGTTTTATCATGTAACTAAATGTTTTATTTTGATTTATTTAATATATATATGTAAGATACCACTTACCGCATAATCCTAATACCAAGGCCATGGTCAAATACTAGAATAGCCAATAACTTAATTTTAATGTATTTCTTTCCTAGACCTAGGATCTACCTGAAAAATGAAAATTAAAAGTACATTAAATAAATCTGAATTACTTGAATGGGAATCACATACTCATAGCATAGCTAAGTTTCTTTAGAAAGGCTGAACCAATTATCATGCTACTAAAAGTTGAAAGACATTACCTCATTTCCATTCTCCAGCGTTCTTCTTCTTCTCGTCTTCGCCAATACTCCTCTTTCTGCATTTGCTTCCTCATTTTCTCTTCTTGAATCTTTCTTGCTCGAATACTAGGCTTTACTTCTACTTGCAAATCTGGATTTACTTTTTTCTGTTAGAATACACAGACATTTAAAAACTAGCAGCTCCTCCAACAGTCTACACATACTTTTAAATCACAGAATCCCACATATTCTTTCATCAGAGGCTTTTAGTTGCAAATATCCATTATAAAAGTAAATCAGCAAATGAGTTGACTCTCAGGAAAGGTTGAGAATACATTAATAAATATTCTTTTTTCTCCCACCCACAACATTCTTACCTGTTTAACTTTTATGGGATTAACAGGTATTTAATTTTCCTCTACTTGTTTGTAAACAGATGATCTTAAATGTCTTGAGTTGGTGGTTACAGTTTCTTTTCATATAAAATATTGCCCTTTAACAAACGTCTTTGTTTAGAAAAGAAAACATGCATCTAGTGCCTTAGTCCAGACTAATTAAAAAACTTTAAATTCAGTATGTTTTTCATGGAGAATTCCTCATCTCAAAATTCATTTTAGTGGGAATTCTACCAAAACAGTTTAAGTGAAGCAATTATCTTTTCATGAGTGCTGATGTAAACAGTGTTATAGTTTTATTTTGCCACTTCACTAAAAATAATGAAATAGGTTATACTGTTTGTTCTGACCTATGTATAACAAACTGATCAGTAAAGAGCAACAATCTGAATCTAAGTAAGACATGAGATGCTAATCTTGAGTGGGAGTTCATGGACTGAGTGAGTTATCCTCAGATGCTTTGTTTTGCATCTAGAATGTTCCAAGATGTTTAAAAAAAGATGCTTGAAATTTTACTCACTTTATATTGAAGTCTGTGTCTTCGCCCTTTTAAGTGCATCTCCTTAGCATTGGGATCATTAAAACTGCACTCGCATAGTTTACAATGGAATCGAATTACTTTTCCTTCATCATTTCGTACCTAGATATGGAAGAAAATATTCCAGAATCATAAAAGGAATGCAGATCCTATTCATGAACTTCCATAGATTCTCTGATAAAGAAATGCTGTGAACAATTAGTTTAAGAAAAATGTAAAAGGTGATGTAATATTTTAAAAGAATAATCTATAGAAACTAAATATTAGAAATTTTAACTGTGGTGTGAAGATGTGTTAGCATGTATTTATTTGCTGTTGTAATTAATTTTCATACTTTTGTCCAATTAGATACCTTAAATGCTCTAATAAATAGTTACTGAATAACTCTGCTACTGAATACATGTACTGTTCTTGAAGATGGAGATAACATGATGAAAGGCATTATTTTGGTATACTAATACCTACAAAGCTCAAGTTTTATACATGTAACTGCATAGAAGATCAAGGTCAATTTTTTCTAATTCCACGGCCAGATAGGAAGACAAGTAGATGGGAATGTTATTAAGAAGTCTATATTGTACTGAAGTACATTAGTACCTAAGTCTGTAAGTATGTAAGTTCAAATTGTGCAAGCTTTCAAGACTGGCTCTGAATGCAATTCCCTGATTACTTCATGATTATCATTGGAGATTACAGTGTTCTGGCTTTGTACACCTTTTAAGAGGTGTAACTTTAAGTTAAAATTATATATGAACTACTTACAAGCTATATAACCCAGTTTTCCATCTTGTAAACAAAGAACCCAACAAAATACGTTATTTTCCTTGATGGGGGAAAAAAGATGAAGGAACAAATATTTACCAAAAAATCTACTGTATATGCTAGGCACTGTACTTCATCTAGTTTTCACAACTTTGAGAATACCCAAATTGAATAGATACGGACACTGAAGCTCAGAGAACTCATACATGTTCTACAATACAGAGCAAGGGTAGTTAGTGCTATACCACTCGATATTACTCTTTCTGCTAACAGCAAATACTTTACAAGTTCCTCTGATGTTCCCTTAACAACTCTGTTCACCGAGTTTACTTTTACCTGTAAAACAGGACTAGTTTTCTAATCAGCTTGAGAAACCAAATAAGCAAGATCTGTTAAATCAAGAACCTCAGCTTTACACAAGAAATTAAGTGATTGTTTAGAGAAATAAATAATCAGCTCTTTGTCAACATATTTGCTGCTCATAATTTTTTGCTTTTTATGTTGAGGTTAGTTGAAGGATGAATTACAAGAATGCCTACCAAATAAATGGGTAGTTACTTTACAATAGCACAGTGATGATATTAGCAGGGAAGTTAACAAAACAACGTGATGTCACTTAGGCAAATTTAAAGGGTATGCTTTTCAAAAACCTTTAACGAAGATTCTTTTGATATTTCTTTCTGAGTAACCTAAATCTAATTGAATATAATTTTACATGTAAAGCACACATGCAACAAAGTGATATGCTTTTTATCTCATCTCACAGCATAATCTCCAATACCTCCTCCACATAATCATGGCCTACTGGCTGCACGTCACTCTGCAACGCAGCCAGAGATGCAGGTGTAACCGGGTCTGACACTGTGTCTGGCTTTACTTCTGGTATCTGAACAGAAGTGACAGGAGTGCTTTTAACACATTCAGCTCCTTTTAAGTCTTCTGTTTTATTTCCTGTTGATTGCAGCTTATTACCACCTAGAAGAACATAAGAATTACAGAAATTTCAGGTATCTTTCTGTATAAATGTATAAGCTGGTACAACAAAAACTTCATATAAAGTTCTTATCTTTTCTACTAATAGTCAAACTTCTACTTGACGTACAATAGTTCAGAATTTTGAAGAACCTCATAAACCATTTGGCTTTTAATCCTATAAAAAAAATACATGTGGTGATATTCCTTCTCCCCCACTCAATAACCCTCTGCTTCCCCAACACACTCTTATAACATCAAATACCTAAAAGTGAACAGCAAGCACCTGTAAAGGTAGGGTCTAAGCCTAATTCACATATGTATCTTTAGTTCCTTGCCAAGCAACTACACGCACTGTTCTAAGTTCTGGCAATATGAGGTAGTACAGCTGCCTCTGAGGTGACAAGTTATGGAAGACATAAGTAATAGTAATAATAAAATGTGAAAAGTGCTATAGTAAGTCTGCATAGAGTACTGTGGGAATGTGAAGCAAAGTATCCATTGCCCTTTAACCTGACCCACTTAGGAAAGGCTTCACTAAGGGTGTGACACTTGACCTGGGCTTTGAAACAGGAGTAACACGTATGAACTGGCCAGACAGAAAGAAGAAAATGAATGCCTACACAGAAAGGACAGTGTATACAAAAAAGAGTAACAACATGGACTTAAAAAGACTGTAGTAAATTAAAGGAAGATTCAGTAATTCAGTATGAACTACTAACCTAAGTAGAGGTTAAAATAACCGATGTTGGGGTCAGACTGTGAAGGGCCTTCGATGACACTATCTAAGGGATATAGTTTTTTCCTATATGCAAGGGGAAGGCCACTGAAAATTTATAAGCAGGAGACTAATACAATTTGAAATGTATTTTTAACAAAATGACTTTCATAAGTGTTGGGAGAGACTGGATGCAACGAGAGACAAAGCTCTGAGGAAGAGACTTTGAAGGCCTAAAAACTTTGAAGAAAATATACTTTTTGCAGCAACAGAAACAAAAGGACTAGGTAAATAACCAGAGGAGGCAATAAATAAGAAATAATATCATGAAATTTCCCCATGTGAAAAAGCAGCAATTTTATGAGATTATTTCATAGTACTCTTGTGATGAGGTAAGAAGTTAGAATGAGACACTGGCAGGCATCCACAGAGCTGTACAGATGACCAGGGAATACCTAAAAAATGGATGGATCTAGAACTCAGGTTGGGAGGTTTTGAGTTTGCCCCAATTATTTCAAAGTCACTACACACACTGATATGGATGAAACCACTCATGAATACTGGGTGAGTAGAGTGAGGCAAGAACCAGAATTAGAACTTAGGAATACCACCATTTACTGACATGAAGGCAGGAGAACCAATTAAAACACCCGAGAAAGGGGTGGGTCAACACATAAGAGGGAGAGAGAGAGAGCTGCATCTTAAGCTTTAAGGTCCAACAGTCACTGTGTCAAACATTAGAAAGGTCAACAGGATGAAACCGAAAACTGACTACTGGGCTTGGTAATTAGGTCTTTGGTGACTTCTAAAAGCAGTCTAAGGGCAGAGCAGAGTGGAAACACTGTAACAGACTGACTACTGGAAAGAAGTATAGAAGTAGAAAAAGAATTAGGGTTACTGGCTTGAGAGGATTATAGGAATAAGAAAATGTCTGCTTTAAGACTATGAAGACACAGGTATACCTGTATGGCTGAAGGGAAGAGAGAAGAAACCATTAGAGGTCTGACTAAAAACTGGAGGAAAAAATACAGATACATGATGGAACAAGGTCTCAGAGAAGGGAGGAGACAAGTACAACAGTGTAAGCAGAAGGGCTAATCCTGGAATGGAGAAACATCATTTTGACAGAGTTAGGAGGAACAGAAAACTTCAGTACTTGCCAACAAAGTTTATTTTGGGTGTAGATGTTTTCTTGGCAGCCATATTTGTAGGCACTGCTGATACTTTAGTGTTGGATGTGCTATTTAGAGACGAGTTTCCTGTAGTTGTAAGACCTTTCACTGAAGAAGTTGCAATTGATGAAGTATTCACAGTACAATTGCTTGATGCAATGCTTGAAGGAGAGGCTGTTGGTTTTGAAGTAGACACAGCTGTTGAAGAAGTAGCTTGGCTGACAACATTTGGTTCTGTTGAAGGAATGGGTTTACCAAGTTTTGTGTGTAATTTAACCACCTACAAAATAAAAGCACATTTATTTGTGAGGAAACTCAAAGAGTAGATTTTTAAGTGTCCCTAAAAGACATTATATGAAATGAAAACTTGAACTCTATTTTTCTTTGTTGTACTTTTTCTGTTATATATTTTTATACACAAAACTCATCACTTTCAAAATAACATATGTGAAGCAGATATGGATACATATTCCATCTGCCACCAGGTGAGGGAACTAAGGCGAGAAGGATGAAATGACTTGGCCACATGCACACCAATCAAGACTTAAGCATTAACAAGAGGAGGAAAATAATGATATAACTAATTTCCAGTTGGGATAAAAGATCTAGTTCAATTCAAAGGTCTTTCTTTAGTCTTTTCCTCTTTAAGCAATGACTATTTGATGCCAGCTTTATATATATTAGCATTATAAGCAAGTTTTCAAATTTTGAAGCCACCTTTACATTTTTAAATCCCCTTTGAAAAAGTAAAAGAAAACAGAGTAAGACATGAGGGTGTGTGGGGAAAAAACACCTACTTTCTGATGCTTAGCACCACGAATGTGGGCAGCATATGCATCTGCTCCTGTGCAGGACACATCACAGAGCTCACAGCGCAGCTGGTTCTGAGTCCCACGGGCAGAGCTGTTGCTGCTGCTGGTATTTTGTGAGGCTTTCAATGCGGCTTCTTTTTTTTTATGTTTCTGTCCTTCTAAATGTTCTTTATAAGTCTGTTTCAAACAAAAAGGGTAAATTTTGCTTTGCTAATTTTGTCTACATTTGAAATTATTCAATTCCCAAATCACTTATACTCATTTAAAAATGAGGACTAAACAACTGTAAAAGCAACTGAATAAGAGCATGTGGGATTCCCTATGCGTGTGATCTAATCTATGACTCTGTATCTTAACAAGAATACAATCACCTAACACTGATTTACAGAGAACTTTCATACGCAGCCATGCTTTTAATATAGGTAACTACTGTCACTTTTAAGAATTTGCATCTTTTGCTGCTAATATTAATCCTGGATAGAGAATAACTGACAGTGATCATTCCACAAAGAAATTATGTAATTATAGGAATAAGATGAAGGAAGAAAATGTATCTACATCATGAGAAGAAAAAGTTATTGTACGATAATGAGCCTCTTTACATACAGGCATGTTTATTCATGGAACTGACTTTTCGAATACACTTTAACATAGAATCCTTGTCACCTTGAACAAAGCCTTTGAAAAATACAGACATTTTTAACATACAAAAAATCATATATATTTGTAAGGAAAAATAGTATTATTGTAATACTAGGCAGCAAAATACTGAAATATATGTTGAAAATTTTCTTGAATGCAGACAATTGAAGGCAGATTTATTAAAATGAGAAGAGGTTAATAAGGACTGCTGGTCGTTTGTTTTTTTTCTTGAGTGGGGCCAAATTGTTCCTCTCAAATTTTACTTTTGAAGTTGTTTGTAAAACAGACAATTAGTACAGAACTGTGTATTCTTCACAGAATTTCAGAGCCAGATGAGACTCGAGAGATTATCTAAAACGATGACTCTCTAATTTTTAAACTAGAGAATTTTTTCTCCAGATAAAATCTTATGCACAAGAAAAGTTGCTCTGTGTTTTCAAACAAGAGGGAAACCTAAGACCCAGTCATTTGATTCTCCTCTCACTAGTGGTAGCCTCAAGTGCCTCCATGAACAACACTATTAGCCTCAATTATTTAGGACAAATCCTTACTATAGAAGTGAGGAAACAAAAGCCCAAAGAAGTTAAAGGCCGTCAACTTGCCCAAGGCCACATGATTAGTGACAGCACCAGGACTGGAAACATAGCCCCTTACATCTGAACCAACTTACTCTCCCTTCTTACATACATGTGACTCTTAACTCAAAATTTCAGTATTTTCCTTTAAGGCTCATTAACCCCCTTATGGCACTGCCTCCAACTTGCATCAGTACCATTGGCCTGTTCTTGTGTAACCATTCAGATACTCAAATCATTGGTGAGCCTTATGTACTCATTCTAAGTGCTTGTTCAGGAGCGACCCATGATTAACCCGTTTTTTTTTCTTTTTTAATTCTTTTTTATTCTTTTTCTAATTTATTTTCATCATTAATCTACAATTACATGTGCAATATTATGGTTATTAAACGACCCCCTCATCAGGTGCCCCCCATCAACCCCATTACAGTCACTGTCCATCAGCGTAGTGAGATGTCTTCTCTGAGTTGTACAGCCCTCCCCGTGCACCCCCAACATTACGGCTGCTAATCGTAATGCCCCTTTTTCCCCCTTGTCCCTCCCTTCTGACCCATCCTCCCCAGTCCCTTTCCTTTGGTAACTATTAGTCTGTTCTTGGGTTCTGTGAGTCTGCTGCTGTTTTGTTCCTTCAGTTTTTTTCTTTGTTATCATACTCCACATATGAGTGAAATCATTTGATACTTGTTTTTTTTGGCTTGGCTTATTTCACTGAGCATAATACCCTCTAGCTCCATCCATGTTGTTGCAAATGGTAGGATTTGTTTTCTTCTTATGGCTGAATAATATTCTATTGTGTATATGTCCCACCTCTTCTTTATCCATTCATCCACTGATGGACACTTAGGTTGCTCCCATTTCTTGGCTATTGTAAATAGTGCTGCGATAAACATAGGGGTGCATCTGTCTTTTTGAAACTGCGCTGCTGCATTCTTAGGGTAAATTCATAGGACTGGGATTCCTAGGTCAAATGGTATTTCTATTTTGAGTTTTTTGAGGAACCTCCATACTGTTTTCCACAATGGTTGAACTAATTTACATTCCCACCAGCAGTGTAGGAGGGTTCCCTTTTCTCCACATCCTTGCCAACATGTGTTGTTGTTTGTGTTTTGGATGTTGGCCATCCTCACTGGTGTGAGGTGATATCTCATTGTGGTTTTAATCTGCATTTCTCTGATGATTAGCGATGTGGAGCATCTTTTCATGTGCCTGTTGGCCATCTGAATTTCTTCTTTGGATAACTGTCTATTCATGTCCTCTGCCCATTTCTTAATTGGATTATTTGCATTTTGTTTGTTGAGGTGCGTGAGTTCTTTATATATTCTGAATGTCAACCCCTTATCAGATACATCATTTATGAATATATTCTCCCATACTGTAGGATGTCTTTTTGTTATACTGATGTTATACTTGATGTTATCCTTTGCTGTACAGAAGCATTTCGGCTTGACATAGTGCCACTTGATCATTTTTGCTTTTGTTTCCCTTGCCAGGGGAGATATGTTCATAATGAAGTGATTTATGTTTATGTCTAAGAGATTCTTGCCTATGTTTTTTTCTAAGAGTTTTATGGCTTCATGACTTACATTCAGGTCTTTGATCCACCTTGAGTTTACTTTTGTGTATGGGGCAAGACAGTAGTCCAGTTTCATTCTCTTACATGTACCTGTCCAGTTTTTCCAACACCAGCTGCTGAAGTGGCCCATCTGTATATCATCTCCCCACTGTATATCCAAGGCTGCTTTATCAAATATTAATTGACTGTATATGTTTGGGTTAATGTTTGTATTTTCTATTCTGTTCCACTGGTCTGTGGGTCTGTTTTTGTGCCAATACCAAATTGTCCTGATTACTGTGGCTTTGTAGTAGAGCTTGAAGTCAGGGAGTGTAATTCCCCTTGTTTTATTCCTGCTTCTCAGGATTGCTTTGGCTATTAGGGGTCTTTTGTGGTTTCATATGAATTTTAGAATTATTTGTTCCAGTTCATAGAAGAAAGCTGCTGGTATTTTGATAGGGATTGCATTGAATCTGTAGATTGCTTTAGGTAGTATAGCCATTTTGACAATATTTATTCTTCCTAGTCAAGAGCATGGGATGCATTTCCATTTGTTAGTGTCCTCTTTAATTTCTCTTAGGAGCGTCTTGTAGTTTTCAGAGTACAGGTCTTTCACTTCCTTCGTCAGGTTTATTCCTAGGTATTTTTTTCTTTTTGACGCAATTGTGAATGAAATTATTTTTCTGATTTCTCTTTCTGTTAGTTCATCGTTAGTGTATAGGAAGGTAACAGATTTCTGTGTGTTAATTATGTATCCTGCAACTTTGCTGAATTCAGATATCAGTTCTAGTAGTTTTGGAGTGGAGTCTTTAGGGTTTTTTATGTACAATATCATGTCATCTGCAAATAGTGACAATTTGACTTCTTCTTTACCAATCTGGATGCCTTGTATTTCATTGTTTTGTCTGATTGCCGTGGCTAGGACTTCCAGTACTATGTTAAATAACACTGGAGAGAGTGGGCATCCGTTTTGTTCCCGATCTTAGATGAAGAGCTTTCAGCTTCTCGCTGTTAAGTATGATCTTAGCTGTGAGTTTGTCATATATGGCCTTTATGATGTTGAGGTACTTGCCCTCTATAACCATTTTGTTGAGACTTTTAACCATGAATGGATGCTGAATTTTGTCAAATGCTTTTTCAGCATCTATGGAGATGATCATGTGGTTTTTGTTCTTTTTATTGATGTGGTGGATGATGTTGATGGATTTTCGAATGTTGTACCATCCTTGCATCCCTGGGATGAATCCCACTTGATCATGGTGTATGATCCTCTTGATGTATTTTTGATTTCGTTTTGCTAATATTTTGTTGTGTATTTTTGCATCTACGTTCATCAGGGATATTGGTCTGTAATTTTCTTTTTTGGTGAGGTCTTTGCCCGGTTTTGGTATGAGAGTGATTCTGGCTTCATAGAATGAGTTTGGAAGTATTCCCTCCTCTGTCTATTTTTTGGAAAACTTTAAGGAGAATGGGTGTTATTTCTTCTCTCTATGTCTGGTAGAATTCAGAGGTGAATCCATCAGGTACGGTGGTGTTGTTCTTGGGTAGATTTTTGATTACCGATTCAATTTCGATCCTGGTGATTGGTCTGTTTCATTTTTCTGTTTCTTGGTTGGTCAGTCTTGGAAGGTTGTATTTTTCTAAGAAGTTGTCCATTTCTTCTAGGTTTTCCACCTTGTTAGCATATAGTTTCTCATACTATTCTCTTATAAATCTTTGTATTTCTGTGGGGTCCGTCGTTATTTTTCCTTTCTCATTTCTGATTCTGTTTATGTGTGTAGATTCTCTTTTTCTCTTAATGAGTCTGGCTAGGGGTTTATCTATTTTGTTTATTTTTTCAAAGAACCAGCTCTTAGTTTCATTGATTTTTTCTATTGTTTTATTCTTCTCAATTATATTTATTTCTTCTGTGATCTTTATTATGTCTCTCCTTCTGGTGACTTTGGGCCTCATTTGTTCTTTTTCCAATTTCAGTAATTGTGTCTTTAGACTGTTCATTTGGGAATGTTCTTCCTTCTTTAAATAGGCCTGGATTGCAATATACTTTCCTCTTAGAACTGCCTTTGCTGCATCCCTCAGAAGTTGTTGCTTTGTGTTGTTGTTATCAGTCTCCATATATTCTTTAATTTCTGTTTTGATTTGGTTGTTAACCCATTGATTAATTAGGAGAATGTTAAGTCTCTTGTGAGCCTTTTTGATTTCTTTCTAAAATTTATTTCTAGTTTTATACCTTTGTGATCTGAGAAGTTGGTTGGTAGGATTTCAATATTTTTGAATTTACTGAGGTTCTTTTTGTGGCCTAGTATGTGGTCTATTCTGGAAAATGTTCCATGTGCACTTGAGAAGAATGTGTATCCTGCTGCTTTTGGGTGTAGAGTTCTGTAGCTGTCTATTAGTTCCATCTGTTCTAATGTGTTGTTCAGTGCCACTGTGTCTTTACTTATTTTCTGTCTGGTTGATCTGTCCTTTGGAGTGAGTGGTGTGTTGAAGTCTCCTAAAATGACTGCACTGCTTTCTATTTCCTCCTTTCATTCTGTTAGTAGTTGTTTCACATATGCCGGCGCTCCTGTGTTGGGTGCATACATATTTAAAATAGTTATATCCTTTTGTTGGACTGACCCCTTTATCATTATGTAATGTCCTTCTTTATCTCTTGCTACTTTCTTCATTTTGAAGTCTGTTTTGTCTGATACAAGTACTGCAACACCTGCTTTTTTCTCTTTGTTGTTTGCATGAAATATCTTTTTCCATCCCTTCACTTTTTGTCTGTGTATATCTTTGGGTTTGAGGTGAGTCTCTTGTAAGCAGCATATAGATGGGTCTTGCTTTTTTATCCACTCTGTTACTCTGTGTCTTTTGATTGGTACATTCAGTCCATTTACATTTAGGGTGATTATCGATAGATATGTACTTATTGCCATTGCTGGCTTTAGATTCGTGGTTACCAAAGGTTCAAGGGTTGCTTCTTTACTATCTCACAATCTGACTTAACTTTCTTGTTAAGTTATTGTAAACACAGTCTCATGTTTCTTTATTTCTCTCCCTTCTCATTCTTCCTCCTCCATTCTTTATATACTAGGTGCTTTATTCTTTGCCTTTAGTTAATATTTGGATGGTCTGGTTTCTTTGCTATGATTTTATTTTCTCTGGTGACATCTTTTTAGCCTTAGGAGTGCTTCCCTCTAGAGCAGTCCGTTTAAGATATCCTGTAGTGGTGGATTATGAGAGGCAAACTCTCTCAAGTTTCGTTTGTCTGGAAATTGTTTAATCCCTCCGTCATATTTAAATGATAATCGTGCTGGATACAATATTCTTGGTTCGAGGTCCTTCTGTTTCATTACGTTAAATATATCATGCCATTCTCTTCTGGCCTGTAAGGTTTCTGTTGAGAAGTCTGATGACAGTCTGATGGGTTTTCCTTTGTAGGTGATCTTTTTTCTCTCTCTAGCTGCCTTTAATACTCTGTCCTTATCTTTAATCTTTGCCATTTTAATTATTATGTGTCTTGGTGTTGTCTTCCTTGGGTCCCTTGTGTTGGGAGATCTGTGGGCTTCCGTGGACTGCGAAACTATTTCCTTCCCCAGCGTGGGGAAGTTTTCAGCCAGTATTCCTTCAAAGACCCTTTCTATCCCTTTTTCTCTCTCTTCTTCCTCTGGTACTCGTATAATGCGAATATTGCTCCGTTTGGATTGGTCACACAGCTCTCTTAATATTCTTTCATTCCTAGAGATCCTTTTATCTCTCTCTGCCTCAGCTTCGCTGTATTCCTGTTCTCTGATTTCTATTTCATTAACAGTCTCTTGTGTCTCGTCCAGTCTGCTGCTAAGCCCGTTGATTGCTTGTCTCATTTCTGCATTGTCTTTCCTCACTTCACTCACTTCCTCCCTCAGCTGTTGCATATTTCTTTGTAGATCCATCAGTATGGTTATGATTTTTTTTCTGAATTCTTTTTCAGGAAGGTTCTGCACTTCCATCCCTTCAGGTTCCTTCTTTGGTGTTGTCTGGGTCTGGGTAAGTTTTGTTTGCACCATATTCCTCTGTCTTTTCATGGCGATAGAAGTGGTCGCTGGTAGGGGCCACGTATTTCATATGGGCTCTTTAAGACTTTTGAAAAGAAAAAAAAGAAAAGAAAGAAAGAAAAGAAAAGAAAAGAAAAAAAACGCCTGCCAAGAGTAGATTTTGTGGGGATGCTGTAGGTGGCGCTGTTGCTCCACTATTCCGCAGCACAGCCGTGCAGCTTCGCAGGGCCCTTTGTAGCTCTGGCCCGGGTGGAAACAAGTGGGAAGTCTCAGTGCGGCTACTATTTCCCAGTCACCAGCCAAGGGGTCCGAAATTCCCCTGGACTCCCAGCCTGCTGGGCTGAGTCTGCTGAGACGATCTTGCTCCTCCGTTGGACCTGTCTCTTTAAGACCGCTAAAAAAAGCATGCGCTTTTCTTTTGTCCTGGGGAGCCGGCTGCGAGGACCTGGGTGCATTCCCTGGCTCAGATCCTGCACCTCTCTCTCTCCAATCTCCAATACACTGCGAGATGTGTGTCAGTGCTCCTGACGCAGATCACCAGGGCTGGTTATTACGCGGGCCTGTTCTTCCACTCCCTCCCAGCTCTGAATCCTCTCCTCCTGCTGGTGCGCTGGGGTTTGGGAGTGCTCGGGTCCTGCCGGGTTGCGGCTCCATATCTTACCCAGCTCGCGGGGTGCCAAGTCCTCTCCAGTGTAGATGCAGGCTGGGTGCTATCTTGTATCTTCTGGTCTCTATTTTAGGAATAGTTGTATTTGTTGTATTTTCATAAATATATATGGTTTTGGGAGGAGATTTCCGCCACCCTGCTCACGCCGCCATCTTCCCGGAAGTGCCCATGTTTAACCGTTTTACGTGGGTTCCACATATTCAACGAACCTGTTAGAGGTCTACATTTGCCAATCATAGTATCATCTCCTTTAAACAGTCATCACAGGGTAGTTTCAATGTAATTATGTCATTGGAGGAGAGGGCAGGTGGGCAATGTCTGAAGCCAACCAGGATTAAACATGAAAGGATGTTGGTTCTTCTTAATAAAGTTGGGAAGGGAACTCAACTCACTAGATTTTATAAACAGACTCATGTCTAAGCCACTTATTATAAGGTGTAGCAACAAAGGAAGAAAAAAAAAAGAATAAAGGTTCTACATGCTTTATTAGTTGATATTTTTGAAAAAGACATTTCCCCATACCTTTCTTGTTCCCAATGTTCCTATTCCCTCAAGGAGATTATACAGAAATAAGTGACATTCTCTATAATGCTATAAAGCTTATATAAAAGTAAGTCTCAATGTTATCCTGAAAATTATAGAACTTATTTTAAGGATTTTTGATACTCCAGAAAGACAATTTCCTTCTGAGATTTATATACTCCAAAAAACAATACATTTGACAAAGTCACCTTTAATACAAGTGTGAAAAGCTCAACTATTTCTAAAGTTACCCTTTTTCAGTTGTAAAATTCTATTCATACACTCAAAGTGGACCTTGAAGAAGGGCTAAGGAAATCAATAACCAATTGTCTCACGTTGAAAATTTTGTATAAAGGCTTTACAAAGCAAGCTGTGTGTGCTAAAAAACAAATAAAAATCCAACCTTACCCCCAAATCCCAATTAATTTGAATGTGAAACTTTTAAGTCAAATTTAAGTTTTATATAAAGAGCAAAGTCTCTTTCCTTGAAAAAGTTATTTGCCCATTTTCCATTTACATTCATAATCATTTTTACAGGTTTTTTTCTTAACAGAATTCTTACATCTCAATACAAATACCTCTTAAAAAACAACTGTTTAGTGAAGTATGTATGTGTCACCTAAAAGCTAACAGCAAAGAAAATGCAAACATTCTCTGTAGGCACAAGAGTTAGAATATCAACCACACTGAGCTATCAGCAACAACCATTAAAGATGGGTGGTAAAACACCCAAACTAAGTACCTGTGGTCCAGCACAGCTGATCTTACAAACATCACAATAGTGAATCTGGGGCGGTTTGGGAGGCTGTTTTGGCTTCAGCTGTTTATTCTGGAATGGTGCCTTTTTAGTGAAGGTGGTCCCTGTCCAGGCGGCGGTAGCGGCAGCAGCGGCGGCGGCAGCAGCTGCCTGCTTCTGCTGCTGCTGCTGCTGCTGGTAGTAGGAGGAGGCGGCCGAGTACACTGCTGCCTCATAACCTGAATAAGACGTGCCTGCAAACAGAACCAGAGGCCACGTTACACAATTGTAAGAGGCCAAGTTCAATGTTATAGTTTAATTAAAATAAATTCTGCTAATAATAAAGGCAGGTTTGCCTGTGCCTATTTACAAATAATGTATACCTCATAAAACCCAGGAAAAAATGTATTCATCTTCCTTTTATGTAAGTCAATCAACAAGCATTTATTTACTCCACATATGCCAGGTGCAACGGAGATACAATACAAAGTGTAAGACTTGGTCTTTGCCTTCAATGAATTTATGAGTCCACCTGGAGGGATGTGATAAACTTATATGGTTACAGAACTTGCAAACATTCCCTGAATACAATTTGGAAAGTGCTGGATTTGGGGAAGAGTCTGAACTAGGATACTAGATAGGGAAAAAAAAGGAAGTATGAAAGTAAGATTTGACATACCTGGTGGCTAAGAAGATAGAATATATGAAAGAAGATGAAAACACACAAAGATGACACCAAGACATGGGCTGTGCAACCAGAGAGGCAAGGTGAATAAAGTTTAGCAGAAATCCATGATATGGAGGTACAGTTCAGGTAAAAATAGAAGACCACAGACAGAAGATTTTGGAATTAAGGACCAAATACAACACTGGTTCGCATCTCACAAAAGATGAAAATGAACCATATTTTCCAGTTAAATGTATGGATTCTATCCATTTCCATTGTTCAAAGTCACTAATGAATAACATTAAACTAGGTATTGACATGTATATATAGATGCTGTTTATGTTCAGTGACTTATAGATTTAAAAATCTATAAAGGTTTTAAATGACAAAGTTACAGATTTTACTTATAAGCCTACCTTAAAACTGGAAAACTTATCCCTTCTAAACTAAGATCTCTGGAACATGGTGGACTCCCTATTTATCATATTCTAGTAAGACTTTTTTCCTTATAGTAGAAATGGGTGGGCAAAGTCATAAAGCTTAAGAGAGAAATTCATATTGCTAGGATGGTATAGAAAAACTACTCAAAGAAAACTGAATGTTGGTCTCTTAACTGCAGGCTGCTCCGCTGAAAAGTAAAGACTTGTGACCCACTAACTTCAATATATCTACACACACAGGAATAAACAATGAATTGGAAAGATGAGAGTTAAGAGGCACAAGAAATCAGAATCACAGGAATCTGAAACTGGACATATATAGAAGAGTTAAGCAATTTTCCTAAAAAGCCTTCCTAGACTTTTATGACAGGTTATTTAATTAAATAAATGCTTATGAAGATTAGAAGACAGAAACTGTTTAGTAAGAGAGGAAAAAAACCTAAAAATTAAAGGAAGAAGTAGGCATATCAACAAGCATTTGATCAGTAAAAAAAAAATTAGAAAAAGTTGGTAATAATCTGTTAAAAGAAAAAGTCAACAGATAAACTCCTTACTGGTTAGTCCTACCAATGTACCCTATTATTTAAGAATGTGGTAAAAGAACACAATTAAGCCACAACCAAATACTTTCAAATCAGCAGAAACATGTACAGTTTAAATTTCATTCTTAAACCACAACCAAAAAATTGTACAGTTAAAAATAACAAAGCTATTTTTAGATCATTACTGGTTAGGATCATGACTTTTAATGAAATTTTTATAACATACCTTTTCAAAATGACTGCCTGTTATGTACAGAAATAAGGTAAAGCTCAATTTTTGAATACTAAAAGTTTCCCTTAGAAATTATTTTTATTAAAAATGCTTATCAATTAGTAAGTTACATAATTGTAAGAGTTCAGATAATTTTTAAATGTAACAGAAACAAAAACATACCATTTTAGTAATAAATCCATTATGCCACAAGCCACTATTTACTAGGAACCAATACTCCAGAACTCATTTTAATGAACTAAAAAGAATAAATGACCTACCTAAATTGTAGCTGATATAAAATTGCAGACACAAAACTCAGAATCCCTAATAATGATCTATCTGGAAGGCAATTTCACACTGTACATCACATCTATAAGAAGTGCACAATAGAGTTCCGGGAAGATGGCGGCGTGAACGGAGCGGCAGAATTTTCCTCCCAACATTATATTTATCCACGAAAACACAGCAAATACAACTATTCCTAAAAGAGAGACAAGAACACACAGGAAAGCGCACACCGTGCAGCCACACCTGAGAGGACTCGGCAGCTGGCGAGGCGGGCAAGAAACAGAACCGTGACCTGGCAGAACCCGAGCACTCCCCCACCTCAGCGCACTGGCGGGAGGAGAGGATTCACAGCCGGGAGGGAGTGGAAATGCAGGCCCAGGAGATAACCAGCCCCGGATCTGCCCTGGGAGCGCGGGAGCACAAAGCGAAGTGTGGCAGAGATTGGAGACACGGAGGGCGCAGAGTCTCAGCGGGAATGCGCCTGCTTGCTCGTGGCTGGCTCAGGGAAGGAGAAAAGAGAAGGAAAAAAAAAGGAGAAAAGCGCGTGCTTTGTTTTTCAGTGGTCTTAAAGAGACAGGAGTCCAGCAGAGAACCTCACTGCTGCGGCACACTCAGCCCAGCAGGCTGGGAGTCCTGGGGAGCTTCGGACCCCATAGCAGGCAACTGGGAACAGGTAGCCATATTTAGGACTCCCACAGAGCTCAACAGCCTCCCATTCATTCTCACCTTGGCCACAGCTTTAAAGGGCCATGCGAGCGGCGCGCGGCCAATGCTCTGGAATAATGGAGCAACAGCGCCACCTACAGGATTCACACAGAAACCACTCCCAGTGGGCGTTTCATTTTTTAGGTGTTGCTGCCTTTTCTTTTTCTTTCCTTTCTTTTCTTTCTTTCTCTATCTCTTTTTTTATTAGTATTTTTCTTTTCTCTTCTTTCTTCTCTTTCCTTTTTAAAGTCATAAAGAGCCCAGCTGACATACGTGACAAATACCAACAACCAATTCTATAGCCATGAGAAGACAGAAGAATATGGTACAGACAAAGCGTCAGACACACACAACCCCAGAGAGAGAACTTGAAGGAATGGACATGCACAGTCTTCCTGAAAAAGAATTCAGAATAAAAGTCATAGCCATGCTGACAGATCTACAGAAAAATGTGCAAGAGCAGAGGGAGGAAGTGAGGAAAGACTATGCAGAAATGAGACAAGCCATCGATGGGCTTAACAGCAGACTGGATGAGGTACAAGACACTGTCAATGAAATACAAAACAGAGAACAGGAATACAAACAAGCTGAGGCAGAGAGAGATAAAAGGATCTCTAAGAATGAAAGAATATTAAGGGAACTGTGTGACCAATCCAAACGGAGCAATATTCGCATTATAGGAGTACCAAAGGAAGAAGAGAGAGAAAAAGGGATAGAAAGGGTCTTTGAAGAAATAATTGCTGAAAACTTTCCCACGCTGGGGAAGGAAATAGTCTCACAGTCCACGGAAGCCAACAGATCTCCCAACACAAGGGACCCAAGGAAGACAACACAAAGACACATAATAATCAAGATGGCAAAGATCAAAGATAAGGACAGAGTACTAAAGGCAGCTAGAGAGAGAAAAAAGATCACCTACAAAGGAAAACCCATCAGACTGTCATCAGACTTCTCAACAGAAACCTTACAGGCCAGAAGAGAATGGCATGATATATTTAACGTAATGAAACAAAAGTGCCTCGAACCAAGAATATTGTATCCACCACGATTATCATTTAAATATGACCGAGGGATGAAACAATTTCAAGACAAAAGAAAGTTGAGAGAGTTTGCCTCTCATAATCCACCACTACAGGATATCTTAAATGGACTGCTCTACAGGGAAGCACTCCTAAGGCTAAAAAGATGTCACCAGAGAAAATAAAATCATAGCAAAGAAAGCAGACCATCCAAATACTAACTAAAGGCAAAGAATGAAACACCCAATATATAAAGAATAGGAAGGGAGAGATAAAGAAACATGAGACTGTGTTAACAATAACTTAACAAGAAAGTTAAGTTAGATTGTTAGATAGTAAAGAAGCAACCCTTTAACCTTTGGTGACTACGAATTGAAAGCCAGCAATGGCAATAAGTACATATCTATCAATAATCACCCTAAATGTAAACGGACTGAATGCACCAATCAAAAGACACAGAGTAACAAAGTGGATAAAAAAGCAAGACCCATCTATATGCTGCTTACAAGAGACTCACCTCAAACCCAAAGATATACACAGACAAAAAGTGAAGGGATGGAAAAAGATATTTCATGCAAACAACAAAGAGAAAAAAGCAGGTGTTGCAGTACTTGTATCAGATAAAATAGACTTCAAAGCGAAGAAAGTAGCAAGAGATAAAGAAGGACATTACATAATGATAAAGGGGTCAGTCTAACAAGAAGATATAACCATTATAAATATATATACACCCAACACTGGAGCATCAGCATACGCGAAACAAATACTAACAGAAGTGAAGGAGGAAATAGACAGCAATGCAATTACTTTAGGAGACTTTAAAACACCACTCACTCCAAAGGACAGATCAACCAGGCAGAGGATAAGTAAAGACACAGAGGCACTTAACAACACACTAGAACAGATGGATCTAACTTATATCTACAGAACTCTACACCCAAAAGCAGCAGGATACACATTCTTCTCAAGTGCACATGGACCATTTTCCAGAATGGACCACATACTAGGCCACAAAAAGAACCTCAGTAAATTAGAAAATACTGAAATCCTACCAACCAACTTCTCAGACCACAAAGGTATAAAACTAGAAATAAATTTTAGAAAGAAATCAAAAAGGCTCACAAATACATGGAGACTTAACAACATTCTCCTAATTAATCAATGGGTTAACGACCAAATCCAAACAGAAATCAAAGAATATATGGAGACTAATGACAACAACAACACAAAGCCACAACTTCTGTGGGACGCAGCAAAGGCAGTTCTAAGAGGGAAGTATATTGCAATCCAGGCCTATTTAAAGAAGGAAGAACATTCCCAAATGAACAGTCTAAAGACACAATTATTGAAATTGGAAAAAGAAGAACAAATGAGGCCCAAAGTCACCAGAAGGAGAGACATAATAAAGATCAGAGAAGAAATAAATAAAATTGAGAAGAATAAAACAATAGAAAAAATCAATAAAACCAAGAGCTGGTTCTTTGAAAAAATAAACAAAATAGATAAACCCCTAGCCAGACTCATTAAGAGAAAAAGAGAATCTACACACATAAACAGAATCACAAATGGGAAAAGAAAAATAACGACGGACCCCACAGAAATACAAAGAATTATAAGAGAATATTACGAGCATCTATATGATAACAAGCTGGAAAACCTACAAGAAATGGACAACTTCTTAGAAAAATACAGCCTTCCAAGACTAACCAAGCAGGAAACAGAAAAACTAAACAGACCAATCACCAGCAACGAAATTGAATCGGTAATCAAAAAACTACCCAAGAACAAAACCCCCGGCCTGATGGATTCACCTCTGAATTCTACCAGACATAGAGAAGAAATAACACCCATTCTCCTTAAAGTTTTCTAAAAAATAGAAGAGGAGGGAATACTTCCAAACTCATTCTAAGAAGCCAGCATCAATCTAATACCAAAACCGGGCAAAGACCTCACTAAAAAAGAAAATTACAGACCAATATCCCTGATGAACGTAGATGCAAAAATACCCAACAAAATATTAGCAAACCGAATTCAAAAATACATCAAGAGGATCATACACCATGATCAAGTGGGATTCATCCCAGGGATGCAAGGATGGTACAACATTCGAAAATCCATCAACATCATCCACCACATCAATAAAAAGTACAAAAAACACATGATCATCTCCATAGATGCTGAAAAAGCATTTGACAAAATTCAGCATCCATTCATGATTAAAACTCTCAACAAAATGGGTATAGATGGCAAGCACCTCAACATCATAAAGGCTATATATGACAAACCCACAGCTAACATCATACTTAATAGCGAGAACCTGAAAGCTTTTCATCTAAGAACAGGAATAAGACAGTGGAGCCCACTCTCTCCACTGTTATTCAACATAGTACTGGAGGTCCTTGCCATGGCAATCAGACAAAGAAAAGACATACAAGGCATCCAGATTGGTAAAGAAGAAGTCAAATTGTCACTATTTGCAGATGACATGATACTGTACATAAAAACCCTAAAGACTCCACTCCAAAACTACTAGAACTGATATCTGAATTCAGCAAAGTTGCACGATAGAAAATTAACACACAGAAATCTGTTGCTTTCCTATACACTAACGATGAACTAACAGAAAGAGAAATCAGAAAAACAATTCCATTCACAATTGCATCAAAAAGAATAAAATACCTAGGAATAAACCTAACGAAGGAAGTGAAAGACCTGTACTCTGAAAACTACAAGACACTCCTAAGAGAAATTAAGGAAGACACTAACAAATGGAAATGCACCCCATGCTCTTGGCTAGGAAGAATAAATATTGTCAAAATGGCTATACTACCTAAAGCAATCTACAGATTCAATGCAATCCCTATCAAACTACCAACAGCTTTCTTCAATGAACTGGAACAAATAATTCTAAAATTCATATGGAACCACAAAAGAACCCGAATAGCCAAAGCAATCCTGAGAAGGAGGAATCAAACAAGGGGAATTACACTCCCTGACTTCAAGCTCTACTACAAAGCCACAGTAATCAAGACAATTTGGTACTGACACAAAAACAGACCCACAGAGCAGTGGAACAGAATAGAAAATCCAAACATTAACCCAAACATCTACAGCCAATTAATATTTGATAAAGGAGCCTTGGATATACAATGGGGAGATGACAGCCTCTTCAGCAGCTGGTGTTGGAAAAACTGGACAGCTTCATGTAAGAGAATGAAACTGGACTACTGTCTAACCCCATACACAAAGGTAAACTCAAGGTGGATCAAAGACCTGAATGTAAATCATGAAACCATAAAACTCTTAGAAAAAAACATAGGCAAAAATCTCTTGGACATAAACATGAGCGACTTCTTCATGAACATATCTCCCTGGGCAAGGGATACAAAAGCAGAAATGAACAAATGGGACTATATGAAGTTGAAAAGCTTCTGTACAGCAAAGGACACCATCAGTAGAACAAAAAGACATCCTACAATATGGGAAAATATATTCATAAATGATTTATCTGATAAGGGGCTGACATCCAAGATATACAAAGAACTCACGCACCTTAACAAACAAAAAGCAAATAATCCAATTAAGAAATGGGCAGAGGACGTGAATAGACACTTCTCTATAGAAGAAATTCAGATGGCCAACAGGCACATGAAAAGATGCTCCACATCGCTAATCATCAGAGAAATGCAGATTAAAACCACAATGAGATATCACCTCACACCAGTGAGGATGGCCAACATCCAAAACACAAACAACAACAAATGTTGGCGAGGATGTGGAGAAAAGGGAACCCTCCTACACTGCTGGTGGGAATGCAAATTAGTTCAACCATTGTGGAAAGCAGTATGGCGGTTCCTCAAAAAACTCAAAATAGAAATACCATTTGACCCAGGAATCCCACTCCTAGGAATTTACCCTAAGAACGCAGCAGCGCAGTTTCAAAAAGACAGATGCACCCCTATGTTTATCGCAGCACTATTTACAATAGCCAAGAAATGGAAGTAATCTAAGTGTCCATCAGTAGATGAATGGATAAAGAAGATGTGGTAGTACATATACACAATGGAATATTATTCAGCCATAAGAAAACAAATCCTACCATTTGCAACAACATGGATGGAGCTAGAGGGTATTATGCTCAGTGAAATAAGCCAAGCCGAAAAAGACAAGTATTAAATGATCTCACTCATATGTGGAGTATAAGAACAAAGAAAAATACTGAAGGAACAAAACAGCAGCAGACTCACAGAACCCAAGAACGGACTAATAGTTACCAAAGGGAAAGGGAGTGCGGAAGAAGGGTGGGAAGGGAGGAATAAGTGGGTAAAAGGGGCATTACGATTAGAAGATGTAAGGTGGGAGGGCTGTAGAACTCAGAGAAGACAAGTCGTGATTCTCATCTCACTGCGCTGATGGACAGTGAGTGTAACAGGGTTGGTGGGGGGGACCTGATGAAGGGGGTATTTTAATCACCACAATATTGCACATGTAATTGTAGGTTAATGATACCAAAATAAATTGTAAAAAAAAAAAAAAAAGAAGTGCACAATACCCCTCGATGTAACAGTCCAAATCTAAGAATCTATCCTAGAGTAACAATTGGCAGACAGACAAATCTTTATTTTACCCAATCTTGTTTCTAGTTTTTCCTTAATATGGAACTCAATGTCCAAAACAGACATGTTAGAATACAGTACATCCATACAATAAATATGCAGCTGTTAAAAACTATGGGTTTCTCAGGATAGATCTTAGTTTCTAAATACCACTGCCAAGTAAGAAATCACAGCTACTTTGCAAAATGGCTGATTTTAAGTCTAAGGCAGGAAAAGCTCAATCTGCATCTGTAACATTTTATAGTGCCAGAAAGGAAACAAGTGCTCAAAGACTAACGATGCCAAACTTCAAACACTGAGGAGCTAGTTTGAAAAGGATCCCAATGGCCAAATTTGGGACAATGTGTGCTTTAAAAAAGAAAAACGAGACTGATGGATTATACTACATTGAATAAAAAATAGTAAGTCCATATTAATACTAAAAAAGAAGGGGGAAAGGACTCTAAGGTTCCTCAGAGAAGGATTCCTAACATAAAAGATTTTGCAACCACCAGTGTAGAAATTGATTCAGAGATTTTCAAAGGCTCTAACACCACATTAAAAGGTAGTTGGATAACAGACTCATAGTTTATTTGGTTAATTATAAAAGGAAAAAGGTATCTTTACAATGGAAAAATATGGTAGTCACTTTAGCCAGTGATTATACTTTGTATCATCAATGAATAAACTGACATTATTTATGTGCTCCTGATGTGATGAAGTGTAAAGTTCACTTAGTTTCACTGAATCTAAGCAAAATAAAAAATGGAATCAGGTAAATTCAGATTGCAGGATATTCTACAACTGGCAGAAACTCTGACAACTCTCAAGACAACTGGCCTGAAACTCTTCAAAAATGTCAAGGTCATGGGAGACAAGAAAATAACGAGATTACTCTACATTAAAGGAAACTGAAACTAGTAAGATACAACAACGAAATACAAGGCACACCCCCTTACTGGACTCTGAATTTAAAAGAAAGCACAAACACATAGAAAACCCAGCCATAAAAGACATTGGTGGACGACTGAAGAAATGTATTAGATAATAAAGTTCAATTCCTTTTTATATTTGCATTGTGACTATGTAAAAGAATGCCGTTTTTCTTGGCAAATACATACTGAGGAATTCTGGGGAAAGAATCATGTCATCTGTAAATTATAATCCTGAGCAATTTGAATATATGTTTTAAGAGGAAAAACACACCAAATGTAACAAAATACTAATAATTAGTGAATCTAGGTAAATGGTATATAGGCAACTGTACTATTTTTTAAACTTTTCTGCAGAATTAAAATTTTCTACAATAAGTTGGGGAAAACAATAATCAAAGGAATGCTATATCTCTATATTTAGTGACATGGAAGGACATTTAGAATGAGAATAAAGCAATTTACACAATAGTACATATAGGACAAATTCATTTTTATAAATGAACCATGATGCTTATATATAAATATTCCTAAGGAAGAAAGCATAGGAAAACAGGCCCTAAAATGTTAATGGCAGTTAAGTGTCTAGGAGCTAGATGTCCAGAGACTTAATTTTTCTCTACTTCTTCATCTACAGTTTCTAGTTTTAAAGTGATATATTACTCATTCAATAAAGCAGTAAATTAATTTTTTCCATTATGGGTAAGGTATACTGAAGCAACTGAGACAGAGATAAAGGCAAGGGAGAAAAGAGGGAGGAGTACACAGAAAAGAGAAACAAGGAATAGGAAAGGATACTATCACACTTCTCCATTCTGTTTATGCTAATGTGGTATTTCTTAAAAATGTATGCAATCAGATGTCACTGAAATAATTCCATTTACAGTTATAGCTAGTTAATCAGATAAAAGAGAGGCAGAAAAGTTGAATGTGGGCAATCCTGAATGACAGATCTAGGAACTAATAACATCTCTTCACTACAATTCATTTCTACATGGTTGTCACAGTTAACTTACAAATCTGCTCCCAATGCTCCCTTAAAATCTCTTTGGCATCCTTCCTGACCACAAGATAAAGACAGACGCCATAGCAGAGCCTTCATGGCTTTTCACACAGGTATTTCCAGCCTCATCCTTTTATCTGCCCATATATCCTACATTCTAGT
Organism: Phataginus tricuspis; assembly: GCA_029783875.1. Lineage (NCBI taxonomy): Eukaryota > Metazoa > Chordata > Mammalia > Pholidota > Manidae > Phataginus > Phataginus tricuspis. Next base: position 66,205,218 of record JAQQAC010009165.1, on the reverse strand, counting down.
CACAAGGAACTGTTGATCCCAAACATGCCTGCCTAGTTCACTGTTGTATTTCTAGCACTTAGCACAGCATTTCACATAGAGTAAGAGATAAAGAAAATCTCTGAGAAATAAAAAAAAAGCTTTTAATTCAGTAGCTAGGCTTCTAACATTCAGCTATAACAAAGTATCAAGATGTAAAAACTGTAACTGTGCATTCCAGGAAGACGGTAGCGAGAGGAGGGCAGCAGAAATCTCCTCCCAAAACTACATATATCTATGAAAATACAGCAAATACAACTATTCCTAAAAGAGAGACCAGAATACACAGGAAAGCGCACAGCGTGCAGCTACACCTGATAGGACTCGGGACCCCACTAGGCAGGTAAGATACGGAGCCATGACCCGGCGGGACCCAAGCTTTCACTCACCCCAGCGCACCGGCGGTAGTAGAGGATTCAGAGAGGGAGGGAGTAGAAGTACACCCCATGAAATAACCAGCCCCAGTGATCTGTGCGGGAAGCGATGACACACATCGCGTTGAGATTGGAGAGAGAGAGGGTGCAGGATCTGAGTGGGGAACGCGTCAGGGTGCTTGCAGCTGGCTCCCAGGAAGGAAAAAAAAAAACAACAAAAAAACAACAACAAAAAAAACAAAAGCGCCTACAAATTTCAGTGGTCTTAAAGAGACAGGAGGCCAGCAGAAGAGCTGGATTGCCCCGACACACAGCCCAGCAGGCTGGGAGTCCTGGGGAGTTTCGGACCCCTTAGCTGGCGACTGGGAATGGGTGGCCGCACTTAGACTTCCCACAGAGATCAATAGCCTCCCATTCTTTCCCACCCTGGCCAGATCTATAAAGGGCCCTGCAGAGCTGGGCAGCCATGGCTGTGGATTAGTGGAGCAACAGCGCCACCTACACCATCCCCACAGAATCTACTCCTGGTGGGTGTTTTTTTTTGTTTTTTTTTGTTTTTTCTTCTCTTTCTTTTTTCTTTTCTGTCTCTCTCTCTTTTTTTTAAGGTCTTAAAAGAGACAAGTTGATATACATAGCAACTACCAGCAACCACTTCTATCACCATGAAAAGACAGAGGAATATGGTACAGACTAAGATCAACCAGACAACCCCAGAGAGGGAGCCTGAAGGGATGGAAATGCACAATCTTCCTGAAAAAGAATTCAGAATAAAAGTCATAACCATGCTGATGGATCTACAGAGAAATGTGCAAGAGCTGAGGGAGGAAGTGAAGGAAGTGAGGAAAAACAATGTAGAAATCAGACAAGCGATCGATGGGCTTAACAGCAGACTGGATGAGATGCAAGAGACTGTTAATGGAATAGAAATCAGAGAACAGGAATACAGAGAAGTTGAGGCAGAGAGAGATAAAAGGATCTCTAGGAATGAAAGAATATTAAGAGAACCGTGTGACCAATCCAAACAGAATAATATTCGCATTACAGGACTCCCAGAGGAAGAAGAGAGAGAAAAAGGGATAGAAAGTGTCTTTGAAGAAATAATTGCTGAAAACCTTCCCACGCTGGGGAAGGAAATAGTCTCGCAGTCCACGGAAGCCCACAGATCTCCCAACACAAGGGACCCAAGGAGGACACCACCAAGACACATAATAATCAAGATGGCAAAGATCAAAGATAAAGAGAGTATTAAAGGCAGCTAGAGAGAGAAAAAAGATCACCTACAAAGGAAAACCCATCAGACTATCATCAGACTTCTCAACAGAAACCTCACAGGCCAGAAGAGAATGGCATGATATATTTAATGTAATGAAACAGAAGAGCCTCGAACCAAGAATATTGTATCCAGCACGATTATCATTTAAATATGACCGAGGGATTAAACAATTTCCAGACAAACGAAACTTGAGAGAGTTTGCCTCTCATAAACCACCACTACAGGATATCTTAAACGGACTGCTCTAGAGGGAAGCACCCCTAAGGCTAAAAAGATGTCACCAGAGAAAATAAAAGCATAGCAAAGAAACCAGACCATCCAAATATTAACTAAAGGCAAAGAATAAAACACCTAGTATATAAAGAATGGAGGAGGAAGAATAAGAAGGGACAGAAATAAAGAAACATGAGACGGTGTTTACAATAACTTAACAAGAAAGTTAAGTTAGATTGTTAGATAGTAAAGAAGCAACCCTTGAACCTTTGGTAACTATGAATCGAAAGCCAGCAATGGCAATAAGTACATATCTATTGATAATCACCCTAAATGTAAATGGACTGAATGCACCAATCAAAAGACACAGAGTAACAGAATGGATAAAAAAGCGAGACCCATCTATATGCTGCTTACAAGAGACTCACCTCAAACCCAAAGATATACACAGACTAAAAGTGAAGGGGTGGAAAAAGATATTTCATGCAAACAACAAAGAGAAAAAAGCAGGTGTTGCAGTACTTGTATCAGACAAAATAGACTTCAAAACGAAGAAAATAGCAAGAGATAAAGAAGGACATTACATAATGATAAAGTGGTCAGTCCAACAAGAAGATATAACCATTATAAATATATATGCACACAACACAGGAGCACCAGCATATGTGAAACAAATACTAACAGAATTAAAGGAGGAAATAGACAGCAATGCATTCGTTACAGGAGACTTCAACACACCACTCACTCCAAAGGACACATTAACCAGACAGGAAATAAAGACACAGAGGCACTGAAGAACACACTAGAACAGATGGACCTAACAGATATCTACAGAACTCTGCACCCAAAAGCAGCAGGATACACATTCTTCTCAAGTGCACATGGAACATTTTCCAGAATAGACCACATACTAGGCCATAAAAAGAACCTCAGTAAATTAAAAAATATTGAAATTCTACCAACCAACGTCTCAGATCACAAAGGTATAAAACTAGAAATAAATTTTAGAAAGAAATCAAAAAGGCTCACAAATACATGGAGACTTAACAACATTCTCCTAATTAATCAATGGGTTAACGACCAAATCCAAACAGAAATCAAAGAATATATGGAGACTAATGACAACAACAACACAAAGCCACAACTTCTGTGGGACGCAGCAAAGGCAGTTCTAAGAGGAAAGTATATTGCAATCCAGGCCTATTTAAAGAAGGAAGAACATTCCCAAATGAATAGTCTAAAGACACAAATACTGAAATTGGAAAAAGAAGAACAAATGAGGCCCAAAGTCACCAGAAGGAGGGACATAATAAAGATCAGAGAAGAAATAAATAAAATTGAGAAGAATAAAACAATAGAAAAAAATCAATGAAACCAAGACATGGTTTTTCGAAAAAATAAACAAAACAGATAAACCCCTAGCCAGACTCATTAAGAGAAAAAGAGAATCTACACACATAAACAGAATCAGGAATGAGAAAGGAAAAATAATGACAGACTCCACAGAAATACAAAGAATTATAAGAGATTATGAGAATCTATATGCTAACAAGCTGGAAAACGTAGAAGAAATGGACAACTTCTTAGAAAAATACAACCTTCTAAGACTGAACAACCAAGAAACAGAAAAATGAAACAGACCAATCACCAGCAATGTAATTGAGTTGGTAATCAAAAAACTACCCAAGAACAAAACCGCCAGCCTGATGGATTCACCTCTGAATTCTACCAGACATAGAGAGAAGAAATAACACCCATTCTCCTTAAAGTTTTCCAAAAAATAGAAGAGGAGGGAATACTTCCAAACTCATTCTATGAAGTCAGCATCACTCTAATACCAAAACCGGGTAAAGACCTCACCAAAAAAGAAAATTACAGACCAATATCCCTGATGAACGTAGATGCAAAAATACACAACAAAATATTAGCAAACCGAATTCAAAAATACATCAAGAGGATTATACACCATGATCAAGTGGGATGCATCCCAGGGATGCAAGGATGGTACAACGAAAATCCATCAATATCATCCACCACATCAACAAAAGAAGAACAAAAACCAGATGATCATTCTCCATAGATGCTGAAAAAGCATTTCACAAAATTCAGCATCCATTCATGATTAAAACTCTCAACAAAATGGGTACAGACGGCAAGTACCTCAACATCATAAAGGCCATATATGACAAACCCACAGCTAACATCATACTTAACAGCAAGAAGCTGAAAGCTCTTCATCTAAGATCGGGAACAAGACAGGGATGCGGATGCCCACTCTCTCCACTGTTATTCAACATAGTACTGGAGGTCCTAGCTATGGCAATCAGCAAAAAACAAAGACATACAAGGAATCCAGATTGGTAAAGAAGAAGTCGAATTGTCACTATTTGCAGAAGACATGATATTGTATATAAAAAACCGTAAAGACTCCACTCTAAAACTACTAGAACTAATATCTGAATTCAGCAAAGTTGCAGGATACAAAATAAACACACAGAAATCTGTTACTTTCCTATACACTAACAATGAACTAACAGAAAGAGAAATCAGAAAAACAATTCCATTCACAATTGCATCAAAAAGAATAAAATACCTAGGAATAAACCTGACGAAGGAAGTGAAAGACCTGTACTCTGAAAACCACAAGACACTCCTAAGAGAAATTAAAGAGGACACTAACAAATAGAAATGCATCCCATGCTCTTGGCTAGGAAGAATAAATATTGTTAAAATGGCTATACTACCTAAAGCAATCTACAGATTCAACGCAATCCCTATCAAAATACCAACAGCTTTCTTCGATGAACTTGAACAAATAATTCTAAAATTCATACAGAACCACAAAAGACCCCAAATAGCCAAAGCAATCCTGAGAAGGAGGAATACAACAGGGGGAATTACGCTCCCTGACTTCAAGTTCTACTACAAAGCCACAGTAATCAAGACAATTTGGTACTGGCACAAAAACAGACCCACAGACCAGTGGAACAGAATAGAAAATTCAAACATTAACCCAAACATATACACTCAATTAATATTTTCTAAAGCAGCCTTGGTATACAGTGGGGAAATGACAGCCTCTTCAGCAGCTGGTGTTGGAAAAATTGGACAGCTACATGTAAGAGAATGAAACTGGACTACTGTCTAGCCCCATACACAAAGGTAAACTCAAGGTGGATCAAAGACCTGAATGTAAGTCATGAAACCATAAAACTCTTAGAAAAAAACATAGGCAAAAATCTCTTGGACATAAACATGGGTGACTTCTTCATGAACATATCTCCCTGGGCAAGGGAAACAAAAGCAAAAATGAACAAGTGGGACTATATCAAGCTGAAAACCTTCTGTACAGCAAAGGACACCATCAGTAGAACAAAAAGACATCCTACAGTATGGGAGAATATATTCATAAATCATGTATCTGATAAGGGGTTGACATACAAAATATATAAAGAACTCACACACCTTAACAAACAAAAAGCAAATAATCCAATTAAGACATGGGCAGAGGATATGAATAGACACTTCTCTAAGAAGAAATTCAGATGGCCAACAGGCACATGAAAATATGCTCCACATCACTAATCATCAGAGAAATGCATATTAAAATCACAATGAGATATCACCTCACACAGTGAGGATGACCAACATCCAAAACAGAAACAACAAATATTGATGAGGATGTGGAGAAAAGGGAACCCTCCTACAGTGCTGGTGGGAATGCAAATTAGTTCAACCACTGTGGAAAGGAATATGGAGGTTCCTCAAAAAACTCAAAATAGAAATACCATTTGACCCAGGAATCCCACTCCTAGGAATTTACCCTAAGACTGCAGTAGCCCAGTTTCAAAAAGACATATGCACCCCTGTTGATTGCAGCACTATTTACAATAGCCAAGAAATGGAAGCAGCCTAAGTGTCCATCAGTAGATGAATGGATAAAGAAGAGGTGGTACATATACACAATGGAATATTATTCAGCCATAAGAAGAAAACAAATCCTACCATTTGCAACAACATGGATGGAGCTAGAGGATATTATGCTCAGTGAAATAAGCCAAGCTGAAAAAGACAAGTATCAAATGATTTCACTCATATGTGGAGTATAAGAACAAAGAAAAAAACTGAAGGAACAAAACAGCAGCAGACTCACAGAACCCAAGACCGGACTAAAAGTTACCAAAGGGAAAGGGACTGGGGAAGATGGGTGGGAAGGGAAGGATAAGAGGGAAAAAGGGGCATTACAATTAGGAGACGTAATGTTGGGGGGACATGCGGAGAGCTGTACAACTCAGAGAAGACAAGTAGTGATTCTATAGTATCTCGCTATGCTGATGGACAGTGAGTGTAATGGGGTTGGTGGGGTGGACCCGATGAGGGGGGTAGTTTAATAATCATAATATTGCACATGTAATTGTAGATTAATGATACCAAAATAAATTATATTAAAAAAAAAACTACAAAAAACAAAACAAAACTGTAACTGCCCATGTCAGTGTAAATCCTCCATGGAGTAAGATACGGTATTAAGGAATAAGTGAAAGGTAAAATACTAACAAGCCATACAGTAGTGCAAGGCTACATGGCTACTAAAAACAATGAGTGATTTTAATCACGGAAAGTCTGCAAAGTATGTCAGCTGGAAATTGGTTAAGAGTAGTGGACACAGAAAGAAGGTTCTAGTAACTGTACTTCTCCACCAGGGAAAATATATGATTATTTATAGACAATAAAGCTACTTTGTCCTTCTAGGAGACATGTGTTATATAACCACTATGGATGTTTACAAAGCCTACCCAATATTTTCAAGATTACTTATTACTGATAATAAATATGAAGAAATAGTTTCTGAGAAGCTGAAATAAATAATTTGTAATTTAGTATTTATCACTGGTATTCCCTGAATGTTAACCCTGAGTTTTCAAATTCACTTGGAAAAGTCAGAAAAGAAACGAGCCTGTAAAATACTAGGTGTTATTTTCTCTAATTGTAATGCTAGGCACAAGACTCACGACTAGCTTTCAAATGCCCAAATAGCATTTTAAGTTCTGCTAAAATCTCCAGGTTTAAAAAAAGCATACAACTAAGAGTATGGTCCATTTGTCACCATTATGCACATAAATATATGAACATAAATATATTTTATGCACATAAACACATTAAATATGTATTAAAAATACTTGCTATTGGTAGATTGGTAGTAGGATTATTCCACAGAAAATCAAGACAGCTTCTAGTATGTCTCTTTCTAATTTGTTTACTCATTTAGATAGGGTCTCTAAGTCTTACCAGAATAAGTAACTGCTGTGGTACTGTAAGTAGCACTCTGGGTATAGGATGGCACCACAGTTGCTGCAGCTGCTACTGGCTGAACGGTGGAAGATACAGGATAAATGGAGAAAGTAGTGGTAGCTGGACTTGGTGTGGCTGGTTTTATGGCTGTCACTTGTCGAGTTTGCTGGGCTTGTGTATACTGAGTTGCACCTTGACTATAACCTGCTTTGGGAGCTAAATTGGGAAAGACATTATCAGAAAATTAGAAGAGTGAACCACTATAGTTATTGTACCAATATCCTTGAAAAACAGAAAAAATAGGCATAAATATCATTAAAGTTGATGCTAGTTTCTTCTTGGCAAAAAGCGTACAATTCTTATACCAATTGAAGAAAATATAATATCCACGTAAATTAATTTACTATCCCTTCCCAGATGCTTTCTTCATATTCCCAAAATGGCATCTTGTCAAAATTTACAAGTAATTAAAATACGATTACTACTTAAAGTAGGTACTAGTACTAAACAAAGTTTTCAGAAAAGATGCACGTGGGTATTTAGGTTAATCAGTCTACTTCAGAGTTATGCTTAATACTGGGAACACAATAGAGAAAGCCTCAAAGTATATTTCAATTCACAGTAAAAATCTCAATGTTTAATTATAAAGAACTTGTTCATGCATCATTCATCACATTTTATGCATTTATCCATAGTGAACGTCAATGTAATTCCAAAACACAATGTGCTGACTTAATTCCCCAAGTGTCAACAGCTTGAGTACAGCTCTTCTTTAATGACTACCTTTAATGTCTGCTAAACTTTCTGCTACCTTTGACCATATTCAAAACAAATGTATACCTGAAGAACCTTACAAACCTTATTGTCAATAACTAAATTAGTAATTAAATCACTTGTTAATGATCACTAAAGCATACAAACTTTTCTTAGGCCCAAATTATCAGAGAATCAAACTCATTTTAAACTCAATTTAGTAAAGGTAAGTAAACAGCACTTAAGAATTTACAAAACTTTTTATCTATATATAGTATGAAATTTGATCCACACAATGCAGATGAGGACATTTTATGAAACAAAATTAATGTCCAAAGGCTAAAAGACTTACAAAAGTCACATAGTGTCAGAGCTTACACTAAATCAAGGTCTTTTGACTTGGGTAATTCAGGACTCTTAAGCACAATCCAACTTTGATAATTAACAAGTTCACTATAGATCACTGAACCCACAAATCATTAGAGAAGAGATTATAAGCAAAATCAGGGTCATTATAATTCAAAATATTTATAAACCACTTTTAAGGGATTCATAATATTTAAAACTAGAAGTACCTTAGAGATCTGGGTCAACTACCTCATTTACAAATGAGAACACAGATGAAAAGAGGTAAAAACCACGTGCTCATGTTAGTGGTAAAGGCAATACTAGATGCCAATTCTACTCTTCCTAATACAAGGCTCTACCCACACACTCATCGCCCTTCGAAAATAATTAACATAAAGGAGTCGCCTATTTTCAGAACTCAGACGGCTGTGTTTTTAAAATTCTCAATTAAACATCTACGAAAAAAATCCATCTTTTAAAGACTACAAATATGTAGGCTTCTTTTTTAAAGACTACAAATATGTAGGCTTCTTTGCAAGCAAAACACTTCCTACATTTGAACCATTATATACATGCTAATACCAGTGGCCAGTAACAGAACCAACTGTCATCAAAGAAAGATAAAATACGAGCCAATGAAGGGTCTCTCTCTAATGGTTACAAAGGTAGTCAGCAGTATGTTCTGGGTGTTTCTGGCAAAGACAGGAAACTGTCCAGAAGTTACCACTGTAACTTCTTTTGTACAACCTCTGTATCAGCAAAAAGAGAACTGTAAGCTGACAACCAGAAATGAAATATATTCCAGGAGAGAAGGGCATGATTATGAATTGTTGCCATGCCCTCTCTCTCTTTGGTACTCAAAGGCATTCTATCGGAGGAGGACATGGCTACAACCTGCCTCTCAAGGTCCTGTAATGGAGATTTTTGATGGATTCAAAAGTGGTTTTTCATTGAAAAACACCTTGAATAATGTATTCCAATAGTTTACAATGAAACTGTATGTTAACAAACCCACCTGTCTGATAGTAGGTTTCAGCAACAGAAGGCTGAGGTTGGGCAGCGGCAGCTACAGCAGCGGCAGTTGCTGTGGGCTGCTGGTAGTACTGCTTACTATCATAAGCTACAGCAGGAGCTGTGGATCTTACGTATGAGTACGAGTCCTAAAGAAAGGGAATGAAAGAAAATCTTGGTATCAGTGAAATGGCAGGAAAAAATTTCCATCTTTACTATATAAAAGTTCAATTAAGGAAAACAAAACATTTTGGACTTCATCCAATAAAGTAAAAACTATTTCAAGCAGCACATTTAACTTTCACAATCAGAAACATCACCAGAACATTTAAAACTAATGCTTTAAAGAACTGTATTAAGAAATTCATGGCAATTTTGCCTTAAGGATGGATCCCACAGTAAAGACCACCTGTGTACTAAGCCTTCTGACTGCTCCAGCTTCCTTTTCATTCTTATGTACTACTATTATTAAATATAATGATGAGTTAAGTTTCCAGGTAAAGGAGAAAAAAGGGGACTGGAGGTTCCTGGTAGAAGGAATACTATACAGTTGACTTTGAACAATGCCAGAGTTGGGTCACTGTACCCCTGTGCAGTTGAACATCTGCATATAACTTCTGACTTCCCCCCAGAATTAACTACTAATAGCTTACTGTCGACCAGAAGCCTTACCAATAACATAATCTATTAACACATATTTTGTATATGTATTACATACTATATTCTTACAATAAAGTAAGCTAGAGAAAAGGAAATATTTTTTTCTGATTGTGGCAAATCTCAAAAAAAATTCCAATATATGTATTGAAAAAAATTTGCCTGGAAGAGAACCCACACAGTCCAAACCCATGTTGTTCAAGGGTCAACTATATATAAATTTCCAAGGCAGTGAAGATCAGGTGAGCTGGGTGCATTCTGGTTGTACATAAAGTGAAAAGGAATGGAGAGATATGGAGGTGGAAAAGCTAAAGAAGTGGGAAGGGCCCAGAAAAAGAATGATGGGCTTCATCTACCCTATTAAAAACAATGAAATCATGATATTATCTCTGGATATAATGAAAACAATCACACGTCAAAAGGAATTCCAAGTTTAGTAACTTGCCAGATATAAATAGCAAATACTAACATTGTGATTCATGTTAATTTTCTACTTAAAGAAATAAATTTGTATACTTCAGAAAGAATATAGAAAAATTAGGCCAAGCCCAGAAGGATCAGTGTTTAAAAAGCAGATCCTAAAAGCACACAAAAAAATGGGTTAAAGGAATTTGAAATAAATTTAAATAAGTAGTAGTTTAGTGCAATAAACAGATCTTTATGTCCCCATAAGACTGAACAAAAAGTAACTAGGTGACTAAGAGAAGGATCAATTTACTAAGAAGGAACACCTTGGGGAAAGAATGTACAGGCAACAAAATTTCCACCCTTAAAAAGTTTCAAGACACTATGTAGTTTGTCCTTTATAGTGTAAATTCATATTTCTCAAAATAGGTGACATAGCTGTTTCAAGTGGACAAAATAACACCCCAGTACAAATAAGGGTGTCACACAATTTTTCTCAAAAACTTGTGGAAAATTCAAATATTTAACCAATAATTAATGGAAAAATTTTAAGATTAAAGCAAACACAGATATAAAATGGAATGGAATAGACTAAGGGGCATTATCAATATTAAACTCACTGCAAGGTAACATAATGCTTGGGCTATGCCCCTGAATTACCTAGGAATACACATTCTCTTTTCTCTGTGAGAGGTATATTTTGGAAGATCCAAGTCTGTGAAACAGTGGCTTGGACATTATATTATACAATGAGGCCACCGAAGCCTGTACGTTAAGGCTACTAAAACTAGTAGTTAGTTTTCTTACCTGGTAGTTTTGTGTAGTAGCTGGAGGTGGTGGTGGTGGTGCTTCTTGTTGCCTCTGGGTATAACCATAGTCAGTAGCTGTATGTGCAGTAGGGTAGCCTCCATAAGCAGCAGCTGTTGCAGCAGCTGCCACAGCTACTGGAGCAGGCCTGGCAACTGCCACTGTGGCGGCTGCTGGTGCATAGGCAGCAGTAACTGTGTGCGCAGCTACTGGAGCCTGATGGACAGTATAGCTAGCAACTGTAGTTGGATGAGAGTAGGCTACACCGGAAGCTGGCTGCTGGCTATATTGTGAAGTAGAAAAATAAACATAATAAAATTTACTTTTAAAATCTAGGAGTTTAGTCAACTTAAATGAAAAGCACATTTTCAAGTAATTCAATCATGGACTACAAAAGACCAAATATTTGAACTCAGTAAACCTCCTAATCAATACCATATTTGTTATTATTATATAATTTTCATTCCTTATTCTCAAATACATTAGAGAGTCACACATACTATGTTTCAGATTGTAGATCACAGCACAAAGCAGGGATGACAAACTGGGATAAGAAGCAGTATTAGGAAGAAAAAAATTGATTAAACTAGAAATTTTATAAGGTATTTGTTATACGTAAAGTTCTTTAGTATGTTGTATTTATAAAAATCTCTCTACACAGAAATCATGTTAAGAAAAATATCATATTCTAACTCCAATTATGGAAAACATTTAAGATAAAACTATTACCCAGTTGACTTAAGAAATACTTCTGATGCTCTCGGGTCATGGTTGTCAACTGGGGGAGATTTTTTGCACTCCTTGGGGGCATTTGGCCAGATCTGGAGATATTTTTGGTATCAGACTGCAGAGGAGGTGGTTGGTGGTGGTAACGTGTGCTACTGGCATCTAGTGGGCAGGGGCCAGTAATGCTATTACATATCCTACAATGCACAGGAAAATGACTCACAATAAAGAATTACCCAAAGAGTGTCAATAGTGCTCATGTTGAGAAATCTTGATCTAGGGTACAAAACCTACAACAGAATATCTACCACTTGGTTAAAATTTACAGGTCATGGGCAACATTTTATTACACACATTTATTTTTCCACTTAAAAATGTAGCACATGTTGCAAAAGGAGATCTAAGTCAGGTGCTTTGTAATCCTAACCATTTAAAACTCAAAGAGGAAAAAACACTTTCCAAAACTGTTAATCAAATCAACTGCCAGCTCAAGTTCTTAATATTTATTTTAACTTTTAAATTGAGGGCCTATGTAATATAAAACAAAAGCATACAGATGTTAGCATATGAAAGTATATTTTTTTGTTCTAGGTTCTCCAAGGAATACACTCACAATTATATTTGCTAAAGCTGTATTTCCAAGGCAAAAATGCCTTCTGAAAAAAAGAGAGCCCCAACAGTTATTTAGCTGACTGTAAGTTTTAACATGAGCCAGTAGTTAAGAATAGCTAAGAAAAAAATGCCTGACATAAGCTGAAACTGCACTATTAAACTAGAGTGTCTGACTCATGGGTTATGGTACAGGATATTATTCACTTATGCACAATACCATACAAATGTGGCACTGAATTAAAAATTGAGGCCATATTTTAACTGTACTATGGAAAACACTGATAATTAGGATGTGTTTAAGGGGTATCAATCTGAAATTCCTAAGAATGGGTACTGTTTCATATTAAAAACTGGAGGACCTGGGGACATTATCTAGAAAAGGTGACTAGGAAAAATATGAGAGCTGCCTTCTAAAAGAAGAGACTTACTCCATGCTGCTCCAGAGAACAGAACTAGAACCAATGGATGGAAGGGTGGCAGATTTCAGCCCAATATGAAAAAGAGAAAGAACAAAACAAGACAAAACAAAACTTAGAACAGAGTCCAAAGAAACTCTATAATTTATTATTTGGATGATGATTTCCATATTTTGATATTAAAATTAGCTAATATTTTATACACATATGACAATTATAAGACAAGTAAAGGGAAGGTTTTTAAAAATCTTTTTAAATTGAAGTATAGTTGACATATATTATTATATTGGTTTCATGTATACAACATAGTGATTCAATAGTTGTATCCATTATTAAATGCTCAAAAAAAGAGAAGTTAAAATTCTAAGAGTGGGAAATTGGTTTGGGATTGACATTTTCTAAGGCTAACTCTATATCCTTAAGGAAAAATGCCAACACCATATAATACTTCTTCAAAATTCCTAGAAATGAGAGAAATAAATAGTATTTAAAATACAAATACCAGTTCTGTGAAACTTGTACTTAAAATTTAGTGGTAAAATTTCATACATCCGGACTACAATGCATAGGAGTTTGGTTAAGTAAAAATTCTGATATTCTTGGATTCCTATACTGTTTCCATTCATGCCACTGCTCTTTATCCAGTATCTGTTCACAATTCTTGGTCCCAAAACTTGTCCTGTAGGACAAAGCAGGGTAGGAATAGAATAGGAATGTCAAGTCAACTAGGCAGGCAATTTGACTTCTACTGCCTCTGACTGAAAGTCCATGTAACTCAGGAAGGGATGACCATATGCTTTGGTTTATGCCTATTGTCCCAGCAGAATTACTAGTGGTACTCTCTCATTTTCCTACATGTCTCAGTCTGAACAATAAATTTTATAGTCACCCTTCCCAAGAACCATATAAAAAAGATGCTGATGCATTTAACAATTACCATGTACATCCCTAGGGCTGCCTAACCTAACTGCTATATATAGCCATGTCCCCATAATCTGGTACCATAATCTCTACCAAAGCATCATGAAGATTCAGTTCCAATTCCCAGGGAGTCAAGGGCTACTGCAGCTGACTGCTATTCAGAATAAAGATTCTCTGGTTTGTTATAATAGACCCAATCTGGAAAATTCTTTTTTAATTTCAAGTATCCTTAGAAAAACCACCTTTTACATGTGTAGATGACCAGACTGGACTATACTAATTCAATTAAGCATTCAAAGGCTAAATAAGTAAATTCATTTTTAAAAATTCAGGTCAAATTGAGTTAAATCAGTTTTAGTAAAATTAAGTCTTAACTTGAAATAGTTCAAGTTTTTACCTAGTTTGAAGTGTCAGAATAAATGGCATTAAGTTATATCCCTACATAAAAGACTTAACTGTCTTTAAATTATTTCTTAAATAAAACAGAATATAAAGAAACCCAATTTTGTTCCATAAAAATACATTTGTGAAATATGAGAACACTTTCATTTACTAAGCATTCAGTAAAACAGAAGCTTCTATTTAGATGACACTATCCTTTGTGAATAAATTAAATCTAAATTGCTTCAGTCAGTTAACCAGGACAAACCAAATAATACATCATGAAATGAACCTATAAAAACAATATGAGTAAAAAAGTTTAAGAAATACTTAAAAGAATCGGACATAAAAGGGAAGGGTATTTCATGAAGGAGTGGGGTGGGGGAGGAAAAGAAAGTATTTAGGGAACAATTAATATTAGATAAAAACACTCTTTATATTCTTGAACTTAACCTGGAGGTTAATGGCCATCTTCCTACCTGCCTGCCAAAAAGTGGAGCCAGCCAGAGGCCTTACCGAAACAGCCAGCCAAAATAACCAGGTATTTAAAAAAAACCTTCTACATACTGCAAAAGAAACAAAGAATGACCCTGTGGGAAACATGGGTACCTCAAGGCAACAGACAAATATTTTCAAAAACTAATTTGTATCCATAAAACAAGAACTTCATACTAGTTAAAAGATAAAGTTGAGGGATATGAAAGACATGAAAACTATAAAAGAGAAGAGAAAACTAGCAGGTCCAATAACCTACTAGAAGGAATTCTGGAGAGAATAGTAAAAAGCAGATAAAAGAAATTAAGAAATAAAATTTCCCACTCTTGAAGGGAGGCAAGTATTCTCAAATACAAAGGGCCTACAGAATGCAAAACAGAATGAAGGAACACCTAGAGAGACAGCATTTCACAACAACTCAAGACAAAAAGATCCTTTAAGTCTTCAGAGATAAGAAAAACAGGTCACCTACATACAACTAAATGAAAACCAGATGTTTTGCTGACAACACCAGTGACTAGAAGACATTAGGGTAATGTCTTCAAAATTCAAGGGAAAACTGTTATTAATATAGAGGTCTGTACCCAGCTAAACTATTAAGGCAGAATAAAGATTTTTTTGACATTCAAGGAACAAAGGAGTTTACCTTGTATATTCCTTTTCTTAGGAAGCTACATGAATTACTTCAGTGAAAAATAAACCAAGGAAGAAACAATGGGATCCTGCCAACAGTGGATCCAAACCCACGAGATGAAAGCAAGCTCATGTCAACAGCTGTCCGGCAAGCCCCAAACTTAAGATGGGAACCAAAGGAAGGACAGAGGCCTCCAAAAGAAAGATGTCCAGGAAATACAGAACTGTACAACAGACAGTAGACCAGGAGTCTAGAAAAATGTTAAGACATAATCAAGACACCAACAAAGAAAAAAGAAGAGGTAATAAAATATCTCAGGAAATATGAAACTGCTCAAGACAGGCATTATCCTGGTAAAAAGACACCACAGTTCAACAATTAGGGTGTAAAAAAGGAAAAATCTACTTGAACTTGAGCCTAAGAAGATTCTTCCTACTAAGTGCTACAGGACTGTAAAAATGTAACATATAAGGAATTATCTGAATAGCACTTGGCTTCACAGTAAACCCTATTGTAATAATGGAACAGTTTTGCCTTAAAGTTATAGAATCAACCTAAATTATAGAAGATAAACTATGATTACAGAACATAATATAAATGTTATCACAAGTGAAACTATAGCTAAATTGAGAGATGGGGTAGAAAAGGGGGAAAGTAAAGCACAGGAGTTTCAAGGTTCTTTCCCCAGCAAGTACTACCTCTGATGCAACTAGAAATGGCATATATTGTTCCAAGTAACAAATAGCATTTTCACTTGAATACTGAAAGAGAAATGGAAGGAGATACAATATGGTAGGAAAAAGGAGAAGCAAGAGAGGGTGTGTACTAAATCCTAACTATGACTGTAAGAAATCAAGATATAATGCATAAATTTGATAAATTAAGCCTATTATTTAGAAATAAGTAGGTTAGAAATAAAACCAGAATGCATTAAAGGTAGGGATCTCTAGGAAGTAGAATTGGGACACAGGGAAAAGGAAAACAAGGGAATGTTTCATTGTAAGCCCTTCTATACTACTTTATTTTTGATTGTATCATATATTACTCTGGGAGGAAAAAAGCATAAAGGTATTGGAATAGACATCAAACTGGCAACTTGAATGACTAACCAACCAACCAACCCCAAATTTAAATACTACTTTCAAGCTGTTTCAACTGAACTCTGATTTCTACATTTCTGGCCTCAACCCTAACCTGTACCCAAATCTGGGCCCCATTTTTAGTGCTTTAAAACGACCTGGCTTTACATTATACTAAATTTATAGTCACTATTGAAATTAAAATAATTAATCTGTACAAATGGCTTGTCCATATAAGTGGTGTCTGTTAACAGGGGAAACATTTCTGTAACTCCTTTAGTTTCTATACACATTGGTTCTTCAAATGTGATCCAAGAATGGATAGGATGCAGGAGGTTCTCCCTTTTCCAGTTACATATTGCCTTCACATATTTTAATCCAAACAATTTACTGCAACAGAATGAATGGGGAATGATTGAGTGCAGATTTGAGAATTCAACCATCTTAACTGAGATATGAAAAAGATTTGTACACATGTTAAAACAATGCCTCTCCTATGTGGGTGATGATTTAATAAATATTTAAAAATTTTCTAACATTAAAAATATGAATACAACCCACATAAGCAAAGTTCTTTAGGGTCTTCAATATTACAAGTGTTAAGAGTCCCAAAACCAAAACATTTAAGAACCACCATTTTTATGATACAGAGCATTAACTTAGGAGTCTGTAATGGTATTCACCATTCATTTTCCTGCCCTTTAAATTATTACGCATTTAGGCAAAACATTTTCTTCTGTAATAGGGAAACAGTGTTAGTTCTCAGGGTAAATGAGCAGTGCACTAGTGGCTGCAGCCGCAAGTCTGTCGCCCACAACTGCAATATCCTTATTGAGGGCTCCAAATCTCCCTGTTTACCCAGTGTGCTGCTGTACAAGAATCATCTTCTGTGTTTGAAAGGCTTTGGGAAGCAATGGCATAGAACTCTGGGACTCCCACAAGAAACCAGCACAGAAGGTAAACTAGGAAAAAGCCCACTTCCCCATTTTAGGGAGAACTGTAAGGAACTTTCCTGTCTGAGACTTAGCTGGGTAAAGAGGGGAAAGTATTTTCTAAAAATTTTTAACCATAAGCCAGCCTTCCCCCTAGGTTTGGGCTCTGGAATTCCTATTATCTAACCAGGAAAACTCTCACCCAAGAAGTCAGTTTAATATATCTCTGGATTGAGAGAGCTTCCAGGTGCCACAAAATGTCTATTCTTCTCTAAATGCTACAATGTTCCAAGAAACAGGAGAGCTCAATCAAAAATCACAACAAAACCCATAAGGAAACAAGTTACTATGTATGAGCAAGAGTTCGCAGAAGAAAACAAAATTTGAAGAGACTACAATTAGAATTACTGCATGTAAAATGTAAAATAAGTGCACTTAAAGAAGTAAAAGAAGCCTTCAAAACTAAGATGAAGGACCAAGGGGTTGATCAAAAACCAGATGAATATCTTAAAGAACAGAACTACCAGAAATGAAAAAATACAGTACATAAAAATTTTAATTAGAAACTCAGAAAGGCATTACATAACTGATTAGACATGGCTGGCAAATTAGTGAACTAGAAACTAAAAAATTACCCAGAATGCACAGAGACAGAAATTTGAAAAACTTTGAAGAGGTTAAAAGACCAGGAGGATAGAATAAAAAGTGGTAACTTACATCTGCAAATGGAGAAAAAGAATGGGGGAGAGTTAACATCTAAAAAGAATCTCCGAGATTTCCGAGAATTAATAGAAGATAACAATCCTCAGATTCAGGAGTCTCAACAAACCCCAAGTATGATTAAATAAAAAGAAATCTTCACCAAGACGCATCTATGTGAAACTGTAAATATCAAAACAAGGAGAAACACTTATAAGCATCTTAAGGGAAACAGTTGCCTACAGAGACTGATGACTTCTCAAAAATGAGGTTAAAGACCCTCTGAGATTTAAAAAAAACAAAAAACCGTTACTAGTAGACATTCTCAAAGATTTTCTTTAGGAAGAATGAAAATAATCTTGGAATGAATCAATGTTAAGCAAAAAAGTGGTAAATAGGAAGGTAAATTTATATAATCACTGACTATATAAAAACCACCACAATTGTGTTCAACACTGATTGGCTGTGGGATTTAAAAAATCTAAAATATTGTATAACAACATAAAAATCAGGAGATTGATTCAGATTAGAGCATTTTAATTCCCTGCATTGATTAGGAGAGTAAAGATAATGATTAACTTTAGATTCAGTTAAATACCCTAAATTCTAGAGGAACAACTACAGGAAAAAAGCAAAGTGTCTAATTTTTGACCTTGTAAAAGGGATAAGGGAAAAGCCTCAATCAAGAAAATGTAGGTAGCTTTTATTACTTGTATTATTAGATGTGCTTTTCCTCTCCTGGAAAACACAGTATGTGTGCAATTGTTTCTATTCTGGATAAAATGGCAAAGTAACTGATAGATAAAAAAAAAATTTATTTCTTTTTCATGGCACACAAAACACAGAACTTTCAATTAGTCCGAATTTAATACTCAATATTACTGGACTTTTCTAGGTCAAATTATAGCATGTTTACAAAATTACTGACAGATTTAACTTTGGTCAAAATGTTGAAAAAGATGCAAAATTAAACTTTCTCTAGAATCACCCCCAAAACAAACCACCTTTAAAACTACTCCTTACTTGATATGATAATGCCATGCTCCCATTATCTTTACAATGCTAATAGCTAACACAAAATAATAACTATCATATAATTTTAGAATAAATTTAAATTCAGGCTCCATTTCTTCTTAAAAACTAGAATAAAATAACTAATCTTACATACCAATGTAATGCATTTTGTACAATATATATCTTTTCCCAGAAATAAAAAATAAATTAAAAAACGTATTTTCATTTAACTCATCTTCAAACAAAATACTTGTTTTTGAATGAGTTCTGAAGCACACACAGTGCTTCCCAATACTTTAAAGCCCATATGACCTTTAGGACTTTCAAGAATTCACTGAAAACGGTATTATATTACAAAACTTACATAAAATTAGCAAAAACTTATGCTAGTCTTTCTGTAGCTCCAAATGAACAAATCCTAGTTTTCCTATAATTGCTACTCATTAAAATCATACCAATAATTTGATAATTATCAAATCCTTAATCCAGCCTCTCTAAAGCCCTAACATTGTTTACTACCTTCTCTATCTTCTTTTTGCTCCCTGCAATATCTGTTTCCTTCTCTGGTCCTACCTTAAATACAGATATTCCCCAAGTTTGTAAGTATATATACATATTATCTTTCTTCCATTCATTCAAAAAATGTTTACTAAATGTTTGATGTATGACAGACACTGCTCTTTCTCTGGTTTCATCCATACTTACAGTGGTGGAACACCATTATACGGATGATATACAGACCCATATCCCTTTTCTAAGATCTGTTTCCAAATGTCTACTCAATATTTAAAGGGATATAATATATGCCCAGGACTGCTGTCAGCACTTATAAATACTTCATTGAATTCTCAATTATCTCAGTGAAATACACAATGGAAAATGTAGAGGCCTCCTAGGATGCTGATAAGTGTTGTTTTTTTTTTTTGGGTGCTGTTTATACAGGTGTGTTCAGTATATGACTATAATTTCATTAAATTATACTATTATTATACTTGCAGTTTTTTTATATATTACGATTATAAAGTTCATATATTTTATATTTTTATATATTCAACAAATTTTTTAAAAATCTCAATTCTGAGGTAAGAATTAATATTATCTCCACTTTTATAGTTCAAGAAATTTAAGTTACCATGAGACTGTTTGCCCAAGTTCACATGGCAAGTAATAGAGGGAACCAGGATTCAGCTCAAAGTCTGACTTCAGAGCATATTCACTCTCCATCATATCAAGCAATTCATACATTCCTGTCCTGGCTCAACACATTTCCTGTTTAAAATTACGTTCTCTTGATTTTCAGAATGAAAGACAATGAAATCCACCTTACATTTCACAGTCAGAATTCTCCAATTCCCTATTTTAGTATTTCATTCAAACTCTGTTACATTCATTAGCATGGCATAGCTATTTGTAGGTATATCTGACCGTACTCTCATCCCTAGAAGTATAAACTCCTTGAGAACAGGGACTGTGCATATTGCAGATGTTCAATAAATATGTGAGTTACTCCCTACACGTGTGTTTTTACATAAATGTGTGAGAAGACTAACATTAAAACAAAAAAAAGCCCAATTAAAAAAAAACATGGAATACTTCATGAATTTGCATGTCATCTTTGTGCGGGGGCCATGCTATTCTTGCCTGTATCACTCCAATTTTAGTATATGTGCTGTCGAAGCGAGCACCCTATTTCTATATTTCATTAATTTTTCCTCTGTAATAATGAATTAAGAGCTGCACTGCAAACAGCTTTCACACAACACTAAGAACACAGCCATACTCAAAACGACTAATTCTGACAGAGTGGTACCAAGAACAATTTAGACAACGACAGTTTGTATACTGCTCATCTTAAATAATGTATTTAAGTAATTCTAACATATTACTGTTATGTAATTACTATCATGTCAGTTACTACATTTATAACCCCAAGGACTGTCTTCTGATTAACCTGATGGTGTATTTCTGAATAATAACTTGGCTGATTTGTTTTTGACAAATAGTTCTATTTAAATAGCTCTGCATTCTAATCCAACTGCCCAGAGCATAAGTCTATCTCTGGGATCTCTGTTTTAATCCATGCATCTGTCTATCCCTGTATCAATACCACACTTAAGTTTAATAAACTTAAGGTATCTGATAATATAAGACCTTCCTTGTCATATCTTACAAGATTGTCATGAATTACTTTTTGACAAATATTCCCTTTACTGCCAACATTAGAATCCCTTTATCAAGTTATCCCAAAAATCCTGTTGGGATTTTTACTGGAGTTACTATATACCTCCTCTGCATGTACTTAGGAGAAAGTTGATAACTTGGTGGTATTTATTTTCACCCCAATGAATATAGCCCATCTTTCTTCATTTATGTCTTCTTTTAGGGCCTTTATATCATTGTACTTTTTCCTTAAGAGTTGTGCATATTTCATTAGTTTCATTTTTTACTTAATAGGTTTTGTGGCTATATATAAAGAAAACTTATTTGAAATTTAGTAATCTAATTCAATATTGCTCAAACAGTAATGTTACCAATTTTTGCCTGATCTTAGAAAATTTGCTGAACTGTTATTTCTCATATTTTTGTCTGTTGCTTACAAATAATCATGTTGCTTGCAAATAAATTTCCTTCCTTCCCTATTAAACTAACACTGAAACTGAGGCCTACCAATTGATAAGTACCTATGTTTAAAATGTTTTACTTTGAGATTACAAAGCTCTCTATATTAAAGTATGTGACAGATATCAACTAAGAAGTTCTTTTAAAACCCTTATATTTATTACACAAATCTCTACACTTTAGAAAACTAGCATTGGTAAAATGCCTACTGAAAATGACACACTAGGCTAGTAAAACTTTTACTTAATCTTCATCTCAAGACAAAATAAGCGAGGAAACAGTCTCAGAAAGGTTAAGTGACTTGGCAAAATGATCGAATGGGTAGAGCTGGGATTCAAATCCCAAGTCTGACTAGCTCCAAATTCATACCTTTTCATTACAGTATACTGTCAGGCAATTTACAAAAGCAGTCAAGCATACACCTTAAACATCCTATACAGGGATATTTTGGTTCACCCTGCTCTTAAGGCTATTAATAACATATACAGGAAATAGCACCAATGTAACAGCAGCAATCCTTTTAGAAAGAAAATTTTCATTACTTCAAACTCATTCATTCAGTATGAATCCTAACATCTCTGATTCAATGGAACAGCTGACACAATTAGCAACTGCATTAATTCTTTTTTGTAGAGCCAGTAAATTTCCGACACAACTGGTTTCAAAAACCTGTTCACCTGGTTTTTTCTTCACCTTCTCACTTAGATATTACTCCTTTTCTACATTACTAGTGTTACTTTTATTCTTTTCCTCAAGACACAACACTGAACACTACATTCAAATTAAAGGAAAAAAGGAAAATTCACCAGTTTATCAGTTTATTCTATGTTAGTGATATGAGGAAGATAGTTATCCTTTAGGAACAGATGTCCTGAAGACATTTCAAGAATCCTTAGATGAGATGCTGTCTTTGGATTAGCAGATGCTTAATTTAAACTAATGTCCAAACAGTCAAAATCCACTTAAACATTTATCATTTAACATTTGCTAAAACTGTAAGAATATGGAGATAGTTATTTTACACCTTTATACAAACTCTAAAGTCTTTGACCAGCAAGTACTAGATATAAAAAGGGTTAAAAAATATTGCCAAATGATTATTTTAAATACCTACCTTTATTGAACAGGTAGAATAACATTCCAATTATCAGTGATACACTAAGAGTTTTATATATAGGACAAAGGAAATCAGTTTAAGCACAAGCTAAAGATTTATGTTATCCAGGTAACAGACAAGCATCCTGAATAGATAGAAAGGTGTCAAGAACTGGTAAGTCCAAGGCTTTTCTGAAGTATAGGGAAACTGGCTGTTTAACACTCTCGAAGAAATGGTTACATCCTATTAATAGTGGAATATAGTAGGATTACTTTATTTTATATTACACTTACATATATTTGTATATACCACAAATCCCCTTCAAAAGCTGAAAAAAACGTATAACTTCCGCATCATTGCCAATGAATGAGGAAAAAAAAGATTTTGATCCTATGTATCAGAAAGTTTTTTTTTCCACTGAGAATTATCTTTCCTTACATTCTTTGCTACCCTAACTCCTTGTAACTGTTTAGTTTTTTCAAAGATTATAAAATTAGATGTCTAAAAGCAAGTCAAGTCTATCTTCTCAAAAAAGGTATACTGAAATAGGTTTACCTATCAAGTTCCCTTTCTGCCATGAAACCATGTTTTTGGAAAATTCTGCTCACCCTGCGTTCCACAAATTAACATTCTACCAGAAACACATACAAATTAATACTTAAATTTTTTTATTTCTTCATTCCCAAGGGGGAAAACGCACATGAAAGGTCAGAAAATGAAGAGATTACATTTGCAAGAATGGCAAATAGTGTAATAGGTTCACTTACTTGACTTAAAAAGACATACAAAGCAGGAAGAAAAATACTCAGTAGCTAATAGAACATGCAGCACAAGAACTGAGTAAATGCTTACGATGGAAATGCTTAATATGCATTATAAAAATAAAAAACTTGAGTATATTATAAGTTGAGAATATATAAGTTATTATTATCAGAACTTCTAAGAGATCTTTGTAACACCTCTGAAAGAACCTTCATCTTCAGTATGGCATCATGAATCTCAAATAGTAACAAGCAATAAATAAGTCTAAATTAAAAAAAAATTAATCAAATACCTTACCAGCAGTAACCAAGAAACTAAGAACCCAAATTAAATCGAGATTTAGGACAGTTAACTTTCAGCTGACTGTATACAATGACAGGTGAAGCAATTATTCACACCAACCAGGTGTAAATGCTTAAGATTTCCCTGAGTTTGCATCCTTCAAATTAAAAAATTGCCAAGTAATCTTCCATGTCTCAAAGTTATAATACCACAATTTCTAGACAGGAAGAAAAATGAGCATCATTACTGCATTTTTTTGTATATGCTTTTACTATTTGTTCATCTTCCTTGAGCCAAAGTATTAGCATTATTGGGTCTGATTTCTTTCCCTTAAAAGCTAACAATTTCCATGCTATAGTTATATACAAGGACAGAGCATCTTAACAATTAGTTTTGTTGATATTGTATGTGCACAGGTATGTAACTCTCAAAAGACTAGTCTTTTCTTGTTAAGACATACACATAACAATTTAAATCGTTTGGCTTGTTACAGTTCACTGTAACTTTATGAGATTCAAAGCCACAGAAAAAGTAGGTACAGAAATTTCCTAATAGTTTTTCTACTTTGGGATAAAATATATACATGCAATTATTTTATTAAAAACTTATTAAGTATCTATAAATTGACATTTCCTCCCCTCATTTCTATCTGTAGGTTTGAATTAGAAAAAATATTTCCAAACTGCCACAAAGAACAAACCCACATTTTAAGTAAGGTTAATAATTCAAAAATCTATCACTTTGCCTATAGTAACAAATACAGTGTGTAAAGCAAGCAAAAGCTTTAATGGTTAAGTACAGCGTTGTCAAGAACACACAGTACTTGGTAGCACTGGATTCATGGCACAGGTGCTGATTAGCTATCTTGTTTTTCCACAAAAAGCAAAATGGCTTGATTTTTTTATCTCTATCCAAGAAAATTATTAGCCTTAAAAAGTTGTATCAAAGTAGCTGACACTTTGTTAGTTGTTTCATTATTACAACTTGTAAGCAAAGGATTTGTTAATGCTTGAAAAGCCCCAAGATTTTGCCCCAATAATCTGTCATCTCAGTCCTTTTCTGGAATATAAATCTAAAGATAAGAGACTTACAAAAAATGCCACATACGTTCAAAGCACCCAACAATTAGCAAAATACCAATTTCATAAATAAAATGCACATTACACATTTTACATCTTTTAAAATCAATGGGATCTCAAGCATTATGTCGTATTTTAATTGGCAGGTTTTTTTTTAGTGATACACAAAATGATACTCCAGTAAACGGCAACTTAGAATTCCATGAAATGTGGCCAATTTCGATTCCCAGAATTAAAGTTTTTAACACAGAAAAAAAGCCCTGTATTTCACTTCAAACATAAGGAAAATTAAAGCCCAAACAGGTGATGTCCCCAACATCATAAAATCAAGAGCTTAAAGAGACTGGAACCCAGGTCTTCTGGTTCCCAATTATACCCTTCTCATTACACAACACGCTGTCTGGGGTGAACGAGATGAAAAATTACCTGGGTTTGACTCACCTAATATGTCTACTACACAGATTTCTAATATAATCTCTCTATAAAAACCTTATCACGTAAGTGCCCTTTATGCATATGGCCTCAATATGGAGATGTCTCAAACTGACTCTAACGACAACAAAAAAACCTAGTAGTTATTTTTTCCTTTTGGTAAGATGTTAATGAATTCCAGACACTTCAGAAATTAGAGCTTCCCTTAAAACAGATATTTTATATGGTGCATTACAATAACCGTACAATCTCACTGGCTCTTTTCCCCCTAGGGGAAAGACCCACTAAGGGAAATTACTGGCCCACCTCAAGCCTAAACTGTATAGTTAGAGCAAGTCTGTGGACTCATTTGTCAGCAATAGGAACTTCGCACCTCTTTTCCAGTCTCCAACTATACAATTCACAGGTGGTTGGTATGTTTACATCTCTCTCCGGAGGAAATACTAATAAAGGAATGTAATGAACGTAATGACACCGCAGTTGTTTTGCAGGGCTCGGTGCAGGGCCGGGGAAACCCACAGGACGGAGAAGGTACCAGAGAAAACGACACGTTATCTGGGCCCAGGGGGCCGGAGCAGCGGAGGGAAGCCCGGTCTCGGGAGGCGCCGCGCGAGAGGCCGGTGGGCAGCGCGCCCCTGCACTCCTTCGCCCACCCTCTCCATCCCCACGTGGGAGGTAGGAGGTGGGGGCTGCACTGGCAGGGCGGAGAGCCGGGGGAGAATCCAAGCCTTCGCCTCGGGTCCCTCCCTCAACCGGTCGGGCGGGGGCGGCGACAGGGCTCCGAGGCCGCGGGAGGCCATTTTAGCTCCGGGGCCGCAGAACCCCGGCGGCCCTCCACGTCCCCAGACCTCGGCCGACGCCTGCTCTTGCCCCACGGGGGCCGCTCCCCGCCGCGAGCCGGGCGGAGCGGGAGAGGCCGCGGGGCCGGGCCTGCGGCGGACCGGGCGGCCGGGCGGGGGCCAGCGCGGGGGCGTCCAGTCCGCGGGATCCCGGCGGAGGAGCGAGCAGGGAGAGAGGAGAGAGGGCGGGAGCCGTTACCTATACTGGGCCGCAGCCGCCGCCGCCGCCGCCCCGCTGTGGGTGAATCCAAAGTAGTTGCCGGTCGCCATTTTGGCATCTTCCCCCAGCCGGCTGGGCACTGCGGCGGGCACGGAGAGTCGGGTCCCATGGCGGGAGGGGTGCGCGGAGGGGCAGAGACGCCGAGGGAGGGAAAGGGAGAGAGAGAGGCCTGTGAGAAGCCGTCCTCGCCGGGCCGGGGCCGCGGCCGCGCCGCCTCCCCTCCCGCCTCGCACTCCCTCACTCACTCGCACGCCCGGGTGGTGGCCGCCGCCTCCTCCCCGGAGCCAGCCCCAACCCCCGCGCCTCCCCGCGGCCCCGGCCGGGGAAGGGGCTGGGCAGGGGCCTCGGCGGGGCATATTATACTCACCATAGGTGAAAGAAACTACAGGGCATATGGGAATCATGGGCTCGGGCTGCTGCTGCTGAACTCTGAACTCTCACCCACTGCCTCCCTCCTCTGCCCCGCTCCTCCTCAGCGGTGAACAGACCGCTGTCTCCCGCCGCACTGCGCAGGCGCCCCCGCGCTTGGCTGGCTGGGAGCTGTAGTCCTGCCGCCTTCGCGGCTCGGGCGGGAGCGTGCCGGGGGTGTGGGGCGGTGGGCTTGGGTAGCGTGCCCACTGTGTAGGCCCGCGTATCTCCCCCGACAGGCGGTGACTGAGATCCGGGCCCAGGCTGTCGGGGAGCGTGCGAGAATCGCCTCGTCGGGCCGTGGGGGAAATGTGGGGGAGTGACCGGAGAAAGTGACGTCTGTTAGTCTTTTCTGCGTACTTTTCACTCTTTCACTTTTGCGTGTGCTTTGCGAAAGAAGGGGAGGAAGGAGGAAAAGGATGCAACTGTGCTATTCTGCTGGACTGGAAGCACACCCCAAACACCCCTTTTGAAACACCTCTTTCCGCTCTCTCCCCCCCACATGCACCCATTCCTTGAGTCATTGGACGCCTATTGCCCAACCCA
The DNA here is from genome assembly GCA_029783875.1 of Phataginus tricuspis. Taxonomy (NCBI): domain Eukaryota; kingdom Metazoa; phylum Chordata; class Mammalia; order Pholidota; family Manidae; genus Phataginus; species Phataginus tricuspis. Next base: position 66,177,875 of record JAQQAC010009165.1, on the reverse strand, counting down.
TACCCCCATCTCCCAAAGTGTCAGGTTAGGTACTGGAGACAAGCAGCGAACAAAACGAAGTCCCTGCTCACGTGGACTTCACCTTCTGGGAAAGGTAAGAAAGTGTTAGACAACAGCCAAATAAGTAGTGTGTCATTTGGTGATTGCACTTTAAGAATAAAGCAGGGTAAATAAGAAAGAGAGTAGGGGGATGTGCTATTTCAGTAGGGCATGGATAGGGTGACCACTGGAGTATAGCCCTGAGGAAATGAGGGACAAAAATACTTAAAATATTTATGTAAAAAAAAAAAATAGAATGAGGAAGGAGAGCAAGTGAGGTGTCCTAAAGCAGGAGTGCTCAAAAGCAGCAAAGTGGTGAGGCGAGAGTGAGTGATAGGCAGGCTGGATCAGAAAGGTCCTTGGTAAAGGTGCCACGTCTTTCACGGTAAGGACAGAAGGATACTCTCCCCCATGCAGGCATTTCTTTCTTCCCTCTGTTTTCTATTTTTTCCTTACTTTCTGGGTTCATTTTCAACCATTCTCTTTCTTCTTGCAGTCCCTCTTCTGACTTAGTTCTCCCACCTTACCTCTTTCCTGCCTTCCACCAATGCAGAAGTGCTCCCTTTCATCTCTACTTCACCTTCTCTGTGCCCATCCCACAGACCCTCTGCTACTCACCTCTCCCCAGTGTTGGATAGGAGCATTAAAAAATAATGCAAAGTTTGAATCAGAACTCACTTATGAAGTTTAGGGATTTATCCCACCTTCTTATGTCAGAGCAGAAACAATACCTCAATTGTTATTTGTGCCAACCCTGATCTCCCACCCTTCCTACAAAGGTACAGGTTTTTACTCACTTTAGAAAAAAGGAAATGTAGAATATTTGAGAAAAATCAATGTCATTATTTTTGAGAATACTGACGTTTTCCTGGGCAAAAGTTATTTCCCCAAGCAAAAAGTTATTGGGAATACTGATGTTACCAATTGCATCGAATTTTATGGAGCAATCAAGCCTTCAAGGCGCCGACTATAATTGCTTTGATAAGTTTGTGCTATTGGTTACGTAGGCTATTTGAATAAAACTGGAGGAGAAAAGACAGGTGTTAATCACCTGCCTAAGAAAATTATTTTTAGGCCAATCTCATGCTTGGTTGCTTGGCAAGCCTTTAGAGGATATGAAAAAGGGCTGTGGGCACACCCTAATAAGCAAGCTGATAACTAGAAAGAGGGAGGTGTGCCTCTTCTCTTTGGTAACTGTTCTTAGAGGTCTGAGTAGGTGTGGCAGTAGTGAAAATTGTTTACAACAGTGCCTCTTATCAAAGAGGGAATATGAGAAGAAGGGCCTCAACTTACCCCTGACTTGGGCTTCCTAAGGAGGGAGTTTTGGGATGGACTTGGAGGCAAAAAAATTGGGGTTCTTTTCCTGGGAATTTGGTAGCAGAATGAAATGAACATATTATTTAGCCTTTCCTAACCTGTATGACAAGAGTATAACATCTCCCTGCAGGACTGTGGTGGGAGTTAACTGAGATAGCATTTCTATAAAACACAACCAAGCACAGGGTAGATATGTAAAATCCAGGCTAGATGATTGCAGATCTTTCTAAAACCTACCTTCCAGTAAGTGCACTATGCAGGTCACTCACCTAAAAACAAAAGGTAGGTGGCTCTGCCCTAGAAGGGTTTATGTCCCAGAGTATACCTAGTCTAAGCAACATAGCCATACAGTCTTCTGGACCCACAGAAGGTGAGAGATTTGACTGGAAGCCTCCAATTATAGTATCTATCATCCTTCATGTCTGGAAATGGTTGGTATGAGAATAAAAAAAAAATACACTTTAACAGTCATTTTCCATTCTTCATCCAGAGTGATGGGTTCAAAATGCAAATCGGATCAAACCCTTCTGTGCTCCCCCTCACTCTAAGGATAAAGTAGAACTCTTCCATATGGCCTGCAAAGCCCTGAGTGGTCTGGTCGACCTGCATTTTCACTTTCTTCCTTATTCTCTCCATTCCAGTTACTTTGGCCTCTGATTTGCCATGCTTCCTCACACCAAAGGACTTTGAATGTTCTCCCTGCCTAGAATGTTCTTCCTTTCTCTCTTCACCTAATTAACCCTCCTGCTTTAAGATCTCCTCTCAGTCAACTCCTTGTCAGCTGTCCCTGACACCCTTATTATGCTCTCGGAGCACCAGGCATCTCTCTTTAGCTGCCTTTGTCACAGTTGCAATTCTACACAAACGGTATGTTTGTTTGATTAATATGCACATCCCCCATCAAACTACAGCTGCAGGGCCAATACTGGGGGCTTGGTGAAAGGCATCCAATAAGTATGCACCAGGTAATGCACAGTTTCATCTTTCCCTGATGATTCAGAAGGCTGTTCAAGAATCTGTAGTGCCTTAGCACCTGAGGGCAAAAGAGGAAATGGTGATTGGCAGACCTGCTAACCACAAGGTGGAGCTAGCCTGAGAAGGCCTTAAGTTCCAGGAAATATAACTAGTCGCCTGTCTTCACACCTTTTAGTCAAGACTTGGTGTCCTGAAAGACCCTATTAAAATTATTAAAATACAAATGTGCCACCCACAAAGGATAACATCTAAATTACCTATACCAAGAAGAGTAGAGCATGGTGAGTGAGAGCATGGACTCTGAAACCTGACATACCTGACTTCAAATCTCAGCTCTGTCACTCACTGCTGTGTGAGCTTAGCCACGACTCCTCTGTGCCTCCTTTTCTTCCTCTGTAAAAAGAGATAATAAAAGTAGTATCTACAGTAGGGGATTGCTGGTGGAGCTTAATGTCTTCCTAAATGTAAAGCTCCTAGATCACTGTGGGGATCATGTCAAACACTGTGAGTGTTGGCTATTATTCTAACCATGCCCTTTCCTAAAACAATTGGAAAATGAGCCATAGGATGGGAATGTTTTTTGCAGGTACAGGGAGGGATCAATCCTATGAGGGCATAAATGGGAGGTGCCTGGAAGAAAACAAAATCCCTGACTCAGAAAGATATATGCACCCCTATGTTTACCGCTGCATTATTTACAATAGCCAAGATATGGAAGCAACCTAAGTGTCCATCAGTAGATGAATGGATAAAGAAGAAGTGGTACATATGTGTGATGGAATACTATTCAGCCATAAAAAGAGAAATCTTGCCATTTTCAACAACCTGGATGGATCTAGAGGGTATTATGCTTAGTGAAATAATCCAGGCAGACAAAGACAAACACTGTATGATTTCACTTATTTGCAGCATTTAAAAACAAAGCAAAAGAGAATGAACAAAACAGCATTAGACTCATAGACATTGAGAAGTAATTAGTGGTTACCATGGGTGGGTAGGTGGAGAGGGTGAGGGGGATAAAGAGGCACAAAAATTCTCAATTGTAATGTAAGTTGGTCATAGGGATAGTAGTACAGCATGGAGACTATATCTATATTATCTATATCTATATGATTCTATATGTCAACATCTTCCTATGTTGACAGATAGTAACCACATTAGTGGGGGTAAGAATTTAATAATATGGGTAACTTATTGAACAACTGTGTTGTATCCTTGAAACCAATACAAGATTGTATATCAATATTACTTTAATAAAAAAAAGACTGAAAAAGCAATGGGAGGACACATCAGGGATTAAAGATGGTGGCATGAGAGGTGAGACAGAGGCTTGCTCCTAAAACACCATATAATATGAAAATATAATTAATACAACTAATCCTGAAAGAGCAACAGGAAAGAGGGCTGTGCCAGACTGCATACACCAGGAGAAAACAATAAACCTCACTAAAAAGGGCACCAACACAGCTCCCCTGCAACCCTAGACATTGCTCTAGAGACTGAGCAGCTCCAGAGAGCAGAGCTTCTGGGCACTAGAGGGCACCACATACAAATATGAAATGTCAAAGGAACCTGGTTCAAAGCAAAATTATGAATACACCAGAGAAACATTCAAATGAAATTGACCTCATGAATCTTCCTGAAAGAGATTTCAAAATAAAAATCATTAACATGCTCATGGAAGTACAGAAAAATATTCAAGAACTCAGGAATGAATTCCGGTCAGAGATCCAATCATTACAGAACACAGTATCAGAGAAACATACAATGGAAGGTTTTAAAAGCAGACTAGATACAGTGGAGGAGACAATAAATTAAATAGAAACTAGAGAAGAGGAATACAAAGAAGCTGAGGCACAGAGAGAAAAAAGGGTCTCTAAGAATGAAAGAATATTGAGAGAACTGTGTGACCAATCCAAATGGAACAATATTCACATTATAGGGTACCAGAAGATGAAGAGAGAGAAAAAGGGATAGAAAGTATCTTTGAGGAGGTAATTGCTGAAAACATCCCCAATCTGGGGAAGGAAATAGTCTCTCAGGCCATGGAGATGCACAGATATCCCAACACAAGGGACCCAAGGAAGAAAACACCAAGACATATAGTAATTAAAATGGCCAAGATCAAGGATAAGGACAGGCTATTAAAAGCAGCCAGAGAGAGAAATAAGATCACCTATAAAGGAAAGCCCATCAGGCTATCATCAGACTTCTCAACAGAAACCTTACAGGCCAGAAGGGAGTGGCATGATGTATTTAATGCAATGAAGCAGAGGGGGTCTCAAACCAAGAATACTTTATCTGGCAAGATTATCATTTAAATTTGAAGGAGGGATTAAACAATTCCCAGGTAAGCAAAAGGTGAGAGAATTTACCTCCCACAAACCATCTCTACAGTGTATTTTGGAGGGACTGCTATAGATGGAAGTATTCCTAAAGTTTAATAGCTGTCACCAGCGGTAATAAAACCACAGTAAAGAAAGTAACACAGTTAATTACTAAGCAAATGTAAAATTAAATCACTACCCCCAAAGTCAATCAAGAGAAACATAAAGAGTAGAGAATATGATACCTAATATATAAAGAATGGAGAAGGAAGAAAAAGGAGGAGAAAAAAAGAACCTTTAGATTGTGTTTGTAATAGCATACTAAGCGAGTTAAGTTAGACTCTTAGATAGTAAGGAAGTTAACCTTGAACCTTTGGTAACCACGAATCCAAAGCCTGCAATGGCAATAAGAACATATCTATCAATAACCACTCTAATATAAATGGTCTCAATGCACCAATCAAAAGACATATAGAGTCACTGAATGGATAAGAAAACAAGACCCATCTATATGCTGCCTACAAGGGACTCACTTTAAACCGAAAGACATACACAGACTAAAAGTGAAGGGATGGAAAAAGATATTTCATGCAACTAATAGAAAAAAGCAGGAGTTGCAGTACTTGTGTCAGACAAAATAGACTTCAAAACAAGGAAAGTCACAAGAGACAAAGAAGGACATTACATAATGATAAAGGGGTCAATCCAACAAGAGGATATAATCATTATAAATATCTATGCACCCAACACAGGATTTCATCTATGCACCTACATAGGTGAAACAAATAATAACAGAATTAAAGGGGGGAATAGAATGCAACACATTCATTCTAGGAGACTTCAACACTCTACTCACTCTGAAGGACAGATCAACCAGACAGAAAATAAGTAAGGAGAGAGAAGCACTGAACAGATGGACCTAACAGACATCTACAGAACTCTACACCCCAAAGCAGCAGAATACACATTCTTCTCAAGTGCACTTGGAAGATTTTCAAGAATAGATCATATACTAGGCCACAAAAAGAGCCTCGGTAAATTAAAAAAGATTGAAATTGCACCAACCAGTTTCTCAGACTACAAAGGTATGAAACTAGAAATAAATTATGCAAAGAAAATGAAAAATCCCACAAACACAAGGAGGCTTCACAACATACTCCTACATAACCAATGGATGATTGGCCAAATAAAAATAGAGATCAAGCAATATATGGAGACAAATGACAACAATAATTCAACACCACAAAATCTGTGGTACACAGCGAAGGCCATGCTAAGAGGAAAGTATATTGCAGTACAGGCCTACCTCAGGAAAGAACAATGCCATATGAACAGTCTAAACTCACAATTAATGAAACTAGAAAAAGAAGAACAAATAAGGCCCAATGTCAGTAGAAGGAGGGACATAATAAAGATTAGAGCAGAAATAAATAAAATTGAGAAGAATAAAACAATAGAAACAATGAAAGCAAGAGATAGTTATTTTAGAAAATAAACAAAATAGATAAACCCATAGCCAGACTTATCAAGAAAAAAAGAGAGTCTACTCACATAAACAGAATCAGAAGTGAGAAAGGAAAAATCACTATGGACACCCCAGAAATACAAAGAATTTTTAGAGAATACTATGAAAAATTATATGCTAACAAACAGGATAAACAGGGAAGAAACAGAAAATCTGAACAGATGAATTACCAGCAACGAAATTGAATTGGTAATCAAAAACTGCCTAAGAACAAAACCCCTACACTAGATGGCTTCACCTATGAATTTTATCAAATATTTACTGAGGACCTAATACCCATCCTCCTTAAAGTTTTCCGAAAAGTAGAAGAGGGAATACTCCCAATCTCATCCTATTGAGGCCAACATCACTCATACCAAAACCAGGCAAAGACACCACAAAAAAGAAAATTACAGACCAATATCCCTGATGAACATAGATGCAAAAATACTCAACAAATATTAGCAAACCGAATTCAAAAACACATCAAAAAGATCATCCATCATGATCAAGTAGGATTTATTCTAGGGATGCAAGGATGGTACAATATTAAAAAGTCCATCAACATCATCCACCACATCAACAAAAAGAAGAACAAAAACCACATGATTATCTCCATAGATGCTGAAAAAGCATTTGACAAAATTCAACATTCATTCATGATAAAAAATCTCAACAAAATGAATATAGAGGCCAAGTACCTCAACATAATAAAGGCCATATATGACAACCCACAGCCAACATTATACTTAACAGAGAGAAGCTGAAAGCTTTTCCTTTAAGATTGAGAATAAGACAAGGATGCCCATTCTCCTCACTTTTATTCAACATAGTTCTGGAGGTCCTAGCCACGGCAATCAGGCAACACAAAGAAATAAAAGACATCCAGATTGGAAAGGAAGAAGTTACACTGTCCCTGTTTGCAGATGACATGATATTGTACATAAAAAACCCTAAAGAATCCACTACAAAACTACTAGATCTAATATCTGAATTCAGCAATTGCGGGATACAAAATTAATAAACAGAAATCTGTTGCATTCTTATACAATAATGATGAACGAGCAGATAGAGAAATCAGGAAAACAATTCAATTCACAATTGCATCAAAAAGAATAAAATACATTTCCTATACACTAATGATGAACTAACAGAAAGAGAAATCAGAAAAACAATTCCATTCACAATTGCATCTAAAAGAATAAAACATGTAGGAATAAACCTAACGAAGGAAGTGAAAGACCTGTACTCTGAAAACTACAAGACACTCCTAGGAGAAATTAAGGAAGACACTAACAAATGGAAATGCATCCCATGCTCTTGACTAGGAAGAATAAATATTGTCAAAATGGCTATACTACCTAAAGCAATCTACAGATTCAATGCAATCCCTATCAAACTACCAACAGCTTTCTTCAATGAACTGGAACAAATAATTCTAAAATTCATATGGAACCAGAAAAGACCCCGAATAGCCAAAGCAATCCTGAGAAGGAGGAATAAAACAGGGGGAATTATGCTCCCTGACTTCAAGCTGTACTACAAAGCCACAGTAATCAAGACAATTTGGTACTGACACAAAAACAGACCCACAGAGCAGTGGAACAGAATAGAAAATCCAAACATTAATCCAAACACCTACAGTCAATTAATATTTGATAAAGGAGCCCTGGATATACAATGGGGAGATGACAGCCTCTTCAGCAGCTGGTGTTGGAAAGACTGGACAGCTACATGTAAGAGAACGAAACTGGACTACTGTCTAACCCCATACACAAAGGTAAACTCAAGGTGGATCAAAGACCTGAATGTAAGTCATGAAACCATAAAACTCTTAGAAAAAACATAGGCAAAAATCTCTTGGACATAAACATGAGCGACTTCTTCATGAACATATCCCCCCGGGCAAGGGAAACAAAAGCAAAAATGAACAAATGGGACTATATCAAGTTGAAAAGCTTCTGTACAGCAAAGGACACCATCAGTAGAACAAAAAGACATCCTACAATATGGGAAAATATATTCATAAATGATGTATCTGATAAGGGGTTGACATCCAAAATATATAAAGAACTCACACACCTTAACAAACAAAAAGCAAATAATCCAATTAAGAAATGGGCAGAGGACATGACTAGACACTTCTCTAAAGAAGAAATTCAGATGGCCAACAGGCACATGAAAAGATGCTCCACATCGCTAATCATCAGAGAAATGCAGACTAAAACCACAATGAAATATCACCTCACACCAGTGAGGATGGCCAACATCCAAAACACAAACAACAACAAATGTTGGCGAGGATGTGGAGAAAAGGGAACCCTCCTACACTGCTGTTGAGAATGCAAATTAGTTCAACCATTGTGGAAAGCAGTATGGAGGTTCCTCAAAAAACTCAAAATAGAAATACCATTTGACCCAGGAATCCCACTCCTAGGAATTTACCCTAAGAACGCAGCAGCCCAGTTTCAAAAAACAGATGCACCCCTATGTTTATTGCAGCACTATTTACAATAGCCAAGAAATGGAAGCAACCTAAGTGTCCATCAGTAGATGAATGGATTAAGAAGAAGTGGTACATATACACAATGGAATATTATTCAGCCATAAGAAGAAAACAAATCCTACCATTTGCAACAACATGGATGGAGCTGGAGGGTATTATGCTCAGTGAAATAAGCCAAGCCGAAAAAGACAAGTACCAAATGATCTCACTCATTTGTGGAGTATAAGAACAAAGAAAAAAAAAAATGAAGGAACAAAACAGCAGCAGACTCACAGAACCCACGAATGGACTAACAGTTACCAAAGGGAAAGGGACTGGGGAGATGGGTGGGAAGGGAGGGATAAGAGGGTAAAAGGGGCATTACGATTGGCAGACATAGGGTGGGGGGTCACGGGGGGACTGTACAGCTCAGAGAAGACAAGTAGTGATTCTCATCTCACTACACTGATGGACAGTGACTGTAATAGGGTTGGTGGGGGGGACCTGATGAAGGGGGTAGTTTAATCATCACAATATTGCTTATGTAATTGTAGGTTAATGATACTAAAATAAAATAAATTGTAAAAAGAAAAAAAGGCATATGCACCTCTGTATTTATAGCAGCACTATTTACAATATCCAATATATGGAAGCAACCTAAGTGTCCATCAGTAGGTTAATGGATAAAGAAGAGGTGGTACATATACACAATGGGATACTATTCAGCCATAAGAAAGAAACAAATCCTACCATTTGCAACAATATGGATGGAGCTGGAGGATATTATGCTCAAATAAGCCAGGTGGAGAAAGAGAAGTGCCAAATGATTTCCCTCATTTGTGGAGTATAACAACGAAGCAAAACTGTAGGAACAAAACAGCAGCAGACTCAGAGACTCTAAGAAGGGACTACTGGTTTCCAAACGGAAGGTGTGTGGGAAGGCGGGTGGGGTGGTAGGGAGAAGGGGATTGAGGGGTATTATGTTTAGTACACATGGTGTGGGGGGTCACGGGGAAAACAGTGTAGCACAGAGAAGGCAAATAGTGAATCGATGGCATCTTACTACGTTGACGGACAGTGACTGCAATGGGGTATGGGTGGGGACTTGATAATATGGGTAAATGTAGTAAGCACATTGTTCATGTGAAACCTTCATAGAGTGTATATCAATAATACCTTAATAAAAAATTAGAAAAAAAGAACAAAGGAGGTGCCTGGATAGGGGAGACTGCATGGAATATCACAGGGAGGCATGCAAGGGGAGGCAAGGGTCAAAGTGATGCTGCTTCACTGTTTGCCTCGGATCCCAGGTAGGGAGCAAGGAAGCCCAGAAGCTCACATGGAATCTGTGGTCCTCCCTCAGATAAGTACAGTCATTGCATTTGAGGCTAATAAGTAAAGGATGGGGAATGAGGCTCCAGCTCTGGGTGTGACTCAGACAGACCTGGATTCCAGGCATTCTGGGACCTTACCAACACACGCAGGTGCTGGTGGGAGGGGACAGCATATGGAGGGCAACAGGGCCATGCTAGAGAGCTGTCCTTGCTGTCACACTGGCTCCTAAGGGTCCAATAGGGTAGGACGGTGCTCACAGTTCAGAGGGAAAGCTCTGACTTTGTTCAAGAAATCCATATCAGAGGGCTGCACTCCTGGTGGAGTGTGACAGTGAAAGACCAGGAAGCAATGTTATCTAAATGTTTCCTTCCACTCCCCTCCTCCTCTCCCATCTTCTCCCCTTCCATCCCCTCCCTTGGAGGAATAGCAGATACGTGGTCTAGCAAATGCGCTGTGGTGGGGAGATTCTCTTCAGAATCCAGTTGAAGTTCTTCCTTGAATTTTGGGCCAACATTTGAAGGATAGTGGATAAATGGATGGGGACATGAAGGCTTTTGAAAGAATTAAAGAAGAAACTGAGAACCATGGTCCAAGGTCAGACAGTGGGTAATCCACAGAGATGAAAGTCATACTTGATAAACACAGTGATAGCTACTGGTACAAAAGCAGAGTTAGTGCAGCAGATAACATATTTCATCTCAATAGAGAGTCTATGATATAGTGTCTTCTAGGGCCAGGTTTTGTGGATTTGAATCCTACCTGTACCATTTACTAGTTGTATAGACCTAAGGCCAGTTATAAAACCTCTCTGGGCCTTAGTTTCTTCAGGAACAAATGATACCTTGTTTACATAGGTGTTGTGGACATTAAATGATTCATACATGTAAAGTTTCTTGGAACATTTCTTGGCACATAGCAAGTGCTCAATGTACTTTGGTGACTACCAAAACAGAATAGATTTCAGCACTGTCTCTGGGAGTAAAGGACCTTCTGACATAGATAGGCTCTGATTTCTGTCATCCTATTATACTAATTTTTTTCAATAAAATATTTTATTGAGATATAATTCACATACCATAAGACTCATCCTTTTAATGTGTTCAATTCAGTGGTATTTAACATATTTGCAAAATTATGCAACTCTCACCACTATCTAATTTCAGAACATTTTCATCACCCTAATAAAAAATCCTGAACCCATTAGCAGTCACTCTCAACACCCCCTCCTCTGAGTCCCTAACAACCACTAATCTACTTCCCATATTATAGGTTTGTCTTTGTTGGTGTGCTCCAGGAGGAGGGAGTTCCCTCCTCTGGGCAAGTTCACTATGAATTTGCTGAGACCAAATAAAGACAACAGGAAGTTGGAGGTTAAAAGGAGCTCATACCCAGTTTATTCTCATGGTCGTCACCTGGCTATGTGCAAGTGGCTCAGCCTCTCCTGGCTCTGACTCTGCTCCCTCCTGCTTCCTAGCACCGGGCTCTCTTCTCCCTTCTTAGCACTGGGGCTCTGTGGCTTCTCTCTCCTGCTTCCTCTCTCTGCCCCCTAAGCTCTCCACTTCTCCACTCCCACTGCTTTCTCCATTCTCCTTCCTTCCCCACCCCTAGCACTGGGAAAGAACTCTGAGGATGGTCTCTAATTGGCAGACACCAAACCAATCACATCCAGGCACTTGTGTGTTTCCCCTCCACTCCTCACCTGGGCTGGTACTTCCATGAGTGACAGTTTGCTCCAGCAGCTTTGTCTACCTGGAAATATCCTGCCGCCCACAGGTATGCATGTAAGCTAAATATGTATACAGTGGGTGATATTGGAATCAGGGGAGGTGAGAATCCTGGCCATAAAATTTCCATTTTCTCTATAGTTGGGCATTTAATATAAATGGAATCATATAATATATAGCTTTTGTATCTGGTTTCTTTCACTTAATCTGATGTTTTCAAGTTTCACCTATGTTGTAGCATGTATCAATACTTTGTTCCATTTTATGACTGAATGTGATATAATTTATAAGAAAAATAAACTTGCTCATTCAAGTGACCAAAATATATTTCTCAGATATATTTGGTCTTCATCTACAGTTCCTGAAAACACTTCAAAGCCATAAAGTTGAAGTGGGTGTCTTGTTCTGTTGATGGAGACTTGGACCCCACCCAAAGGTAGGGGGTGCTTTCCAGGACAACCTATTCTGTGATTAGAGGGTGGGAAAGGAAGGGGAAGAGGGGCTAAAGGTTGAATCAGCCAATGGCCAATGAATTAGTCAATCACAACTATGCAATGAAGCCCTCACGAAAACCCATTAGAAGAGCATTTCTGCCTCTACACCCCCACCAACTATTTTTATATCCTGCTTCCCCATCCAAGAGAGACAGAGAGCTTCCATGCTTGAGGAGTGCTTCCAGGTACTATGGAGCCAATCTCCAAGCCCCAAGAGGACAGAAGCTTCTTTATTTGGGACCTTGCCATATGTAGCTCTTCATCTGGCTGTTAACTTCTATTCTTGACAATATCCTTTACTAACTGGTAAATGTGTTTTCCTGAGTTATGTGTGCCACTCTAGCAAGTTAATCAAACCTAAAAGAGAGGCCGTTAGAACATCCAATCCATATCAGGTGGTCAGAAACCAAGGAAAAGCCTGAGGCTTGTGACTGGAATCTGTATTGGGGTTAGAGGTCAGTCTTGTAGAATGGAGCCCTTAACTTGGGGAATCTTGTGCTGTCTCTGTGCAGATAGTGTCAGAATTAACTTGAATTCCTAAGAGGAAAGTATATTGCAATACAGGCCTACCTCAGGAAAGAAGAACAATCCCATATGAGCAGTCTACACTCACAATTAATGAAACTAGAAAAAGAAGAACAAATGAGGCCCAAAGTTAGTAGAAGGAGGGACATAATAAAGATTAGAGTAGAAATAAATAAAATCGTCAAGAATAAAACAATAGAATCAATCAAAGCAAGAGCTGGTTCTTTGAGAAAATAAACAAAATAGATAAACCCCTAGCCAGATTTATCAAGAAAAAAAGAGAGTCTACTCACATAAACAGAATCAGATATAAGAAAGGGAAAAAGCACTATGGATACCACAGAAATACAAAGAATTATTGGAGAATACGATGAAAAATTATATGCTAACAAACTGGATAACCTGGAAGAAATGGATAGACAACTTTCTAGAAAAATTCAACCTTCCAGGGCTGACCCAGAAAGAAACAGAAAATCTGAACAGAACAATTACCACCAATGAAATTGACCTGGTAATCAAAAACCTACTTAAGTACAAAACGCCTGGACCAGATGGCTTCACCGCTGAATTTTATCAAACATTTAGAGAAGACCTAATACCCATCCTCCTTAAAGTTTTCCAAAGAGTAGAAGAATAGGGAATACTTCCAAACTCATTCTATGAGGCCAGCATCACACTAATACCAAAACTAGGCAGACACCACAAAAAAAGAAAATTACAGACCAATATCCCTGATGAACATAGATGCAAAAATACTCAACAAAATATTAGCAAACTGAATTAAAAAACACATCAAAAAGATCATCCATCATGATCAAGTAGGATTTATTCCAGGGATGCAAGGATGGTACAACATTCGAAAATCCATCAACATCATCCACCACATCAACAAAAAGGAGAACAAAAACCACATGATCATCTCCATAGATGCTGAAAAAGCATTGGACAAAATTCAACATCAATTCATGATAAAAACTCTCAACAAAATGGGTATAGAGGGCAAGTACCGCAACATAATAAAGGCCATATATAACAAATCCACAGCCAAGATTATACTTAACAGAGAGAAACTGATTTTCCTTTAAGATTGGGAACAAGACAAGGATGCCCACTCTCCCCACTTCTATTCAACATAGTACTGAAGGTCGTAGCCATGGCAATAAGACAACACAAAGAAATAAAAGGCATCGAGATTGGCAAGGAAGAAGTTACGCTGTCCCTGTTTGCAGATGACATGATATTGTTCATAAAAAACCATAAAGACTCCACTCCAAAACTACAAGATCTAATATCAGTAAAGTTGCAGAATACAAAATTAATACACAGAAATATGTGGTATTCCTATACACTAACAATGAACTAGCAGAAAGAGAAATCAGGAAAACAATTCCATTCACAGTTGCATCAAAAAGAATAAAATACCTAGGAATAAACCTAACCAAGGAAGTGAAAGACCTATACTCTGAAAACTACAAGACACTCATGAGAGAAATTAAAGAAGATACCAATAGATGGAAACACAACCCATGCTCATGGATAGGAAGAATTAATATTGTCAAAATGGCCATTCTGCCTAAAGCAATCTATAGATTCAATGAAATTCCTATCAAAATACCAACAGCATTCTTCAATGAACTAGAGAAAATCATTCTAAAATTCATATGGAACCACAAAAGACCCAGCATAGGCAAAGAAATCCTGAGAAGGAAGAATAAAGCTGGGGGGACTATGCTCCCCAACTTCAAGCTCTACTACAAAGCCACAGTAATCAAGACAATTTGGTACTGGCACAAGAACAGACCCATAGACCAATGGGACAGACTAGAGAGCCCTAATACCCAGGTGATGATGGACAGTTTTCATGGTCACTGGTGTCCCACCCATAGTCACATGTTTAGTCTCTCCTAGGGCCCAGAAGGCTCCCAAGCTAGAAGAAAATTTCTAGGTATGGTGTTTAATTGATTCTAATCTGTTACAGATAATAAAAGCAGCAAAGAAAACACTCTGCAAATAATAACTATAAGACAACATAGATTATGATGCATTCCAAATTCAAAGATGTTAAAATGTGGGGAAAAAAAAGCAAACTGTGCACCCTAATCAGTAAAATAAAGTACCACCTAATCCACCCTTCCATTGTACACATAAGAAACAGGTCTAGAGAGGTAAGTGACTTGTCCAAGATCACACAACTCTTTAGTGGCAGTGGTACATCCAGACACATCTCCTGACTTCCAGTCGTACGCCAGTTTCATTTCGTCATAGAGATTACTAATGATTGATATGAATAAGAGCAACCTGAACTTTGCCAAATAAACTTACCTTAAGTGCCCTTATTCCCCTTTATGTCAAGAATACCAGGAAAAATAGAGGCTGGGTCTTTAGGGTCTGCACTTGTCACACACTCCTGCTGGGTCTGCATGAGCAATGCCTGTGTCCAGAGGGACTATGCCTTTCTTTGGGGAAGAGGTCCAGAACCTTAAGAGGTGAAAGAGATTTTATTGTTTCATTGTATGCCCTTTTTGTAGTGGTTGAAAATAAGTCTTCTCTGTATAATGAGTTAATTTTTCAGTTAAAAGCCTTGTTCTAAGCACATCTGATTTGCATACAGCTTGGAAATACAGTCATTTGTACCCTGGCACCCCCCATTCCCACCTACCATGAGTCTGCTTTCTAGCTGCCAGCCTCCTCATTTCCCTTTCCTCTGCCTACTTACTCCAGCAGCCCAGCTAGGCTGGAGGCCAGGAGCATCTATCTGACAACCCCTTCACTGCCTAGAGGGCCTTGGAGTTGAGTCATCCTCCAGCTGAGATGCTGTGGGAGCTCAGAGGCCCAAGACTGCAGGGCTGGGCTGTGGCTCCACCAAGACCTTTCTCCTAGCACTTGCCAGCAGTGCTCATAAGCAGCATTCAAGCTTGAATACATTCAAAGAGGATCTTCCCTGAGGTTGCCACACTCCTACCTTTCTAGTGTTAAATGGCTACATCTCAAAGCCCCACCAGCAGGATTATGTGTAAGGTGGGGTTAGGAGAATACACTTAAATGTGTAAGCATGAGGTGTGGAGCTCATGGAACTGTCATAATTGCAGTGGGAGTTCCAAATGATTGCTTTAACCACTTTAGAAAACTGGCAGTATCTATTAAAGCTCAACAAATGCATACTTATGATCCAGCAATACTACTCATAGGTATACCTACAGAAATGGACATAGATGTTCACTAAAATATATGTACAAGAATATTTATAGGAGCAACTATTCATATGGTTCAAAGTTGGAAACTATACTCATCAGTAGTCAAATAGGTAAAATAAATTATATTCACGCATAAAATATTATCAGCAAATGAGAATGAATTATTGATACACCAGCAGCATAGATGGCTCCAAAAATACCATGAGCAAAAAAAAAAAAAGCCATACATAAAGATGTCATAAAGATTTCCACAAAGGTTTCTTTTTCCTTTTTCCAGCTTTACTGAGATACAGCTGGCATGTTAATTTGAGGTGTACAATGTGATGATTTGACACACATATATTTTGTAAAATGATTATTGTAACAGTAGGTGGATAACCAGACATGAGCAGGGAGGGAGTTGGGGACTTTGACTGCTGTTTACATTAGGCTAGATGCTTGCTTATATTCTGAACATTCGTCTGTAAACTGTTCTCATGGTAAGAGGGTATAATAACAGACCTGCCAAAACTGGTTCTGAGGATCCAACTGGAAGGAGCAGTTCACCCCGACTTTGCCTCCAAAGGTGACTCATTAGCATACTATAAGTCACCCTTGGTGCCAGGACAGTTCTGAGGCAGACCATCTAAGGACAAAAAGAGGGAGTCACCCCTAGCAGTTACCAAAGAGGAGGGGTGGGGAGGGAGGGAGAAGCAGATTGAGGGGTATTATGTTTAGTACACATGATGTGAGGGGTCACAGTGAAGCCAGTGTAGCACAGAGAAGGCAAATAGTGAATCTGTGGCATCTTACTACACTGATGGACAGTGACTGCATTGGGGTATGGGTAGGGACTTAATAACATGGGTAAATGTAGTAACCACATTGTTTTTTCATGTGAAACCTTCATAAGAGTGTATATCAATAATACCTTAATAAAAAAAAAAGAACAGGAAAAAAAAGAGGGGGTCACCCTATTTCCCAGACAACCCTACCCATCCTAATGAATGTTCCATCCCCTGCCTAAACATCAGCTATAAGATAACCCAGCCTGAGACCCACGGGCTGCTTCTCTCTGGGGCATGCCTGCATTCCTACCTTGAGTGCATACTTTGCTTTGCTAAACTACTCTGCTGCTCATGTCTCAAGCACACCCACATTCCTCCCTCACGTGTGTATTTGGGTTGCTTTATTAAACTACACTTCTTGTACCTGCCTGATCTGCTCGTGAAATCTTTCTTGATCAGAGTCAAGGACCCTTTCTGGGTTGAGGTCTCACCTAGCACACAGGGAGATCTCCCTGGTTGCACTGCCAGACAACAATTACCACAATGTTAGTTAACACATCCATCACCATGTATAATTATAATTTTTAACATGAAGTTTTAATTAAAAACAGGCAAAATTAATCTCTGATGCTGTAAAGTCAAGAGAGTGTGTGGGAAATGACTGGGAGCAAGTATAAGGGGATGTTCTATGGAGCTGGTAATAATAGGGTTCATCAGAGGAGATGGGTAATTTATAAAACTTTACAGATGTATAGATGGTATAATAAATAGGTGATTTATAAAAATTCACTAATCTGTGCATTTTTCTGTATGAATACATTTACAACATAGGGGCCAAGGGCAGGCTGCCTCAAAATGTGCCATTGTTATTTGTGAGCTGAAGATCATCAAAGCTCAAGACTCAGAAAGACACTTTGACCTTCCCTCTTCCCCCAACTGCTTAAAAAGAATTTGGATGGAGAAACTGCTGGGAGGAAGCTATATTATATATATATATAAATATCTCTATATAAGCGATCTCTGTATATAGGTATAGATATCACCATAGATAGCTATATTATAATGTAAACTAGGTGTGGTAGACAGGGAGGGATGTGGCTAAGTCTATTAATAGTCCTCCTGTGCCCCTTTGTTTCTGGGTGGGCCATCAAATAGTTGTTTACTAAACATTTACTCTTTCATATTCCTGTCTATTACATCCCTTTCCTTTTAAGTCTCAGACCTCTTCCCTCTTCTCCTTGGTTCAGGATGACATCTATACCTCTGTTTTCCCTGTCTTTGGAATCTATGTCTATGGATTCCTTGCACATAATTAAAATTTTTTTTCTCCTCCCATTAATTTAGCTCATGTCAATTTGATTCGTAGCCCAGCTAGAAGAACCCTGAGGGGTAGAGGAAGTTTCTTCCTTCCAAACTTAAAATCAAAATTTACTTAACCCCCCTCGCAAGAGTGGTTCACCACTTTACCAAACCCAGATGCCCATATTTTATAACAAATGTTTTGTATCATCCTCTGTATTCTCCTGAAATGGAAGTTGTAGATAATTATACATATTATGTGTATAATTAAGAAAATTTTCTTTTTGAAATAAAATTTTAATTATATAATTTTATAAAATCAATATAGTGCCTTAGTTGAAGTATAAAGAAAAAGGAGAGGGAAAAACTTTATAATAAAATGTACTACGTCTAGTAAAACATACTGTATAATTAATACAGTATGTGCATTTCAGTGTATTAACGTTTGGTCATGATGCCTCTGGGAGATATCATGTACTCTGAATACATCAGGTGCTTGCACCTGGTGTGAAAATCTCTGGGAACGCAACAGTTGCCAGTGCAGATGGCATCAGGTAATGTACTAGCCAATTACTAGGGCCCTGGTGTTAAAATTCTCTGAAATGGTAAACAGTCTGTGCTAAAGTCTTAAACAGAATGCAGTAAACTGTCCTTCCATTGACACAATAATGATATTCCTGTCAAATCTAGAGCATGTTAACATTATACAAACATACTGCATGTTTATATGTCAAAGCCAACTTAGAGTCTAGGCTTAGATCATTATAGACACACTTTAAATGTACATGAAAGTTCAATTTAATATTATAAAGTCATGCAGGCTGTGAGACAATCCATTGTTGTACAGGAGTGCCTTGTGCATTGCAGGGTGTCCAGATCTGTGGCCCCTAACCATTAAATGTCAGTGGTGTCACTGCGACAACCACAAATTTCCCATGTTCTCCCAGGCGGCATTATTATTTTGATCGAGAACCATCCGTGTAGTGGATAATTTCCAGGCTATACGCCATAAATGTTCTCATTCATGAAACCCTTGAAAATCTACATGTTTCAAAGTTATTTGATGAGCATAACATTTGAAAAAACTCTCAGGTCTTCAAGAATTCTCAGGACTTCCGGGAATATGGCGTCGTGAACGGACTAGCAGAAAAATTCCTCCCAACATTATATTTATTCACGAAAATACAGCAAATACAACTATCCCTAAAAGAGAGACCAGAATACACAGGAAAGTGCACAGCGTACAGCTACACCTGTGAGAACTTGGCAGCCGGTGAGGCGGACGGGCGGCGATCCGGTGGGACCGAGCGCTCCCCCCCCCAGAGCTCCGGCGGCCAGACACGCCGGACAGAGGACTCGGCACCCGGCGAGGCGGGACGGAAACACGATCCAGCGAGACGAGAGTGCCCCTGCACCCCAGCACTCCGGCGGGAGTCTCGGCAAGGCGGGTAAGGTACGGAGCCGCGAGCAGACCGAGTGCTCCTCTCCCCCAGCGCTCCGGCGGGAGGAGAGGATTCAGAGCCGGGAGGGAGTGGAAGTCTGAGCCCGGAGCGCCGACACACGGCCTGCGGTGTAGCGGAGATTGGAGAGACAGAGGGCACAGGGTCCCAGCCGGGAACGTGCAAGTTGCCCGCGGCAGGCTCCGGGAAGGAAAAAGAAAGGAGAAAAAGGGGAAGAAAAGCGCGCGCTCTACCTCAGCGGTCTTAAAGAGACAGGAGCTCAGTAGAGGGGCCGGATAGCCCCGCGAACTGAGCCCAGCACGCTGGGAGTCCTGGGGAGCCTTGGACCCCATAGCTGGCGACTGGGAAAGAGTGCCCGCCATTGAGACCCCCACGGAGATCAACAGCTTCCCATTGTTTCCAACCCAGCCAGAACTATAGTGGCGCTGGAATAGTGGAGCAACAGCGCCACCTACAGCACTCGCGCAGAACCCACGCCCGGTGGCTTTTTTTTTTTTTTCTCCCCTTTCTTTTCCTTTTTTTCTTTCCCTCTCTTTCAACAGCCTCCCATCCATTCTCACCCGGCCACAGATTTAAAGGGCCGTGTGGAGCGACGTGGCCGCGGCTCTGGAATAGCGGAGCAATAGCGCCACCTACAGCATTC
>JAQQAC010009165.1:66142718-66152787 GCA_029783875.1 Phataginus tricuspis | reverse complement strand
TCATCTGCAAATAGTGACAATTTGACTTCTTCTTTACCAATCTGGATGCCTTGTATGTCTTTGCTTTGTCTGATTGCCGTGGCTAGGACCTCCAGTTAAAATAAATTATTTTAAAAAAAAATAAATAAAATAACAATTAAAAAAAAAAAAAGAATTCTCCACTTATTGCATTGCATTTCTCTCTCAAATTAGGCTCCCTGGAGTACCAGTTAATGAAGATTTGGGCGTCCTGCGGTTGGTGCCTGAGCTTGATAGTCCATGAGAGGAGATGAGTAATTTCTTGGACAAACAGGTGAAACTTATACCTGTAATTTCAAGCTATCTTTCTACCTCTGCCTCTAGAGCCCTACTCCTTTACAAATAAGACTCATTAAATGTTCCAGAGCAGAGAGCCTCAATGATTTGTCAGCCTGTACAACCAAAGCTTGCATGAATCCATACTGGACACTCTTGACTGCTAAATACTGGAGACCTTTTACCTCATCTTCTATCATGAAGGATAACTAACTTTTGAATGATTATTATATGCCAGACTATATGCAAACCCTAGGCAAAGCATTTTACAGGTGTTACCTCATTTTATTCTCATAACACCCTATGAGGTAGGTACTAATATTATTCCTAGGTTTTGATGGAGAAGGAAATTGAGGCACCGGGAAGTTAAGTAACATTCCCAGGGTCACATAGCTAATAATCTTAAGAACCAGGATTTGAATCCAGGCATCTGATTCCAAAGTTGGAGTTCTTAACCATATGGCATTCTACCCTCAAGGAGGGAGAATACACTTTTACTAAGAACCTGTACCCTGGACATAGAGAAATGGTACAGCCTTCCCTAAGCTAAATGCTTTGGTTGAAATTCAACCTGCCTGGGGAGACATCTGGTGGCCTCTTGTATCATTAAGATTACATTCAGCTTCAAATAACGGAAAGCTGACCAGTAAGTCTGAGCAATAAAGACATTTCTTGCTTACTCAGCATGAAGTCCCAGGGTTGGTTAAATGGTTCAGTAATATCATTAAGCACTCTTGGCCTCACTATCACCAGGGTATTAGCTTTTCTTCCTCGTGTAGGTTCTCTCTCGGCCCCAACCACACAAGAGAAAGGAAAGGGCAGAAGAAAAAGGATTTTTTAATGGCTTTTTATTCCTAGTCAATTTTCTTTTGCATCTCATTGGCAAAAACAGATTGACATGGTCACCCCCTAGGCCCATTATTGGAGAAGGGGAATGCTATTGCAATTATTATTACAATAATTACTATTATTATTTATCTCCTGGAGTTCTGTTGCCAGAGATTTCCACCCATTATAAAATAAGGATTCTGTTAGTAAAGAAAGGGAATGGCTGCTGCGCTGGTCTACTAGGGCTACTAGGTAACAAAATACCATAGGCTGGGTGGCTTACACAACAGAAAATAAAGCTGGAAAGTCCAATATCAAGGTCCAGCAGGGTTCAGTTTTTGTTGAGTACCCTCTTCCTGTTTGGAGATGGCTGCCTTCTTGCTGTGCCCTCACATGGCCTTTCTTGGGGGATGTGCTGGTAGAGGGAGACAGTGAGAAAGACAGAAAGAGCAAGCTATCTGGTGTCTCTTCTTATAAGGGCACTAATTCCATCATGAAGGCCCTACACTCATGATCTCACCTTACTCTAATTACCCCACCAAAACCTCATCTCCAAATACCATCACATTAGGGGTTGGGGCTTCAACATGTGAATTTTGTGGGCACACAACCATTCCGTCCACAACAGCTGACAAGCAGACAATAAACAATACTTTCCTGTCCTTCTCTGTGGTATAATTAGGTCCTAGCTCGGGTAGGAGCCTGGGGATTAGGTGCAGGGTTGCTGGGGACACTAACGACGTGCTGTCAGTAATAGTGAAATCATGCCGCTCAGGCCTGACACATTCTCACTCATGCTCCCTCCCGGACCTCCGGAGTCTGGGACTCCTA
The DNA here is from genome assembly GCA_029783875.1 of Phataginus tricuspis. NCBI lineage: Eukaryota > Metazoa > Chordata > Mammalia > Pholidota > Manidae > Phataginus > Phataginus tricuspis. The sequence goes on along the minus strand of JAQQAC010009165.1, from coordinate 66,150,834 downwards.
CTCAATGGGCTTAATCCACAGAGGGTGTCCTTGATCACCTCAGCCATCACGGAGCTGAGAGTGTGGGTGAGGGCATCTCTTCTGTTTAACAAGACCTGTTTTATCCCAAAGAGAGTCTAGAGGCTATGACAATATACAGTAGCCTATTGGCGGTTTCCTGACTGCCCGTGCATGCTCCCAGTGTCCCCACCGCAGAGAACTTCATGGCTGTCCATGTTGCCCGATTGCTTGGGGATGGGCATTCTAGTCTCCTGCACAAAGGAGTAAATATGACAGGTTAGTTTTTCACCTGCAGTAATCTACATGCTTCCTCTTGTGATATCCCCAAATGTCTTCATTTCCACCATCTTTACCTCAGCCACTCACTGCTCTGGGGATATAAAGATTAGGGATTTTTGATTGTAAGTAATAGAAACCAACTCTGGCTGATGAAACGAATAGGTGTCTTTAGCTGAGGTTATAGAAAGCTCATATACTTAGCAGGAGACTTGGTGGGTGGAACATGCCCATGGTTTAAGGGTTTGAGCACAGCAGATACGAGGCCCATGGCAGCCTGAGTGTCTTGCCAATGAGTTTCAGCCCCGGGCAAGTTTGCTATGGATTCAATGTTACCAAAGAAATTGACAGCAAAACTGTTCTTGGGGTGAAAGGGTTATACCCAACTTTATTTCCAGGTGGCAGGTCAGTCACTAAAATCCCGTTCACTCAGAGCGAGTCTGTATGCAGAAAGCCGGTCTCTGCCTCTGGGCCCCTCTGTCTGCACAGTCATCCTCTGGACCTCTCTGCACAGCTGTCCGCACAGCCATCCTCTGGGCCTCTCTGCGCAGCCGTCCCGCACAGCCGTCCTCTGGGCCTCTGTCCTCGGCGCTGCCACCACTCCAGCCTCTGGTCTGCTCTCCTGCAGCCTTGCAGCCCTACAACCCTGTCGCACCCAGAGCACTGCGTGGAGCTCTTTATATAGAGTTAACAACCATGTATTGCCCACAGGTGTGCAGTGAGCTAATCAACTACGGCCAGGTGAGAATCCTGGCCACAGAAACTCTCATTTTATCCACACTGAGTGATTCCAGATCCCTTCTGTGATGGCTCAGGTGTTCCCAAAGCACCTCTCTTCTTGGTCAGGGCCCTTGCTGGGAAGGAGTCTCAGGTCCCACAGCTGAGCAGGAACAGGCATCCTGCATCTTCTCCCAGTGAAGTTGCTCAGTTAGCTGGGGGCAAGGGATATGGAACCAGCCTGGGGGTTTAGCAAGTATGGAACCCAGTGTTCCCAGGGAAGCTCTCTGATAGAAAGCAGTACACAGTTCTAAGATCCAGAGGCTGAAATTCAGGGCCACTGGTGACTTCAACAGTGGAATAGAGCAATGGAAACTGATACCTGATGCTTTGCATGTGCTTTAATAATAAACAACTATTACTATTGTGCCAGGTTTGTTCTAAGCACTTTACAGGTGTCATCTTTCTTAATCCTCCTAATAACTTTATCATATAAGTTGCTATTATTTTCCTTATTTAACAGATAGGCTCATGAAGCTTGAGGCACTTGTCTCAGGTCACACAGCAATTTCAAGAGGCAGAGATAGGATTTAGATGTTGATAATATGGCCCCAGAGATGCTTAAACACTGCACTCTGTACTGCCTTTCATGTAAGCCAGTCAAAAATAGATCCTGAAGCTGACTCTGAGCAAGGACTGGCAACCAGAATGCACCAGAGGTCAAGGAGACACAGATGCAGGTACATTCCAAGTATGAAAGCCTCCGAACCAAAAGGGGTGGAGCAGAAGGGAGTGTCAAGGAGTCAGGGTATGAGCACGAGAATACGTTGAGGTATGATTCTGTACAGCATTCACCTTGCGCCTCCCTTTTGGGTTCTTGGCTCCCTTTTAGTTCTTAAAAGTACATGTAGGATTTCTGACAACAGGCTGATGATAATACTCCCCTTGGATTGCTTCAGAATTCCATAGTGGAACTTGCCCAGCAGATCCTGCTTCTTTGAGCTTTGGTTTTGTGCACACATTGGATCTTGGGAAGAGTAGACAATGATTCTTGCTTCCCTGTAGGACTGTGTACATATTCCTTACTCTAGCTTCCAAAGCCCTGCATAACTCAACAACCCCAAGCCTTAGTTGCACTCTGCCCAATTTCCCCACTTATTCATATAACAGATTTATGTTCCCAACTCTTCTCCTTTGCTTTCCTAGCATACCCTTTCACCTTATCTTTAACCATTTAAATGCCACCAATCCTTCAGACCCAGCTCAAGTTCCCTCCCCACCACTTAGCCTTCTATATGAGTCAGGGTTCTCCAGAGAAACAGAACCAATAGGAGATACTTACATATATCATAATATATATAAAATATATTACATATATATGTATTATAGGAATTGGCTCATGCAATTATGGAGGGTAAGAAGTCTCAAGATCTGCAGTTGGCAAGCCGGCAGCTCAGGAGAGTTGATATGCAATTTCAGACCAAATCCAAAGGCCTGGGAACCAGAAAGGGTGAGATTTCAGAAGGCAAGGGGAGAACTTCCATTTTTATTCTTTGCTGCTCAAAAAGAAGGATAACAGTAGTGGAACGTCAGTAAATTGTGCTTTTCCAAAGTACCTCTATTAAAAAATGATATAATTCCAACTATCAATTATAGAAAATACAGAAGACAGAGGAACATGTTTATCAGAACACATGATGCAATAAGCAAAATCCATGACTATTGGAAACTATTCAGGATAAACAATCTGGTTGCTTCAACAGATAAATTGCAAGTATAAAAAGGAGTGGGGAAAACCTATGATTAAAAGAAATTTTAAAAACAGCAATCATTTGCAAGTATAGACATTATTTGGATCCCATTAAAAAAAACCCATAAAATGAAAAAAGAATAATTCATAGAGTTTATGGGACAATTTCAAATTTAAACACTGACAAGACATTTGACACTATTAAGGATTTTTTAAAGTGTAATAATTGTATTGTGATTGTGTTTTAAAAATACATCTTTTAAAGAAACATACTCAACTTTTTGTATATGAAATGATGTTATGTCTGATATTGCTTCAAAATAATTTTGGAAGAAAGAAAGTAGATAAGGGTGTAAATGGGTTAGGATTATCATGGACTGATAGTTTTGGGGATTAGGTGATGGATACATAGAGGGTTTGTATGGATACAAAGAGGGAAAATGGAAGTTCCTAAGGCCAGGATTCTCACATGACCCTAAACTACTTGATAATGTAATTGGCCTACTGCTAGGTTAATGCTTTCACACCTGTTGGCAATGAGCTATTATTGACTGAGTCAGCATATAAAAAGCTCTGCCCAGTGCTCTTGATGGAGTAGAGATGGAAGTGGGTTAAAGACCTGCAAACTGCTGAATGCAGACGTGATTGTAGTGATTGACCTACCACAGGGAGAATAAAGCTGAGTGTAAACCCTTTTACCTCAAGTATGTTCTGTTGTCATTTCTTAGTCTCACCGAATCCATAGTGAATCTGCGCTGGGCTGAAACCCTCAGGTGAGACAAGGCTCATTATACTATTTGTTCTACTTTCTCATAAGTTGGAAATTCTCCACAGATAAAAGGATTTTTCAAACTATATGCCCAGCACAATTTAATTATGGGTAATCATTTGTACCCCCACAACAGAGAAAGACTTATTTTAAAAACTTAGAGGTTCACTCAAAAGATAAGTAAAATTTCAAATGCTAAGAAATTTTCATCCTCATTTTCTTCCTCCCACACAACATATCCTGGCCACAGAACTCATGTGAAACAACACAAAGTAAATTAGCTCACTCCTAATTTCTGGCTGCAACTCAGCCCTGACTTGGTGTGGGGAAGTTGGGGTTCCTATGGCCAGGATCCTCACTGAACTTAAACCACCTGATGAGGTAACTGGCCTGTTGCCAGGCTACTGCTTCCACACCTTTAGGCAATAAGCTATTATTGCACTATATAGAGAGCTCAGCCCAGTGCTCTGGGCAGAGGCAGAGATGCTAGTGCTTGACCTACTGCTGGGAGAACAAGCTGGGTAATAAACCCTTTCACCCCAAAGAACGTTTTGCTATCAGTTTCTTTGGTTACATTGAATCCATAGTGAAGTTGCCCGGGGCTGAAACCTGTTGGCAAGCACTTGGCCATGTTCATTCTGTGCAGAACTAAAGCCTCAGTCAAGACTTTCCCTGCCACAGACACAGGGGCCAGACACCAAGGCTTATGCAAAACCTGGAGGGGTCACCGAGGTGATTAGGACAAGGACCTGCCCTCAAGAGCATGGATCTACCATTACATCTAAATGAAGAACTGCCCACATTTCCCAAGGCATCTTACAGACTGTGGAATTTCAGATATAAGGGACTCTGTCCTCAACTCCCTTCTTTCCTTACAACTTCATCCTTGAGAATTCATCCTGCTTCACAGCTTCATAATCATCTACAAGCTGATGATACCCAGGTTCATACCTCCAGGCCAGGCTGCTCTCCGGACTGCCAACTTGCATATCCAACTGTCTTTGTGATGTTCTCATCTAAACGAAGGAGGGGAATCCTAAATTTCCATGTGTCTTGCCAATGGGTTTCAGCCCTGGGCAAGTTTGCTATGGATTCAATGTGACCAAAGAAATTGACAGCAAAACATTCTTGGGGTGAAAGGGTTATACCCAACTTTATTTCCAGGTGGCAGGTCAGTCACTACAATCCCATTCACTCAGACCGAGTCTGCATGCAGCAAGCCGATCTCTGCCTCTGGGCCCCTCTGTCTGCACAGCCATCCTATGGGCCTCTCTGCACAGTCGTCCCACACAGCCATCCCACACAGCCTTCTTCTGGGCCTCTGCACAGTCATCCTACACAGCCATCCTCTGGGCCTCTGTCCTCAGCGCTGTCACCACTCTAGCCTCTGCTCTGCTTTCCAGAACCTTGCAGCCAGGCCACCATGTCGTGCCCAGAGTACTGGATGGAGCTCTTTATATAGAGATATAGAGTCAACACCATGTATTTGCCCACAGGTGTGCAGTGAGCTAATCAACCAGGGCCAGGTGAGAATCCTGGCCACAGGAACTCTCATTTTATCCACACTCCACCCCTCCAGGATTCTCTCCTCTCAATCTATGTGCCCTTAGTCCTCTGCAATGGTCCCTGTGCAAGGAAGCTCGAACATTGTTCTCCAGCCTCTCCAGCAAGAAGTCTTGCAGACACAGGCCAGACTTGTGGCTCTGTCTCTGACCTCTGCCTCTTTAGTCTTAATGGCTTGAACTGCTGCACTGGTTTCAGTTGTTGCCATAGCTCCAGTAAGATCCTATTTGGCTTCCCGTCTAATTTTCTTCCATCTACTCTGGCCCATATCAAATCAACCCACATCTGGGTCCTTGTAACCTTCATGGGGCCCCTTAAATTCTTCTTGTGAATCACCTCGCATTTTGTAATCGCTGCCTCAAGGCAGGCTGCACTGTCAGGGAAGACAGTTCTCCCATTTCTGATCCTGACAGAACAATTCCATCCACTCCTAAGACCCACAGCCACCAGCTCAGCCTGAGTATAGGGGTGGACCATAGAGCGCTCCACGACCTGGGGAGGGGGCTGCTCCTCTCCTTGGAGAACTTTCAGCTGCTGGATCTTTATTTTCTTTACAACCACTGGGTGTGCTTTCAATACAGAAGGGGCCAGTGCCTCCGGCACCACACCTTCAACCTTCCCCAGCTCCTCCATTTCTGGGGCTAATGGCAACTTTCTCTCCACTCCCCCAAGTGACTCTTTTTCCTTGGTCAACAATGAACCCTGCTGCTATGCCAATTGTCTTGCCAGTGGGTTTCAGCCCCAGGCAAGTTCACTATGGATTCAATGTGACCAAAGAAATTGACAGCAAAACGTTCTTAGGGTGCAAGGGTTATACCCAACTTTATTTCCAGGTAGCAGGTCAGTCACTAAAATCCCATTCACTCAGAACAAGTCTGCGTGCAGCAAGCTGGTCTCTGTCTCTGGGCCCCTCTGTCTGCACAGCCATCCTCTGGGCCTCTCTGCACAGTCATCCCACACAGCCGTCCTCTGAGCCTCTCTGCACAGTTGTCCCGCACAGCCGTCCTCTGGGCCTCTCTGCACAGTCATTCCACACAGCTGTCCTCTGGGCCTCTGTCCTCGGCACTACCACCACTCCAGCCTCTGTTCTGCTCTCCTGTAGCCTTGCAGCCGTGCCACCGTGTCTCGCCCAGAGCACTGGGCAAAACTCTTTATGTAGAGTCAACAGCCATGTATTGCCCACAGGTGTGCAGTGAGCTAGTCAGCCAGGGCCAGGTGAGAATCCTGGCCACAGGAACTCTCATTTTACCCACACCATATAACAGGGCTCCAGATATTTCCTCGGATTTAAGCCCACCTTGAAGTCATCCTAGATTCTTTTATTTTTTTCACTTCCCACAGCCAATTATTTACTAAGTTCTATTGACTCTACCTTCAACTGTACCCCAAATCTGACTACTCACCATCTCTATCACTACCACTTAGCCCAAGCCACTCATATCTTATCTGGGTCCTAACTGGTCTTGCTGCTTCTTGCCTTGATGTTTATATCAGTGAAGATTAGGTTTTAAAGATATTTATGGATCCCAAGGCATTCCCCTACTCAACTCTTCTAGTGCCAACCTTTTCTACTTATAATAAAATTCAAATTCCTTACATGACTGACAGGCTCCTCTGTGACCAGGCCCCTGCCTTCCCACCATATCCCATTCCTCTAGCTCTATCTCCTCCAGCCACTAGGCTTCATGATGGACTTTGAATGTGTCTTGCCAATGGGTTTCAGCCCCAGGCAAGTTCAGTATGGATTCAATGTGACCAAAGAAATGACAGTAGAACATTCTTGGGGTGAAAGGGTTACACCCAACTTTATTTCCACGGTGGCAGGTCAATCACTAGAATCTCGTCCACTCAGAGAGAGTCAGCATGCAGCAAGCCAGTCTCTGCCACTGGGCCTCTCATGTAGCCATCTCAGTCTCTGTCCTTGGTGCTGCCACCACTCCAGTCTCCTCTCTGCTCTCCTGCAGCCCTGCAGCCATGCCACTGTGTCACCCAGAGCACTTGGTGGAGATCTCCATATACAATCAATAACAACATATTGCCCACACGTGTGTAGTGAGCCAGCCAACCAGAGACAGGTAAGAATCCTGGCCACAGGAACCTTCACTTTATCCAGATTGTTTGCTCCAACCTCAGGAAACTTGCTTTTCCTATTCTAAGTTGCTCTTACTTAAAATTTCTTCTGGCTTGTTCCTCCCTTGATTCAGGTGCCTACTTAAATATTAAGCTCTTAGAGATGCTTTCTCTCTGCCTTTTGTAAAAAGCTCTTCCTCTTCTAATCATTTATCTTGCTTTTTTTTGGTATAGCATTATCACTATTTAAAATTATATATGTATGTGTTTACTTATTTTCTCTTTCCTTCCTGTGGATAAAATGAGAGTTCCTGTGGCCAGGATAATCACCTGGCCCTGGTTGATTAGCTCACTGCACACCTGTGGGCAATACATGGCTGTTGACTCTATATAAAGAGCTATGCCCAGTGCTCTGGGCGTGACACGGTGGTATGGCTGCAAGGCTGCAGGAAAGCAGAGCAGAGGCTGGAGTGCTGGCAGCGCTGAGGACAGAGGCCCAGAGGACAGCTGTGCAGGACGACTGTGCAGAGAGGCCCAGAGGATGACTGTGTGGGACGACTGTGCAGAGGGGCCCAGAGGACGACTGTGTGGGATGACTGTGCAGAGGGGCCCAGAGGACGGCTGTGCAGACAGAGGGGCCCAGAGGCAGAGACCGGCTTGCTGCATACAGACGCATTCTGAGTGAATGGGATTTTAGTTGACCTGCCACCTGGAAATAAAGTTGGGTATAACCCTTTCACCCCAAGAATGTTTTGCTGTCAATTTCTTTGGTCATATTGAATCCATAGTGAACTTGCCTGGGGCTGAAACCCATCAGGAAGACAATTGGCATAGTTGGCAGGATTCACTGTTGACCAAGGAACAAGACAGGCTGCCCTATGGGAGGGGTGCTTCAGCGGGCTGCCCCTGTGAATGGGGAGACAATGGATTGTCCCCCAGTGGGTATGTGGTCTGATGTGGCTTGCCTCCTA
>JAQQAC010009165.1:65463237-65487428 GCA_029783875.1 Phataginus tricuspis | reverse complement strand
GCCAAGAAATGGAAGCAACCTAAGTGTCCATCAGTAGATGAATGGATTAAGAAGATGTGGTACATATACACAATGGAATATTACGCAGCAATAAGAAAAAAACAAATCCTACCATTTGCAACAACATGGATGGAGCTGGAGGGTATTATGCTCAGTGAAATAAGCCAGGCCGAAAAAGACAAGTACCAAATGATCTCACTCATATGTGGAGTATAAGAACAAAGAAAAAAAAAAAAGATGAAGGAACAAAACAGCAGCAGACTCACAGAACCCACGAATGGACTAACAGTTACCAAAGGGAAAGGGACTGGGGAGATGGGTGGGAAGGGAGGGATAAGAGGGTAAAAGGGGCATTACGATTGGCAGACATAGGGTGGGGGGGGCACGGGGAGGACTGTACAGCTCAGAGAAGACAAGTAGTGATTCTCATCTCACTACGCTGATGGACAGTGACTGTAATAGGGTTGGTGGGGGGGACCTGATGAAGGGGGTAGTTTAATCATCACAATATTGCTCATGTAATTGTAGGTTAATGAGACTAAAATAAAATAAATTGTTATAAAAAAAAAAAAAACAATGTCAAGTAGAGGTAAAAAGTAAAGACCCCGAAAGCAAAAATGTCATCATCTCTCTAGCCAAGATCAAGTGTGAGAATTAGGATACAGTCACTGCAAAGTCTTCTTCATAGGAAACCCTAAGTGCCCATTCCTTACACTAGTGTCTCAAGAAATGAAATCTGATAACAAAGACCATCTGCCGAGACAAAAGCTTAATTTTCTTCATCAAAATTTTGCTAGGTGTGGAGAATCTGGAGGAAAAAATATGTGTGGGGTAAGTTCTATTCAAATATATTTAAAAATGAACCCTCTACTGTGTGCAAAGGAGACTCTAATAGAGAGTAGGAGAGCTGAATCTCTAAATTTAGGGTCTGAGAGTAAGGTTCTAATGCATGATGACCCCTGTGAAGGTAATAATGGATTGGAAAATAAAGTGAGGAGAGCAAAATGCAGAAAGTCCTAGTAAAAACCTTCATTCAAGAAAAGTTTAGAATACCTATACATCAGCTCAATTCAATTCAAAACAATGACTGGCCATCTTCTGTAAATCTAACATTGTGCTAAGAACTGTTGAGAGTACTAAGTTAAATAACATAGAGCACATTTCAAAAAATGTATAATTCTCATAAAGAAAAATCGTACATTTTATTAGTTAAGATGGTCCTACTCACTCTTCACTTGGTCAAAATGGCATATTGAAAGGACAAAATTTGGAGTCACCAGACCTGGATTCAGATCCTGGCTGAATGGTTTATAAGTATAAATACCTTGTAGGCAAGAGATAATCTACCTTGCCTACAAAAAGGTTTGAACTGAGGGTCTGCAAAGCTCAGACACACTGCTGTTCATAACTATATCTAAACCTAATCACCTAACCATTCCAACTCTACTGTGCCACGCCTCACATCCCCATTCAATTTCCCCATCTCCCTACCCTTCCCTTTGCTACTTATTCTCTTGTCTTTTCAGAACTCACATCATAGGTTATCTCCACCCTGCTTTCCCTGACCCCAACCCCCTCTCAGAAAAGTAACTGTTTTTATGTGTTACCATGCCTGGAGCACATCCTAATTACATATATTACATGTCACACCAAATTATAACTATGTGTTTACTTGTCCTTCTCCCTTGTTGGATTATGAAACCTGAGAGGATAGGAAGTATGTCTCATACATCTTTGAATCCCAATAGTGGGATTTTCCTTGTAGTGGTGATGGATTTATTTTTTCTTGCTCAGTCTTCTTTATAACCAGTGGTACACAAGCCAGGCCATAAGAGAATCAACAATCATCCTTCACAGGTATGAAGAAAATGGAAGTTCCTATGGCCAGCGTCCTCACCTGACTCTAAACTACTTGATGATGCAATTGGCCTACTGCTAGGCTAATGCTCCCACACACAGTAGCAATGAGCCATTATTGATTGAGTCACTATATAAAGAGCTCCACCCAGTGCTCTGGGAGGAGCCAAAGATGGAGGATTATGGACCTGCAGGCTGCTGGATACAGATGTGATTCTAGTGCTCAAACTACCACCATGAGAATAAAGCTAGGTATAAGCCCTTTTACCCCAAGAACACTCCATTGTCACTTCTCCGTCTAACCAAATCCATGGTTGAAATCCTCAGGCAAGACAACAGGATTGATTCTTGGCTCTCTCAAGTCATCAGCAGTATGAGCTAATCTCATAAGCCTGAAAGAATATGAAAAATGTGAGCATTATTATGGACTCATCAAAAAAAGAAAAAGAAAGTAGCTAAGAGATTTTTGCCTTGCTGATCAAAAACATCTATTACCAACATAAGCAATATCAATCTCAGGAAGCCAAAAGAATATATGGGGAGAAATGAAGAGGAAACTGGTGAGAAAGCAGTAAGTTCCATTGCTCACGTCATGCATAGCTCCCTAAGACTATACCACTGAGTGTCTAGTCCCTTTGTAGACACTAGAATTAATGTTGACATTAAATAGGTCATGTATTATCCAAACTGAACTTATTCCTTATAGTTCAGTTTCATCTTCAAAATTTGCTCTTCGGCAGAAAGACACTTGTAGAAAAAACTTCAAATTGGAGGTGAACAGACATAGCACCTGTGTAAATTCTTCGATTTGCTATTAAGGAGAGTAAGTTGCAGTGTTCCTCAGCTATTACCACACAGTGTCTAGAAGCAGCACAATACATGGAATATTTAATATGATATAAATTTGTTTTATGTTTTGTAAATAGAATCTTATAAATTTGCTACAATTCATAATCCATTTTTCTAGATAGTTAAAAGTATCTCCTCTTCTTCAATTTTAAATCCAAATATTTCAAATAATGCTTGGAAACTATCAGCTGGGTCATTTATAAAGTTACTGGTTTTTATCTTATATGGGTTTTTTAGCTGATTCCGGATCAGTAGAATATTCTACTGAAAATCAGCTAGTACCCAATAATTTGTTAAAAGATCAGTGAACTACCTCTTTATAGCTGAAGGAATGCTAGAAAGAGCAGCTTGTTCACTTGCCATCTTCCCGGTGAAGGCAGAATCTGTGTCTAAGCAGAGTTTTGTTGGACAGGGTGAGACTTCAGGTTTTGCAGGATTATTTAAACATGATCATTCCACAGTCACAAAATAAATTATCTTACAGAGATTCAAAAGAATTCATAGCCATCAGAAAAGATAATAACTATTGCAGGATAGTGAGAAAAACAAGGTTAGCATAAAAATTACTACTAAGAATTTTCAATTCTTGGCAATTTGAAGGCTTCTTTTAAAGAGTCATTCAGTGTTAAGGGGGTCTCTCAGGACCATGGGCCTGAGTGTCCTAAGAGTATAAGAGTAGAAATTTACTGTGAACTGTTGTCAAATATTCAAATAAGAAATACATGTTTCTGAAAAAAATATCCCAATATATTCATATCAGATTTTATTTTTGTAGATAGATACTGGGACTAATTTTATAAACTGGAAAATGTTCCAGCTATAACAAGTCAAAATATTGAAAAAAGGAGTTCTTCCCATTTCCTTTTTTTAAAAACAAAGGCTGACTATAAACTACACAACCTTCCCGAAAATATAGCTTGGCACTGTTAGGAAAGTATTGCTGGTATATAACAAATCATACCTGACTGTTCTGCTTTGGAACAAAAATCAATATTTAGTTGTCACTGCTAAAAATTCTATCAGCAAAGCAGCATTTTCACTCTGCCCAGCTACCACTTTCTTGCAAAGTGATGTTTATTACACCATTTGTTTCTTCTTCAAATGCATCCTAATTGTTTCCCAAAATAAAAATAGAAAGATGAAACTTCTTTAGTAATGGCTCATGAACAAACTGGAACACAGAGGACAGGGGCAAATCAATAAATCAAGTCTATGAAAAACAACTTTAAAATGAAATTTTAAATTATGGTTATGTAACTTGTTATCACTGGAGGAAGATAGGGAAAGGGTGCATGGGAACCCTGCACTATTTTTGTAACTTCTATGTAAATCTAAAATAATTTCAAAATAAAAAGCTAAAAAAATACAAAGTTATGTTTTTTACCTACCCTGTCGTGTATCCTGTGTATGAAAGTCCTGCATGAGCAGAGATTGTGTTCTTTCGTATTCCAAATGTTCTGCTAGGATACTAGGCTTTCGAGTTGATACTTTTAGGATGCTATCTATAGTCCATGTAGCTGGTAAGTCTCTAGAGAGTATCACAATGAACCACCACCAAAACAGTACCTGTAGCCCTTGTCAAAAGAAAGACGAATTATAATCGGTACTGACAGAATTATTAATCATCCTCAGGAATTCCATCAGCAGACTGCTACAGAAAATAAGGCATTATCCCAGGGCCAGTTGGGAGAAACTTGTATACAACTTTAGGAATAAAGAATTCTGTCTTACCAATGGGGAAGATCTAAACTATGGGTGGCCATTCTGTCCCTCTATGTGTATGTGAGAAAATTTGCCTTCACTGCAATTTTGAATATGTACAAAATGAAGCAAATAAAAAGTTAATAAATATAAATACATTATATTTGGGAAAGACAGAAAATAATAAATGTGTTTATTCTAGGAGTTTTTAGTACTTTTTTCTAAGAAATCTGAAAGTCAGAAGCAATTTTTTATTCTTCTTCTTCCTCTATCAGTTAGTTCCTTCATTGTTTACAAATAAAAGTAATCTACTGCTACCCTGAACCCTGAGCAACATTTTTTTTTAATCATTCAAGGTCCCTACAGGAAATAGATGGCATGCTCACACCAAGATAATTTGAGGATGATCTATTTACAAAGACACTGTGTACAAAAGTGCAGAAGGGCATGGGAGGACCACATAGGAAGATGTAGTAAGCAGGCAACTTGGAGCTATTAATACCACAGGATCTGTTACTACTCCCAGGCAAAAGAAGAGGGGTGAAATGACCAGAACACAGGAAGGAACTGCATTATATCATATGGTCATCCTTGAAAGAAGGATGCAGTCATCCAAAGTAAAATTTTAGGGAAAACACCATGTATTATTGCCCAAAATCCTATTGGCCGAAAGCATCTGGAATACAGAGGACCAGAGTCTATTGACTAGTCCATACCTGTCAAGCCTGCAGAGATGAGAGCAGGGAGAAGCTAGGTATGGATGGGAAGAGACATCTGGAGAGGTGAACAGAAGTTACCTAACACAGCTTTGACACTTTATAAGTAGCATGCTAAACCCATTCTTGTTTCATGGTAGCAGAAATGAAGAGAGTACTTTAAATCACCAAATATTAAGAAAAATTAATACAGAGTCTATGCCTTATTATCCATTATCCATATGCGGGTATGCATAATACATTTAAAATCTCAGACACTTGTGTAAGATAACTTCCAAGTCATCACTTAATGTGTTTTGGGGGAAACATTTTAAAATTAGCCTAAATAAAGCAAATTAGTGAAGGTATATCTAATTCTATAAATGTATATAATTGATTGAAAAAACAAATAAATGACTTTGAATTATCTTTCTTTTTTATTATCTGAGCCACTAAACTCTGACACTACCATGAAGAATCAGGAATTTCCTGAATATATCCTACTTTTAGAAACATCCATTCTCATATCTTAATGAGGCAGAAGACAGAGAACCAAGCAGTGAATTAAAGATCCAAGGATTGGATTCCAAACCATACACATTCCTGTAGAAATAAGGCTTGCTAATTAATACTGGTTTTCCATTTGCTAATTGAACCAGCCTCTCAGAAAAAGACTTGAGAAGATGTGATGAGAATCATTTGCCTACTTAATATTTACTAGTTACTATTTGGGCCCCTAATGAGCACCCCCAGATATATTTCTCAGTCCACACATGAATTAGTATGGTCATTTTTCCAAAATAACCATTTAGCCACAAATAAACATACTTTCCTGTTTCATTTTCTTTGAAACATTTTGCCTTTGTTCAAATAAAGTATTTGAAATAGATTAATATAATCTAGTTGATTGCCCTGTCTAGCATTGTGCCTCCAAAGGGAGGCTTAATAAATACATATGAAAGTATAAATGGATAACAGTGGTATTCCTCAACTCTGAGTTCCTCTAACATTTACAATTTATGTCCCACAGCCAAGGGCTTAACAGTTAAATATCTGATGGGATTATAAATACCACTTGCATCAATTGCCTTTACTCTGCTATGAATTCAACCTTTTTGTGCTTAAAAAAAGTGGGAGGATGGTGGGGGAAAGATCAAATGCCTGCTGAATACAGGAAATCCACACCAGTCTATAAAACAGAAAACATCAAAAGCTGTTCCAGAAACTGCACAGATGAAAACTATGAGACTTCATTCTCAGTGAGTAAGAAGATTAAAGAGAAAGGCAATAACTCAACATGAAAAACACAACCTGTATTCTCTCATATGTGCAGAAAAGATTGCTGAAATGCTTCTAGGCTTTCCTAGGGAGAAAAAAATGTATATGTATTTGGATTATGTTCAAATATAGCACTGAACGCACTTGATCCTGATGCCTGGAGAGGTGAACCTGAGGAAATTGCCATGGTATAGTGACACCTAACTGGCAACAAACTTCAAGGAGAACTAAGATAGTGTCTTGCCAATGGGTTTCAGCCCTGGACAAGTTCACTATGGACTCAATGTGACCAAAGAAATGACAGTAAAACGTTCTTGGGGTGAAGGGTTATACTCAACTTTATTCCCATGGTGGCAGGTCAATCACTAGAATCCTGTCCACTCAGAGTGAGTCTGGATGCAGCAAGCTGGTCTCTGCCTGTGGGCCTCTCTACCCACACAGCCGTCTCAGTTTCTGTCTTCAGCGCTGCCACCACTCCAGCCTCTGCTCTCCTGCAACCTTGCAGCCATGCCACCATATCTCCCAGAGCACTGGACCAAGCTCTTTACATAGAGTCAATAGTAACATATTGCCCACACATGTCTAGTGAGCTAGCCAACCAGGACCAGGTGAGAATCCTGGCCACAGGAACCTTCACTTTACCCACAGATAGGAAAGAAAGTTTAAATACATAGGTGAAATACTATCTGGGTGCTATAGTTTGAAATGGCCTCAGGGGACCCTGGCTGATATCAACTGATCCCCAGGAATAAGAACTTGGGTGTTAATTACAAACTCATATTGGAGAGACTCTGGAGGTCTGACCACATTGAATATTTTCAAATTATTAACCATACATATAGTGAGAGAAAGCAGAAGAGTTAAACAGGGGAGATGAGTGAACTCCGAAACAAATAAGACAAGTACGTGGCTGCCTGTCAAGTCAACAACATGATTTCCCAGATGGAAATCATCATTCCCTCATTCTGGCCAGACTCGTAAACTAGAGCCAAAAAGTTCTCCAACCTTATATTTTAGGCAGGTTCCCCTAGCCCTTGATTTTTTGCCCACCAGGTAACTGGTTGCATGTTGCATGCCTCTCTGTGTTCAGAGAACTGGTACAGTGCACAACTGTATGTTCATGAAAACACATGAGAGACTCTTGCTGGTGCCTCTCGGCAGCAACCTTCCTAAAAGGAACAGGGCTTGGGAAGAAAATCAGTGTGAGATTACTTTTCTATTTCCACATCTCTATTAGTTTGACGAAGTGAAGTTTGATTAAAATGGACATCATGGATTTAAAATGGACAATGATGGATTTCAAAGTGATGTAATGAGAGGGTAGCTTCACAGTGAAATGAGAGAAATTCTATTACTTTTGGCACAAAATTGTGGATTAGTTGTTGGGATAAAATGAAAGTTCCTGTTGCCAGGATTCTCACCTGGCCCTGGTTAGCTGGCTCACTACACACATGTGGGTAATGCATTGCTATTGACTCTATATGAAGACCCCTGCCCAGTGCTCTGGGCGACATGGTGGCACAGCTGCAAGAGAACAGAGTAGAGGCTGGAGTGGTGGCAGCATTGAGGACAGAGGGCCAGAGGATGGCTGTGCAGGCAGAGAGGCCCCAGGGGATGGCTGTGTAGGCAAAGAAGCCCCAGAGGACAGGTGTGCGGGCAGAGAGGCCCAGTGGCAGAGACCGGCTTGCTGCATGCAGATTCGCTCTAAGTGAACAAGATTTTAGTGAATGACCTGCCACTGTGGAAATAAAGTTGGGTATAACCCTTTCACCCCAAGAACGTTCTACTGCCATTTCTTTGGTTACACTGAATCCATAGTGAACTTGCCCGGGGCTGAAACCCTTGGCAAGACAGCTATGCTCACATAACTGTAGGTCTTTTTGTGCATCTCTGGCAAAATAACATCCTTCTCCCTGTCACCTACCTCACTGAGTCATCTTCCTTCCACCAACACACATGGAATAAAGAAAGCTTAGGGAAAATTCCCTTAATATATAAAGACAGCTCTGATTATAGGACCCATAAACTCTACTATGCTGCAATGAGAAGAGTGCATCTTGAAGCAGCTACTAATGAAAATGATTCCACCTTATAATGAAAGATGCCTAAGCTTCAGTAATAATCACCACAGGAATTTTAATTCTCCATTGTCAATTAGCTTAGTTAATGAGGTCCAGTGAGACCAAGCTCATGGTTTTCAGTGCTTGATAAACCATATATGGATTTGATTAATTTTATGACTACAGAATATACTAGCAATATCACAAATTGTACCAAAAACAATGGGCAAACTCACATAGGTTACTTCTCCTGAACAGAAAACAGTCTAAAAAGCCTAGACCTGTGGTCAGAAGTCCTGAGTTGAGATTCTGGTTTCTGGATTCTAGCTATGTGGCTCTGGAAAGTCACTCAATTTTTCTGAGACTCAGCGGCCTCACCTGTGAAATGAATATTTAAAACAACCTGTTTTACAGGTGTGGATAAAATGAAGGTTTCTGTGGTCAGGATTCTCACATGGCCCTGGTTGGCTAGCTTACTACACACGTGTGGGCAATGTGTCGTTAGTGATTCTATATAAAGAGCCCTGCCCAGCGCTCTGGGCGACACAGTGGCATGGCTGAAGGAGACCAGAGCAGAGTCTGGAGTGGTGGCAGCACTGAGGACAGAGACTGGGACGGCTGTGCAGGCAGAGAGGCTCAGAGGCAGAGACCAGCTTGCTGCCTGCAGACTCGCTCTGAGTGGATGGGTTTCTAGTGATTGACTTGCCACCATGGAAATAAAGTTGGGTATAAACCCTTCACCCCAAGAATGTTCTACTGTCATTTCTTTGGTCACACTGAATCCATAGCTAGCTCACTACACTTGCCCAAGGCTGAAATCCATTGGCAAGAAAACAGGACTGTTCTGAAAATCAAGTGAGTTATGCACATGAAAACACTTGGCAGAGTGTGCTCTACTATCCATCCAATAACTGGTATGTAAAAATGATTATTATTGAGAAACCAGCACACTTAACATTACCTTAGAATGAAAATAGCATATCATGAATTTGCATAAGATGCCACTCTTATTATATAAATATTTGTTGAGTTAAAGAGAGAATAAAGGAATAAACTTACATTTCTGGGGATTCCTTTACAAGTAATTTTGTTTTCAAGAGGTATTTTTTGCAAAAGCCCAGGAATCTTGGAAAAGTCAGCTGCTTAAAAAGCAAAAGGGAATACAAGTAGACAGAGAGCCTGAACTTTCACCTGACTTCAATCAGAGCATCTCCTGGTCTAAATAGGGTTTTCAAGCTTGCCAATGTTACAGCAAACAAATTCAGCTCAACCAGAGTTGCTTGTCTGTGTCTATACTTGGACCCCAGCCAATGGGTCTCTGCTACATACCAACACTTCTGTGGCATAGATCTCTTAAAACTTAAGGGGAAATACTGATGGTAGAGTTCACCAAATATCCTAAATCTCACGCAGGTCAGTATTTCATCACCAGAGTGAAGAATAAACACTCTGATGTCTCTAAAGACTTTGATTCAATGGTTGAAGCCAAATACTCCCTGACAGGCTCTGGAAGGTCAAATGGCAAGGCTTTAACTGTTATTTCCTGTTTTTCCAGTACCTCCTTGTGTATGTGCACATATGGCCTGGAGGCTGACTGGAACGTGGGAGGAGCACTGAGTCGGGAATCAGAAAATGTAAGCTCAACCACAGCTCTGGGACCAACTCATGATACAGTCTTTGACAAATCTCTAGACCCCTATATCTTTAAAAAATGGACAGATGATCTCAGGTCCTATTGAGGCAGGGCAGGGCCATGGAACAAGCATCATGATTAGCTTTTCCTGCCTACGATGAAAAATGCTGATATAAACAGTATAGTAGGAACAGCAGGGACTCCATCTTAAGGCTAAAATTGCATTTTAAAAAGCAGAGAATTGAGAAGTAAGATTCCCAACATATTCTCTGGTCATCAGACAACAACCCAACAGCCTACCTTCAGGCAGGGCAAGCAGTCTTAACTGAGATGGCCCCACTGCTGGAGGGTAATCACTATCTTGGAGAAGAACAGGATAAATAAATCCCTTGTGTTGGGTTTATTTAGCAGAATTAGCTGGAGGACTGATAACAAAGGAAAGGAGACATGTATCTCTCACCAGACATAAGCACCTTGAGACCACAAGTCAAGCCTATATCCAACAACTCCCCCTCTGCCCTTTGCCCCTTCTTGAAAGACTTAAAAGACAGAATCCCCAAACTTTCAGTGTGCCTCCTCTGAGGACGCCCACACTTTCCTTTCCTTAAGTGCGTACTTTCAAATAAAGCTTTCTCACTGCTCAAATTATTGCAAGATTGTCTCTTTGCTATTTCATTTTATTTCCAAGTATTTACTTTGTCTCTGCTTTACTCCTACTAAGTAGGGAGGAGCTGCTAAGAGCTCAGATTTGGGCCTGCATGTTTCCATCACCTGGGTGACCTGGACAGAACTGCTGCTGTGCAATCTGCTCTTAGTAGCCTGCCTGAAAATCTCCTTTCTTTGGGAAGTTCTCAGGACATATCTCATTCCATCCTGTGCTCCATGGCTCCCCCAAACCCTGGGGTGGTAGGGGCTACTCCCCAAGTCGGGCAGATCCAAGCAAAAACGGGATGCCAGGTGACCGTGGTTTCAGGAGTTGGCAAAGGAATCTGCCCTAGGCGAAGAACTTTCCCTCTTTCCTTCTGCACTTATCTGTTCTCTGCTGCCTACCAGGCAGCTGCCATTCCCTCTGCTGCTCTTGCTTTAATGAATTCCTTCCTTATCTATACTCATCTGACCTATTCAAGAATTCTTTCTAGCCCAGAGTCAAGAACCTTCCCCCGAGATCTGGGAAGATGGTGGCGTGAGTAGGGCGGTGGAAATCTCCTCCCAGAACCATACATATTTGTGAAAATATAACAGATACAACTATTCCTAAAAGAGAGACCAGAAGACACAATACAACAGCTAGGCTACAGCTACATCTGCGAGAACTCAGCGCGTCATGAAGCGGGTAAGATACAAAGCTGTGACCCAGCGGGACCCAAGCACTCCCCCACGCCACCTCACTGGCAGAAGGAAAAGAATCAGAGTGGGGAGGGAGTGGAAGCACAGGACTTCTAAATAACCAGCCCTGGTGATCTGCACCGGGAGCACAGACACACATTGCATGGTGTACTGGAGATTGGAGAAATGGAAGGGCAGGATCCGAGAAGGAGACTGTGAGCGGGTTCCCACAGCTGACTCACCTGGGACAAAAGAAAAGCGGGCGCTTTCTTAAAAGTCTTAAAGAGATAAGGCCCCAACAGCGGAACAAAATCGTCCCAGTGCACTCAACCCAGCAGGCTGGGAATCTTGAGGAACTTCGGGCCCCCTAACTGCCTGCCAGGTAAAGCAGCCCCAAAGACCCTCACAGAGATAAGCAGCCTGCCATTCGTTCCCCCCCGAATGGCGCTGCGGCGGATCCGCCACAGCTTCCGAACAGCAGGAGAGCGGCTCCGCACACAACAACTACAAAGATTCCCCTCCCGGCAGGCGTGCAGGTAACCAGGAAGGGCCACACAGAATCTCCTCCCGGTGGGCACGCAGCAAACCGGGAAGGGCCGCCAAAGCCAGAGCAAGTGCCAAAAGGCACCAAGGGGTGCAGAACGCACCAGGCATGGCTGCAACACCCTGCAGTGCTCTAGGCTAGCCTGAGGGCAGCCCCGTCCACGGCAGTTTACAGGTTTATCCCAGAGACTGCCTCCCAGTGTGCAGGTACTGACACAGGCTGCAGAGAAGGGCAAGGAGAACAACAAGCAGGAAGGGAATTTGTTCTCCCAGCTGACACACGTGGCACCTGCTTGTGACAATTTCTATCACCAAGAAAAGACAGAAGAAAATGGTCCAGTCAAGACTCACCCAGACAACCCCAGAGAGAGGGCTGGGTGGGATACATTTAAACAATCTTCCTGAAAAAGAATTCAGAATAAAAGTCATAACCATACTGATGGATCTACAGAGAAATATGCAAGAGCTAAGGGAGGAAGCGAGGAGAGATATTACAGAAATGAAACAATCGATTGATGGGCTGAAGAGCAGACTGGACAAGGTGCAAGAGACTGTTAATGGAATAGAAGTCAGAGAACAGAAGTACAGAGAAGCTGAGGCAGAGAGAGATAAAAGGATCTCTAGGAAAGAAAGAATATTAAGAGAACTGTTTGACCAATCCAAATGGAACAATATTCACATTATAGGAGTACCAGATGAAGAACAGAGAGAAAAAGGGATAGAAAGTGTCTTTGAAGACATAACTGCCGACAACTTCCCCAAGCTGGAGAAGGAAATTGTCTCTCAGACCATGGAAGCCCACAGATCTCCCAATACAAGAGACCCAAGGAAGACAACACTAAGACACATAATAATTAAAATGGCAAAGATCAAAGATAAAGACAGAGTATTAAAGGCAGCTAGAGAGAGAAAAAGATCACCTACAAAGGAAAACCAATCAGACAATCATCAGATTTCTCAACAGAAAACTTACAGGCCAGAAGAGAATGGCATGATATATTTAATGTAATGAAACAGAAGGGCCTTGAACCAAGAATACTGTATCCAGCACGATTATCATTTAAATTTGAGGGAGGGATTAAACAATTCCCAGACAAGTGAAAGTTCAGGGAATTTGCCTCCCACAAACCACCTATACAGGACATCTTAAAGGGAATGCTCAAGATGGAAGCACTCCTAGGGCTCAAAATATGTCACCAGAGAAAATAAATTCATAGGAAAGAAAGCAGACCATCCAAATACTAACTAAAGGCAAAAGATAAAATCAACTTTCCACAAAAACAGTCAAAGGAAACACAAAAGAGTACAGAATAAAACACCTAATATATAAAGAATGGAGGAGGAAGAATAAGAAGGGAGAGAAATAAAGAATCATCAGACTGTGTATATAATAGCTTAACAAGAGAGTTAAGCTACACTGTTAGATAGTAGAGAAGCTACCCTTGAACTTTTGGTAACCACGAATCTAAAAGCCGGCAATGGCAATAAGTACATATTATCGATAATAATCACTCTAAATGTAAATGGACTGAATGCACCAATCAAAAGACACAGAGTAATAGAATGGATAAAAAAGCAAGACCCATCTATATGCTGCTTACAAGAGACTCACCTCAAACCGAAAGATATACACAGACTAAAAGTGAAGGGATGGAAAAAGATATTTCATGCAAACAACAGGGAGAAAAAAGCAGATGTTGCAGTACTTGTATCAAACAAAATAGACTTCAAAAAAAAGAAAGTAGCAAGAGATAAAGAAGGACATTACACAATGATAAAGGTGTCACTCCAACAAAAGGATATAGCCATTCTTAATATATATGCACCCAACACAGGAGTGCCGGCATATGCGAAACAAATACTAACAGAATTAAAGGAGGAAATAGAAAGCAATGCATTCATTTTAGGAGACATTAACACACCACTCACTCCAAAGGACAGATCAACCAGACAGAAAATAAGTAAAGACACAGAGGCACTGAACAACACACCAGAACAGATAGACCTAACAGACATCTACAGAACTCTATACCCAAAAGCAACAGGATACACATTCTTCTCAAGTGCACATGGAACATTTTCCAGAATAGACCACATACTAGGCCACAAAAAGAACCTCAGTGAAGTAAAAAATATTGAAATTCTACCAACCAACTTCTCAGATCACAAAGGTATAAAGCTATAAATAAATTGTAAGATGAAAACAAAAAGGCTCAAAAATACATGGAGGTTTAAAAACATGCTCCTAAATAATCAGTGGATCAACCACCAAATTAAAACAGAGATCAAACAATATATGGAGACAAATGACATCAACAGCACGAAGCCCCAACTTCTGTGGGATGCAGCAAAGGCAGTTCTAAGAGGAAAGTATATTGCAATCCAGGCCTGTTTAAAGAAGGAAGAACAATCCCAAATGAATAGTTCAAAGTCACAATTACTGAAATTGGAAGAAGAACAAATGAGGCCCAAAGTCACCAGAAGGAGGGACATAATAAAGATCAGAGAAGAAATAAATAAAATTGAGAAGAATAAAACAATAGAAAAAATTAATGAAACCAAGAGCTACTTCTTTCAAAAAATAAACAAAATAGATAACCCCCTAACCAGACTTATTAAGAGACAAAGAGAATCTACACACATAAACAGAATCAGTAATGAGAAAGGAAAAATAACGAAGGACCCCACAGAAATACAAAGAATTATTAGAGAATACTATAAAAATCTATATGGTAACAAGCTGGAAAACCTAGAAGAAATGGACAACATCTTAGAAAAATACAACCTTCCAAGACTGACCAAACAAGAAACAGAAAAACTAAACAGACCAATCACCAGCAACGAAACTGATTCGGTAATCAGAAAACTACCCAAGAACAAAACCGCCGGGCTAGGTGGATTCACCTCTGAATTCTACCAGACATACAGAGAAGAAATAACACCCATTCTCCTTAAAGTTTTCCAAAAAATAGAAGAGGAGGGAATACTTCCAAACTCATTCTATGAAGCCAGCATCACTCTAATACCAAAACCAGGCAAAGACCCCACCAAAAAAGAAAATTACAGACCAATATCCTTGGTGAACAGAGATGCAAAAATACTCAACAGAATATTAGCAAACCAAATTCAAAAATACATCAAGAGGATAATAACCCATGATCAAGTGGGATTCATCTCAGGGATGCAAGGATGTTACAACATTCGAAAATCCATCAACATTATCCACCACATCAACAAAAAGAAGAACAAAAACCACATGATCATCTCCATAGATGCTGAAAAAGCATTTGACAAAATTCAACACCCACTCATGATAAAAACTCTCAACAAATTGGGTATAGAGGGCAAGTACCTCAACATAATATAGGCCATATATGACAAACCAACAGCCAACATCATACTTCACAGCGAGAGGCTGAAAGTTTTTCATCTAAGATCGGGAACAAGACAGGAATGCCCACTCTCCCCACTGTTATTCAACATAGTACTGGAGGTCCTAGCCATGGCAATCAGACAAAACAAAGACATACAAGGCATCCAGATTGGTAAAGAAGAAGTCAAATTGTCACTATTTGCAGATGACATGATACTGTACATAAAAAACCTGAAAGACTGCACTCCAAAACTACTAAAACTAATATCTAAATTCAGCAAAGTTGCAGGATACAAAATCAATACACAGAAATCTGTTGCTTTCCTATACACTAATGATGAACTAACAGAAAGAGAAATCAGAAAAACAATTCCATTCACAATTGTATCAAAAAGAATAAAATACCTAGGAATAAAACTAACCAAGGAAGTGAAAGACCTGTACTCTGAAAACTACAAGACACTCCTAAGAGAAATTAAAGAGGACACTAACAAATGGAAATGCATCCCATGCTCTTGGCTAGGAAGAATAAATATTGTCAAAATGGCTAAACTACCTAAAGCAATCTACAGATTCAATGTAATTGCTATCAAAATACCAACAGCATTCTTCAATGAACTGGAACAAATAATTCTAAAATTCATATGGAACAACGTAAGACCCTGAATAGCCAAAGCAATCCTGAGAAGGACGAATAAAACAGGGGGAATTACGCTCCCAGACTTCAAGCTCTACTACAAAGCCACAGTAAACAAGACAATTTGGTACTGGCACAAGAACAGACCCACAGACCAGTGGATAAGAATAGAGAGTCCAGACATTAACCCAAAGATATACGGTCAAGTAATATACGATAAAGGAGCCATGGATATACAATGGGGAGATGACAGCCTCTTAAACAGCTGGTGTTGGCAAAACTGCACAGCTACATGTAAGAGAATGAAACTGTGTCATTGTCTAACCCCATACACAAAAGTAAACTCAAAATGGATCAAAGACCTGAATTTAAGTCATGAAACCATAAAACTCTTAGAATAAAACATAGGTAAAAATCTTTTGGACATAAACATGAACAACTTCTTCATGAACATATCTCCCCAGGCAAGGGAAACAAAAGCAAAAATTAACAAGTGGGACTACATCAAGCTGAAAACCTTCTGTACAGCAAAGGACACCATCAGTAGAACAAAAAGACATCCTACAGTATGGGAGAATATATTCGTAAATGACATATCCAATAAGGGGTTGACATCCAAAATATATAAAGAACTCACATACCTCAATAAACAAAAAGCAAATAATCCAATTAAAAAATGAGCAGAGGATCTGAATAGACACTTCTCCAAAGAGGAAATTCAGATGGCCAACAGGCACATGAAAAGATGTTCCACATCACTAATCATCAGAGAAATGCAAATTAAAACCAAAATGAGATATCGCCTCACACCAGTAAGGATGGCCAACATCCAAACACAAACAACAAATGTTAGCGAGGATGTAGAGAAAAGGGAGCTCTCCTCCACTGCTGGTGGGAAGGCAAATTAGTTCAACCATTGTGGAAAGCAGTATGGAGGTTCCTCAAGAAACTCAAAATAGAAATACCATTTGACCCAGGAATCCCACTCCTAGGAATTTACCCTAAGAATGCAGCAGCCCAGTTTGTAAAAGACATATGCACCCTTATGTTTATCGCAGCACTATTTACAATAGCCAAGAAATGGAAGGAACCTAAGTGTACATCAGTAGATGAATGGATAAAGAAGATGTGGTGCATATACACAATGGAATATTATTCAGCCTTAAGAAGAAAACCAGTCCTACCACTTGCAACAACATGGATGGAGGTAGAGGGTATTATGCTCAATGAAATAAGCCAAGCAGAAAAAGACAAGTATCAAATGATTTTACTCATATGTGGAGTTTAAGAACAAAGAAAAAAAATATGGAAGGAACTAAACAGCAGCAGACTCACAGAACCCAAGAATGGATTAACAGATACCAAAGGGAAAGGGACTGTGGAGGATGGGTAAGAAGGGAGGGACAAGGGGGGATAAGGGGCATTACAATTAGCAGACATAATGTGGAGGGGGGGACACAGGGAGG
This sequence comes from Phataginus tricuspis, assembly GCA_029783875.1. NCBI lineage: Eukaryota > Metazoa > Chordata > Mammalia > Pholidota > Manidae > Phataginus > Phataginus tricuspis. The sequence goes on along the minus strand of JAQQAC010009165.1, from coordinate 65,470,010 downwards.
GTTGTACAACTCAGAAAAGACAAGCAGTGATTCTATGGCATCTCACTATGCTGATGGACAGTGACTATAATGGGGTATATTGGGGGGGACTTAATGATGTGGGGAGTCTAGTAATCAAAATGTTGCACATGTAATTGTAGATTAACGATACCAAACTAAAAAATAAAAAAGAGAGAAAGAGAAAGAGAGGAAGGAAGGAAGGGAGGGAGGAAGGAAGGAAGGAAGGAAGGAAGGAAGGAAGGAAGGAAGGAAGGAAGGAAGGAAGGAAGGAAGGAAGGAAGGAAGGAAGGACCTTCCCCCATCCAGGTTGAGGTTTTTCCTATTGCTTCCCCTAGTGCACAGGGAGAGACCTCTCCAGACACAGCTGCCTGGCAACACTATGATTGGAGAAGTTCTATGATCTCTTTAAGCAGGTTACTCTGGCATAAGCCCCTAGACGAGCATATACCTATTTCAGAACTTAATTTTATCTCATATACTGCACAGGATATAAAATATATGAAAACTTCACAAGCAATATAGGAAACTGGCTCAAAGATTTATCATGATGGCTACAGTTCACTGTGCTGTAAGAACTTTCCTTGGAATGGAGAACAGAGCAGTTTAACATTTCCTCATAGATTCATTAAGAATGGCTTTGCTTTTTGAAGGAAAACTGGCTCTATTAAAAAAAATGTAGGATAGTGTCCTGTTAAATGCATTTTCTATGTAAAAACATGAAGGAGTTATACAGATTCAAGAATACTATATTTCTTCAAACTGATACACAGACTTTCATCAGAAATAAAATTTAGCATGTAATATGTATGAAAATACACAGATTTACTTATTCTTCCAAAGGGCAATGAACCCCAGCTGCATGCTACAATCATTATAAATAAAGATTCTGCTTTGCTCTGTGCTTTATCTTGACCCTAAAGAAAACCTTCAATTATTTATATTCAGTCTGCTTCTATCATTTTGTTTATTTAGACTTAGATACAACAGTTCTTTGCCTGCCTGTCACTACCATTACTCACAACTCCTTTTTTAAAGCCAAACTGATGTCAGAAACCCAAACTTCATCATTCATTAATCTTTGGCGCCACATTCTGGGACATCAGTATCTGGTCATGGTCTTCAGTTTCACGCAATATGCAGTATTTGTATCATGCGAATCTGATCTAAATAACAGTCTTGGAAATCAATCTAAGGAGATCATTTGGCTTGCAAAAGTCCTACTGGGCCCACAGACTACACACTGGCCAGCACACAGGAACTAACATTGCCCTTTACCTCCCCAGTCTCAGAGCTATCCATGGAAGAAAGATATAGCATTATCTAGGAAGTATGTTTGAGGCAGTAATTTTTACTCCAAAAGAGCATTCCTCACTGACTGTCACTATCCTGTTCAATCTTCCATTCTTTGTGTCTTACATTTTTACGCTCTGCAGGAATTCCCTCTTAAGCTTCAGATGCCTGGAGACAGAGATAGAGGTTGTGGGGTGGGTGGATCATTGTAGCAGCTCAAGAGTTGAAGAACTGAAGAATTTGAGAAAAGAGACATATGCTGAAGGAGAATATGAGAAACCACCAAAAATTAACATTGTCTATCTTGTATTTTGCCACCTCATATTATTTATGCAAACATATTTGTCTTTAGCAAACACTAAATTTCTATGTTCAAAAAATAAGCAAAACATCTCCAAATGATAAAAGTTGAAGATGTCTTATTTTCTCACACTGATTTAGCAAATTTCTCAGACATCCACGAAAACCATTTTATCGGGCAATCTTTGGTGCTTTCTTCTAAACTGGGACAATTAACAGGAATTAAGAAAATGTAAATGGCGGCAGCTTGTGATCATCCTCTTCCGGATCCTGTTTATCAGCGTGCTTCATTCAACTCCCACAGTTGGGCCATTAATTCAGTGGTGTTCAAAATGGCTTTACAGATAATTATATTCCCAAGTCCTCAATTTCCTCACATTCTATTCACTAAAGCGGATCTGCCTGAGAATATGCCTGTGGTGCTCCTTCACAATCTCCTCCTTCTTTACAAAAGACAGGCAAACCGAGAGGTGTTCCGGGAAGATGACGGCATGAGCAGGGTGGCGGAAATCTCCTCCCAAAACCATATATATATCTATGAAGATACAGCAAATACAACTATTCCTAAAAGAGAGACCAGAGTATACAGGACAGCGCACAGCCTGCATCTGCACCTGAGAGGACTCGGCACCCCGCGAGGTGGGTAAGATATGGAGCCGCGTCCCGGCGGGACCTGAGCACTCCCTCAACCCAGCACACCTGTGGGAAGAGAGGATTCAGAGCCGGGAGGGAGTGGAAGCACAGGCCCACAAAAGAACCTGCCCTGGGGATATTCGCTGGGAGCACTGACACACATCGCGTGGTGTATCGGATATTGGAGAGGCAGAAGGTGCAGGTTTTGAGCTGGGAATGCGCTTGGGTCCTTGCAGCAGGCTCCCCGGGACAAAAGAAAAGCACGTGCTTTTTTGTGGCAGTCTTAGTCAGGGGCCCTACGGAGGAATACGATTGTTCCAGAACACTCAGCACAGCAGGCTGGGAGTCCTGAGGTATTTCGGACCCCTTGGCTGGTGACTGGGAAAAAATAGCCACACTGAGACTTCACACAGAGAACGACAGCCCCCCATTGGTTCCCACCCTGGCCAGAGCTACAAACGGCCCTGCGGAGCTGCATGCTGCAGCTCCAGAATAGTGGAGCAACAGTGCCACCTACAGCATCCTTACAGAATCTACTCATGGTGGGCTTTATTTTCCTTTTCTTTTTCTTTTTTCTTTCTTTCTTTTTTTCTCTTTTCCTTTTCTTCCTTCTTTTTTTGTTTGTTTCTGTTCTGTTTTGTTTGTTTGTTTGTTTTGTTTTGTTTATTAATCTTAAAGAGCCCAGCTGACATATGTGGCACCTACCAGCAACCACTTCTATTGCCATGAAAAGACAGAGGAATATGGTACACACAAAGCTCACCCAGACCCAGACAACACCAGAGAGGGAGCCTGAAGGGATAGAAACGAACAATCTCCCTGAAAAACAATTCAGAATAAAAGTCATAACCATGCGGATGGATCTACAGAGAAATATGCAAGAGCTGAGGGAGGAAGTGATGGAAGTCAGGAAAGACAATGCAGAAATGAGACAAGCCATCGACAGGCTTAGCAGCAGACTGGACGAGATGCAAGAGACTGTTAATGCAATAGAAATCAGAGAACAGGAATACAGAGCAGTTGAGGCACAGAGAGATACAAGGATCTCTAGGAATGAAAGAATATTAAGAGAACTGTGTGACCAATCCAAAAGGAACAATATTCGCATTAAAGGAGTACCAGAGGAAGAAGAGAGAGAAAAATGGATAGAAAGTGTCTTTGAAGAAATAACTGCTGAAAACTTCCCCATGCTAGAGAAGGAAATAGTCTTGCAGTCCACAGAAGCCCACAGATCTCCCAACACAAGGGACCCAAGGAAGACAACACCAAGACACATAATAATTAAAATGGCAAAGATCAAACATAAGGACAGAGTATTAAAAGGCAGCTAGAGAGAGAAAAAAGATCACCTACAAAGGAAAACCCATCAGACTATCATCAGATGTCACAACAGAAACCTTACAAGCCAGAAAAGAATGGCATGATATATTTAATGTAATGAAACAGAAGGGCCTCGAACCAAGAATATTGTATCCAGGACGATTATCATTTAAATATGACGGAGGGATTAAACAATTTCCAGACAAGCGAAAGCTGAGAGAATTTGCCTCCCATAAATCACCTCTACAGGACATCTTAAAAGAACTGCTCTAGAGGGAAGCACTCCTAAGGCTAATAAGATGTCACCAGAGAAAATAAAATCATAGCAAAGAAAGCAGACCATCCAAATACTAACTAAAGGCAAAGAATAAAACACCTAGTATATAAAGAATGGAGGAGGAAGAATAAAAAGGGAGAGAAATAAAGAAACATCAGACTGTGTTTACAATAACTTAACAAGAAAGTTAAGTTAGATTGATAGATAGTAAAGAAGCAACCCTTGAACCTTTGGTAACCACGAATCTAAAGCCAGCAATGACAATAAGTACATATCTATCGATAATCACCCTAAATGTAAATGGACTGAATGCACCAAACAAAAGACACAGAGTAACAGAATGGATAAAAAAGCAAGACCCATCTATATGCTGCTTACAAGAGACTCACCTCAAACCCAAAGATATACACAGACTAAAAGCAAACGGATGGAAACAGATATTTCATGCAAACAACAAGGAGAAGAAAGCAGGTGTTACAGTACTTGTATTGGACAAAATAGACTTCAAAACGAATAAAGTAGCAAGAGATAAAGAAGGACATTACTTAATGATAAAGAGGTCAGTCCAACAAGAGGATATAACCATTATAAGTATATATGCACCCAACACAGGAGCGGCAGCATATGTGAAACAAATACTGAAAGAATTAAAGGAGGATATAGACAGCAATGCATTCATTTTAGGTGACTTCAACACACCACTCACTCCAAAGGACAGATCAACCAGACAGAAAATAAGTAAAGACACAGAGGCACTCAACAACACACTAGAACAGATGGACCTAACAGACATCTACAGAACTCTACACCCAAAAGCAAAAGGATACACATTCTTCTCAAGTGCACATGGAACATTTTCCAGAATAGACCACATACTAGGCCACAAAAAGAACCTCAGTAAAGTCAAATATATTGAAATTCTACCAACCAACTTCTCAGATCACAAAGGTATAAAACTAGAAATAAATTTTAGAAAGAAAACAAAAAGGCTCACAAATACATGGAGACTTAATATCCTTTTCCTAATTAATTAATGAGTTAATGACAAAATCAAAACAGAAATCTAAGAATATATGTAGACTAATGACAACAACAACAAAAAGCCACAACTTCTGTGGATGCAGCAAAGGCAGTTCTAAGAGGAAAGTATATCACAATCCAGGCCTATTTAAAGAAGGAAGAACATTCCCAAATGAATAGTCTAAAGACACAATTACTGAAATTGGAAAAAGAAGAACAAATGAGACCCAGTCACCAGAAGGAGGGACATAATAAAGATAAAAGAAGAAATTAATAAAATTGAGAAGAATAAAACAATAGAAAAAATTAATGAAACCAAGAGCTGGTTCTTTGAAAAAATAAACAAAATAGATAAACTCCTAACCAGACTTATTAAGAGAAAAAGAGAATCTATACACATAAACAGAATCAGAAATGAGAAAGGAAAAATAATGACAGCCCACACAGAAATACAAAGAATTATATGAGATATTATGAGAATCTATATGCTAAAAAGCTGGAAAACCTAGAAGAAATGGCCAACTTCTTAGAAAAATACAACCTTCCAAAACTGACGAAACAAGAAACAGAAAAATTAAACAGGCCAATCACCAGCAATGCAAATGAAGCAGTAATCAAAAAACTACCCAAGAACAAAACCCGCGGACCAGATGGATTCACCTCTGAATTCTACCAGACATATAGAGAAGAAATAACACCCATTCTCCTTAAAGTTTTCCAAAAAATAGAACAGGAGGGAGTACTTCCAAACTCATTCTATGAAGCTAGCATCACTCTAATACCAAAACCGGGCAAAGACCTCACCAAAAAAGAAAATTACAGACCAATATCCCTGATGAACGTAGATGCAAAAACACTCAACAAAATATTAGCAAACAGAATTCAAAAATACATCAAGAGGATCATACACCATGATCAAGTGGGATTCATCCCAGGGATGCAAGGATGGTACAACATTCGAAAATCCATCAACATCATCCACCACATCAACAAAAAGAAGAACAAAAACCACATGATCATCTCCATAGATGCTGAAAAAGCATTTGACAAAATTCAGCATCCATTCATGATTGAACCTCTCAACAAAATGGGTATAGATGGCAAGTACCTCAACATCATAAAGGTCATATATGACAAACCCACAGCTAACATCATACTTAACAGCGAAAAGCTGTAAGCTTTTCATCTAAGATTGGGAACAAGACAGGGATGCCCACTCTCTCCACTGTGATTCAACATAGTACTGGAGGTACTAGCCACGTCAAACAGACAAAACAAAGACAAGGCATCCAGATTGGTAAAGAAGAAGTCAAATTGTCACTATTTGTAGATGACATGATATTGTACATAAAAAACCCTAAAGACTCCACTCCAAAACTACTAGAACTAATATCTGAATTCAGCAAAGTTGCAGGATACAAAATTAACACACAGAAATCTGTTGCTTTCCTATACACTAACGATGAAGTAACAGAAAGAGAAATCAGAAAAACAATTGCATTCACAATTGCATCAAAAAGAATAAATACCTAGGAATAAATCTAACAAAGGAAATGAAAGACCTATACTCTGAAAACTCCAAGACACTCCTAAGAGAAATTAAAAGAAGACACTTCAAATGGAAATTCATCCCATGCTCTTGGCTAGGTAGAATAAATATTGTCAAAATGGCTATACTACCTAAAGCAATCTACAGATTCAACGCAATCCCTATCAAAATACCAACAGCTTTCTTCAATGAACTGGAACAAATAATTCTAAAATTCATATGGAACCACAAAAGACCCTGAATAACCAAAGCAATCCTGAGAAGGAGGAATAAAACAGGGAGAATTATGCTCCCTGACTTCAAGCTCTACTACAAAGCCACAGTAATCAAGACAATTTGGTACTGGCACAAAAACAGACCCACAGACCAGTGGAACAGAATAGA
>JAQQAC010009165.1:65452448-65463137 GCA_029783875.1 Phataginus tricuspis | reverse complement strand
CAATGGGGAGATGACAGCCTCTTCAGCAGCTGGTGTTGGAAACACTGAACAGCTACATGTAAGAGAATGAAACTGGACTACTCCCATACACAAAAGTCTAACCCCATACACAAAAGTCAACTCAAAGTGGATCAAAGACCTGAATGTAAGTCATGAAACCATAAAACTCTTAGAAAAAAACATAGGCAAAATTCTCTCGGACATAAACATGAGCGACTTCTTCATGAACATATCCCCCTGGGCAAGGGAAACAAAAGCAAAAATGAACAAATGGGACTATATCAAGTTGAAAAGCTTCTGTACAGCAAAGGACACCATTAGTAGAACAAAAAGACATCCTACAATATGGGAAAATATATTCATAAATGATGTATCTGATAAGGGGTTGACATCCAAAATATACAAAGAACTCACGCACCTTAACAAACAAAAAGCAAATAACCCAATTAAGAAATGGGCACAGGACATGAATAGACACTTCTCTAAAGAAGAAATTCAGATGGCCAACAGGCACATGAAAAAATGCTCCACATCGCTAATCATCCGAGAAATGCAAATTAAAACCACAATGAGATATCACCTCACACCAGTGAGGATGGCCAACATCCAAAACACAAACAACACCAAATGTTGGCGAGGATGTGGAGAGAGGGGAACCCTCCTACATTGCTGGTGGGGATGCAGATTGGTTCAGCCATTGTGGAAAGCAGTATGGAGGTTCCTCAAAAAACTCAAAATAGAAATACCATTTGACCCAGGAATCCCACTCCTAGGAATTTACCCCAAGAATGCAGCAGCCCAGTTTGAGAAAGACAGATGCACCCCTATGTTTATTGCAGCACTATTTACAATAGCCAAGAAATGGAAGCAACCTAAGTGTCCATCAGTAGATGAATGGATTAAGAAGATGTGGTACATATACACAATGGAATATTACGCAGCAATAAGAAAAAAAACAAATCCTACCATTTGCAACAACATGGATGGAGCTGGAGGGTATTATGCTCAGTTAAATAAGCCAGGCCGAAAAAGACAAGTACCAAATGATCTCACTCATATGTGGAGTATAAGAACAAAGAAAAAAAAAATGAAAGAACAAAACAGCAGCAGACTCACAGAACCCACGAATGGACTAACAGTTACCAAAGGGAAAGGGACTGGGGAGATGGGTGGGAAGGGAGGGATAAGAGGGTAAACGGGGCATTACGATAGGCAGACATATGGTGGGGGGGCACGGGGGGGACTGTACAGCTCAGAGAAGACAAGTAGTGATTCTCATCACACTACACTGATGGACAGTGACTGTAATAGGGTTGGTGGGGGGGACCTGATGAAGGGGGTAGTTTAATCATCACAATATTGCTCATGTAATTGTAGGTTAATGATGCTAAAATAAAATAAATTGTAAAAAAAAAAAAACTACCCAAGAACAAAACCCTCGGACCTGATGGATTCACCTCTGAATTCTACCAGACATATAGAGAAGATATAACACCCATTTTCCTTAAAGTTTTCCAAAAAATAGAAGAGAAGGGAATACTTCCAAACTGTTTCTATGAAGCCACCATCACTCTAACACCAAAACCTGGCAAAGACCCCACCAAAAAAGAAAATTACAGACCAATATCCCTGATGAACGTAGATGCAAAAATACTCAACAAAATATAAGCAAACCGAATTCAAAAATACATCAAGAGGATCATACACCATGATCAAGTGGGATTCATCCCAGGGATGCAAGGATGGTACAACATTCGAAAATCCATCAACATCATCTACCAAATCAACAAAAAGAAGAGCAAAAACCACATGATCATCTCCATAGATGCTGAAAAAGCATTTGATAAAATTCAGCATCCATTCATGATTAAACTTCTCAACAAAATGGGTATAGACGGCAAGTACCTCAACATCATAACAGCTATATATGACAAATCCACAGCTAACATCATACTTAACAGCGAAAAGCTGAAAGCTTTTCAGCTAAGATCGGGAACAAGACACGGGTGCCCACTCTCTCCACTGTTATTCAACATAGTACTGGTGGTCCTAGCCACAGCAAACAGACAAAACAAAGACATACAAGGCATCCAGATTGGTAAAGAAGAAATCAAATTGTCACTCTTTGCACATGACATGATACTGTACATAAAAAACCCTAAAGACTCCACTCCAAAACTACTAGAACTAATATCTGAATTCAGCAAAGTTGCAGAATACAAACTTAATACACAGAAATCTGTTGCTTTCCTATACACTAATGATGAACTAACAGAAAGAGAAATCAGAAAAACAATTCCATTCACAATTGCATCAAAAAGAATAAAATACCTAGGAATAAATCTAACCAAGGAAGTGAAAGACCTGTACTCTGAAAACTACAAGACACTCCTAGGAGAAATTAAAGAGGACACTAAGAAATGGAAATGCATCCCATGCTCTTCGCTAGGAAGAATAAATATTGTCAAAATGGCTATACTACCTAAAGCAATCTACAGATTCAATGCAATCCCTATCAAAATACAAACAGCTTTCTTCAATGAACTGGAACAAATAATTCTAAAATTCATATGGAACCAGAAAAGACCTCGAATAGCCAAAGCAATCCTAAGAAGGAGGAATCAAAGAGGGGGAATTATGCTCCCTGACTTCAAGCTCTACTACAAAGCCACAGTAATCAAGATAATTTGGTACTGGCACAAAAACAGACCCACAGACCAGTGGAACAGAATAGAAAATCCAAACATTAACCCAAACATATACAGTCAATTAATATTTGATAAAGGAGCCTTGGATGGGAGCCAATGGGGAGATGACAGCCTCTTCAGCAGCTGATGTTGTTGGAAATACTGGACAGCTACATGTAAGAGAATGGAACTGGACTACTGTCTAGCCCCATACACAAAGGTAAACTCAAGGTGGATCAAAGACCTGAATATAAGTCATGAAACCATAAAACTCTTAGAAAAAAACATAGGCAAAAATCTCTTGGACATAAACATGAGCGACTTCTTCATGAACATATCCCCCTGGGCAGGGGAAACAAAAGCAAAAATGAACAAGTGGGACTATATCAAGTTGAAAAGCTTCTGTACAGCAAAGGACACCATCAGTAGAACAAAAAGACATCCTACAATATGGGAAAATATATTCATAAACGATGTATCTGATAAGGGGTTGACATCCAAAATATATAAAGAACTCACGCACCTTAACAAACAAAAAGCAAATAACCCAATTAAGAAATGGGCAGAGGACATGAATAGACACTTCTCTAAAGAAGAAATTTAGATGGCCAACAGGCACATGAAAAGATGCCCCACATCGCTGGTCATCAGAAAAATGCAGATTAAAACCACAATGAGATATCACCTCACCAGTGAGGGTGGCCAACATCCAAAACATAAACAACAACAAATGTTGGCGAGGATGTGGAGAAATGGGAACCCTCCTACACTGCTGGTGGGAATGCAAATTAGTTCAACCATTGTGGAAAGTAGTATGGAGGTTCCTCAAAAAACTCAAAATAGAAATACCATTTGACCCAGTGTTGGGAGCCGCTCCCCGCCATCATAAGATGGCGCCCATTTCCGGCTGCTGGTTTGGTAAACACACGCGCTGCGCATGCGCGAGGCGTAGCGCTGGCACCTTCATCTGGCCTGATCCTAGGACGCCCTATAGAGAAGGGCCACGCCACAAGCGGAGCGTAGGACCTATATAAGGGGTCGCCTCCCTCACTTCGGGGTCCTCCTCCCTACCTTACAGTCAGCTTGTGATCTCGCTCTCAAGATGCATTAAAGCTGTTGCTGCAGAAGAATCCTATTTGTCCTGTGCTTATTTCTGCTGGCGGAAAACTGCGCGGAACAACTGGTGCCGAAACCCGGGAAGAAGCCGTAACATCGCCAGCACCTGGAGGACCCCTTGTTGAGGTGGATTCAGAACTGCAGTGGTGAGTTCGGAGAGGTATGCCTGTGTCTGTGATTTTTGGTCTCTTGTTTGCCTGTGTAATCTGTATTATTAAAGTAGGTCAGAGAACCTTGAGGAACTGTCTGCAAGATGACAATTGCCAGGCAACGGTTAGGTCAGGACAAGTAGTGTTTGAGACCATACAGGACAGCATGTCAGAAACCGAGCGCAGTGAGAGACTGGGCGCCCGAAAGAAAACAAAACCCCCTAAAAGAAAAGAGAAAAAGGACCCTCCGGTAAAGGAGGAGTGCTCTGTCAATAAAGATAAGATGACAAAGGACCCTACGGGAAGGGAGGATCCCCGTCCCGTTAGTGTTCCTAAAGGAAGTAATGAGAACAGGCTCTACCCCACGCTTGTTGATTCATCCTCAGATAGTGAGGGCCTTGAGGGCCTTTCCGATTTTGAGGCACTGGACCTAGAAGATGAAGCAGACTTAGAGAGAGAGGCCGCCCAATATGAGGCGGATAGATATCATCCTGATGAGCCCTATAGGCTCGTCGCCTCGACTAGTGGCTTGGCGCCCTCTGCGCCACCGCCTCCTTATGCGCCGATCGCCGGCAAGATCGGCTCCCTTTTCCGAATTCCGGAGAAGGTGAGAAGACAGCTGTCGGCCGCCTTCCCCGTTTTTGAGGCAGAAGGAGGTGGCCGGGTTCACGCACCTGTTGATTTTAACCAATTAAAAGAGCTTGCTGAGTCCGTTCGCAAGTATGGCCCTAATGCTAATTTCACCTTGGTCCAGTTGGACCGTCTGGCGGTTCACGCCCTTACTCCGGCTGACTGGCAAACGGTAGCTCAAGCTGCTCTCCCGAGCATGGGCCAATACATGGAATGGAAAGCCTTGTGGCACGAAGCGGCACAAAATCAGGCCAGGATTAATGCAGCTGCCTTGACCCCAGAACAAAGAGAGTGGACCGCTGACCTCCTTATGGGGCAGGGTGCCCACGCAGCCAATCAAAGCAATTACCACTGGGGAACCTACCCTCAAATTGCAGCTGCCGCTATCAAAGCCTGGAAGGCTCTGTCTAAAAAAGGAGAGGCTAATACACAGCTCTCAAAAATTATCCAAAGTCCTCAGGAATCCTTCTCAGACTTCGTGGCGCGTATGACAGAAGCGGCCACTAGGATTTTTGGTGACATTGCCTCAGTAGAGCCTTTCATACAACAGCTAATTTTTGAACAAGCCACCCAGGAATGCCGCAATGCCATTGCGCCACGTAAGAATAAAGGGCTGCAAGATTGGCTGAGAGTATGTCGTGAGCTGGGTGGTCCCCTCACTAATGCAGGGCTGGCGGCGGCAATCCTGCAATCTCAGAGGCAGCAGCCCCGAGAGGCTAGGCTTTGCTTTAAATGCGGAAAACCTGGGCACTTAAAAAGACAATGCCCGGCAACTGAACAAAGTCGCCAGCCAGCCACCCTCTGTTCTCGCTGTGGTAAGGGTTATCATAAAGCCGCCTTCTGTAGATCAGTCAGAGATATTAAAGGTATGCTGCTCCCCCCCGCTCAATGCTCAAGACTCAAAAAACGCCCAGAAGGGCCCACGGACCCAGGGCCCGCAGAAATATGGGACCAATTGGATAAGTCAAGGGGAGGGGCAAGAACAGTAGGAGGCAGATCGACTATCCCCCAACACATGGACCTCCGCGCCTCCACCAACTTCTTATTGATCCCCCATATGGGTATCCAACCTATTCCGGTAGACCCGGTAGAGTTGCCTTCTAGCGCAGTTGGCCTTCTGTTGGGAAGAGCCTCTTTGGCCTTACGTGGCCTTCTTGTTCTTCCGGGAATTGTTGACACAGACCACTCCCCTGCCTTGCAGGTATTAGCATCCAGCCCGCAGGGCGTTTTTTCCATCTCAAAGGGGGACCGTATCGCTCAGCTATTACTCCTCCCTGGAACTTCCCCTAAGCAAGATGAAGGCTCTAAGCCAATGGGTTCCTCAGGGCCAGACTCTGCCTATTTAATGTTATCTTTAGCTGAACGCCCTAAATTAACCTTACAAGTACAAGGCAAGTCTTTTGAGGGAATCTTAGACACTGGGGCTGATAAAAGCATCATCTCAACTCATTGGTGGCCTCATATATGGCCCGTCACGCAGTCGGCCCATTCCTTACAAGGTTTAGGGTATCAGGCTAGCCCTAATGTTAGTTCAGCAACCCTCCGTTGGGAAGGTCCAGAAGGTAAACGAGGAATGTTTACACCCTACGTCCTTCCGCTCCCTGTGAATCTTTGGGGAAGAGATGTTCTTCAAGCCATGGGATTTGCCCTCTCCACAGAGGCACAATGTGGCGTCTATTCGCCACAAGCTCACAACATAATGGTTAAAATGGGACATAAACCGGGTCAAGGACTAGGAAAATTTCAACAGGGTCGAGTGGAGCCCCTCTCCCCCCGAGGACAGCAAGATAGGAAGGGTGTGGGTTTTTCCTAGTGGCCGCTGAGGGTTTTATGCCCATACCTTGGAGTACGGGGGATCCAGTTTGGGTCCCTCAGTGGCCTCTGCCCCTGGAAAAACTCAATGCATTACAGGACTTAGTGAAGGAACAGATATGCTTGGGTCATTTAGAACCCTCAACCTCGCCATGGAACACCCCTATTTTTGTTATTAAAAAGAGGTCTAGAAAATGGCGTCTCTTACACGATCTTAGAGCAGTAAATGCTCAAATGCAGCTTTTAGGCTCCATACAGCGTGGCCTCCCTGTTTTATCGGCATTGCCACGTGGCTGGCCCCTGTTGATTGTTGATATCAAAGATTGCTTCTTTTCAATCCCTCTGTGTCCCCATGACCGCCCTCGGTTTGCTTTTACAATTCCCTCACTGAATCATGCCGGTCCGGACCGCCGATATCAATGGCGGGTCCTGCCCCAAGGAATGTCTAACAGTCCTACCATCTGTCAGTTGTTTGTGCAATTGGCCCTAGAGCCGTTATATGCTAGTTTTCCCGATGTCACCATCCTTCACTATATGGATGATATTTTGCTTACTGCAAAAGATGCTGAGATCCTCCAACGTGCTTATCCGTCTTTGGTTTCCATCCTTCAATCTAAAGGATTGCACTTATCTGTGGAGAAGGTTCAGTTCTCATATCTTGGAGAATTTTTGGGGACTGTGATCTATCCTGATTGTATTCGCCCTCAAAAGCTGACCATTAGGCTTGATTCCTTAAAAACTCTTAATGATTTTCAAAAATTACTAGGAGATATAAATTGGATTCGCCCCTTTTTGAAGATTCCCACCTCAACCCTGAAGCCCCTGTTTACATTATTAGAGGGAAGTCCAGATTTAGCATCCCCTCGTGTTCTTACTCCCGCCGCTAGGACGGCGTTAGCCCAAGTGGAGGCCGCACTTCAGAATGCACAGCTCAAGCGCATTGATCCCCTTACAGTCTTTTCTTTGTGTATTCTTAAGACCGTGGGGTTACCTACTGCTGTCCTCTGGCAAGATGGCCCCCTGTTATGGATACATCTTAATGCTACCCCAGCCAAGATTATTGAATGGTATCCCAGAGCAGTAGCACTGCTAGCAGTACAAGGCATAAAACAGGCTATTTCCTGCTTTGGCCGTGAGCCATCCTCACTATTGGTTCCTTATACAGCTCATCAAGTGCAGGTCCTTTCTGCCTCATCTGATGATTGGGCAATTTTAGTTTCAACCTTTTTAGGCAAGATAGATAATCATTACCCTAAACATCCCATTTTAACTTTTGCCATGCAACACCCTTTGATATTCCCTTTAGTTACTTCCCCTGTGCCCATCCCGGGGGCCCTTACTGTATTTACCGATGGGTCTTCAACAGGCAGAGGAGCTTATGTAGTAAATGGCAAAGTAACTACCCATCATTTTGATACTTCTTCCCCCCAGGTAGTTGAATGTTGTATCGTTCTTGAAGTATTAAAAAGCTTTCCCCAGCCTCTTAATGTAGTCTCTGACTCTGTTTATGTTGTTAATGCAGTCAAAATTTTAGAGGTGGCTGGCATTATAAAGTCCTCCAGCCCTCTCGCCAAAATCTTTCAAAATATCCAGGACGCCTTAATAGCCCGAGCCGCTCCTGTGTTTATTACTCATGTGCGCGCACATTCGGGTCTACCTGGCCCAATCTCCCAAGGCAATGATCTCGCGGACAGTGCCACTCGCCTTGCGGCAGCAGCTCTGAGTTCCCCTCTTGAAGCAGCACAAAGTTTCCATAGATCGTTTCACGTGACTGCAGAGATGCTGCGCCACAAGTTTAAAATCTCAAGAAAAGAAGCTAGAGAAGTTGTAAAGAGCTGTCACAATTGCTGTGAGTTCCTACCCTCACCTCATGTAGGGATAAATCCCAGAGGATTGCGTCCTTTATATCTATGGCAGATGGATGTGACACATATACCCTCTCTAGGTCGCTTGCAATATGTACATGTATCTATAGATACTTATTCTGGAGTCTTGTTCGCCTCTCCCTTGTCCGGGGAGAAGGCCGCCCACGTTATTCAACATTGCTTGGAGGCCTGGAGCGCTTGGGGATGCCCCAGAGCCCTTAAAACTGATAATGGCCCTGCCTATACATCCTCTAAGTTTGCGCAATTTTGTGCTAAGATGGGTGTCTCCCACTCTACCGGAGTGCCATATAATCCTCAAGGCCAAGGCATTGTGGAGCGTGCCCACCGCTCTATTAAGGCTTATCTACAAAAACAAAAGGAGGGCCTTCAGTCTGTGCTGCCCACGAACCCTCGTGGAGCAGTTGCTATGGCCATTTTCACCTTGAATTATCTTAATGTGGACCCCCAAGGCCTAGCGGCAGCAGATCGCCATTGCCGTGACCCACAACCCATAAATGATTTTGTGAAATGGAAAGATGTTCTTACTAATGAATGGAAAGGACCGGATCTAGTGATTATTAGATCCAGGGGCGCTGTTTGTGTTTTTCCTCAGGAGGAGAATTCCCCTTTTTGGATCCCTGCTAGATTGACCAGAACAGTTCCTGTCGAAGAAGAACCTATCGCCCAAGAAGAACCTGATGAGCAGAATGGTGATCCATTAACACCTGAGGCGCCAGTCGAGAGCCCACCTGCAGAGAGCACTCCCTCTACTTTTGATATGCTGGACCCATAGTGTTTGGAGTGGGCAGCGCTGGGCCATTATGAATACCTTTCCTATCCCTATGCCAGTCATGCATGATGCACAAGTCTTTCCCCGATTTTTTTTCTACCAATCGTTCATTGGGATTGGCTTTTTTACCCGAAGATGTTCAGATTTCGCCTGTTTTAACCAATAATTTTTTACCCTGCAAGGCAGTCTTTGTTTTCTACTTATATCACATCAAAATAAGTCAGGCGACTGCATTCGGTTATATAACCAATCTGCAGCCTGGCAGAAAGCTCCTTATTTTCATAACTCCAAAATTGCATCTAACGCTACAGTCTTGGTTGGATGGTGGCCCGCGGCCATTGTTGGGGATGTGGGTCCTCCTCAACCAAAGTTGTCCCCCTTTTGTACTGGCTCTGATCCAGACACGCTGATGCTGCTCTGGACAGGATGTCAGTCTAGGGATGCTAAGAAAGTCCAAGATTGTTTTTCCTTTTCCCCTGCCATTTCTACTGTTTATAGTGCCACTTTTTCTGGTTATAATTTTACCAATCAACCCATTGATGGAATTTCTGCCAGCCCTTTTTGATCAATGGCTGTTATGTGGGACAAGTGGTAGTTGCACAGATTTGTCCCCGATGGTCATGATTGGGGGAGGGCGTGTAGAGAAGGGACATTTAACATATGATTTTACTGGTACCATGAGAAAGTCTTCTGGTGGTTTTTTCTGGACCACCTCAGATATTTCTTACAAGTCATTCAGGGGGAAGGTCTTGTCCTTTCGTCCTGTTTCTGTCTGTGTTTGGTCCCCTTTTATCTGGCTTGTTAGTAATGATTCTTTTATATGGACCTCAGTGCTCAGTTGCTCCCCTCATACTTGCTTTTATACTCTTTGCTGGGATGCCTCAGCTTATCCTTTTGCTATGGTGACTCGATTGCCTAGGTTTGTTCCAGTGCCTGTAGAAGCAGCGAATATCTTGAGCCATTTTAGAGTCAGGAGAGACTTTGGTATCTAAATATTTGCTACAGAATTGGACAGCAGAATTTGAAGAGACCTTGAGGAAACTCCGGGTTGCCATTATTGAAGTGAATTCTACTCGTCTAGATCTTTCCCTTACGGAAGGAATGTCCTCCTGGATTTCTTCAGTTGTTTCTTACTTTAAGGAATGGGTGGGGGTAGGCCTTTTCGGTGTCCTTGTGTGCTTTGGTGTGGTCCTACTCTTGTGGGCTGTCTGCAAACTCAGGTCACAGCGCCAGCAAGACAAGGTCGTCATTGCGCAGGCACTGGCAGCGCTAGATCAAGGAGGTTCAGCAGCAGTTTGGATAGCCATGATGGAGGACAATCGCCCCAGAACGCAGGCTCCTCTTTTTCCTTTCTAGCTGTATTCCCAGCCTTTGCACACAGAGGGGCTTTTAAGCCCCATTGCACCTGGTTAAGGTGGGAACTGTCCTGACTAGGGAGCAATTGAAAAAACACATAGGGCTCAAGTTCCCATTGCACATGTGTCGTTGCCAATTGCTGCCCTCCCCCTATGGGTCGTGAGGGCTCAGGATCCCATTGCACCACGACTGGTGGGAGAGCTCAGGCCTGGCCCCTGGGAATCGGGGCATGCGATGGCGTGCCCCAGAATCCCCTGTGGATTTCAGCCTGACCCTTTTTCCTT
>JAQQAC010009165.1:65186039-65451948 GCA_029783875.1 Phataginus tricuspis | reverse complement strand
CTGTTGCTGCAGAAGAATCCTATTTGTCCTGTGCTTATTTCTGCTGGTGGAAAACTGCGCGGAACAACTGGTGCCGAAACCCGGGAAGAAGCCGTAACATCGCCAGCACCTGGAGGACCCCTTGTTGAGGTGGATTCAGAACTGCAGTGGTGAGTTCGGAGAGGTATGCCTGTGTCTGTGATTTTTGGTCTCTTGTTTGCCTGTGTAATCTGTATTATTAAAGTAGGTCAGAGAACCTTGAGGAACTGTCTGCAAGATGACAATTGCCAGGCAACGGTTAGGTCAGGACAAGTAGTGTTTGAGACCATACAGGACAGCATGTCAGAAACCGAGCGCAGTGAGAGACTGGGCGCCCGAAAGAAAACAAAACCCCCTAAAAGAAAAGAGAAAAAGGACCCTCCGGTAAAGGAGGAGTGCTCTGTCAATAAAGATAAGATGACAAAGGACCCTACGGGAAGGGAGGATCCCCGTCCCGTTAGTGTTCCTAAAGGAAGTAATGAGAACAGGCTCTACCCCACGCTTGTTGATTCATCCTCAGATAGTGAGGGCCTTGAGGGCCTTTCCGATTTTGAGGCACTGGACCTAGAAGATGAAGCAGACTTAGAGAGAGAGGCCGCCCAATATGAGGCGGATAGATATCATCCTGATGAGCCCTATAGGCTCGTCGCCTCGACTAGTGGCTTGGCGCCCTCTGCGCCACCGCCTCCTTATGCGCCGATCGCCGGCAAGATCGGCTCCCTTTTCCGAATTCCGGAGAAGGTGAGAAGACAGCTGTCGGCCGCCTTCCCCGTTTTTGAGGCAGAAGGAGGTGGCCGGGTTCACGCACCTGTTGATTTTAACCAATTAAAAGAGCTTGCTGAGTCCGTTCGCAAGTATGGCCCTAATGCTAATTTCACCTTGGTCCAGTTGGACCGTCTGGCGGTTCACGCCCTTACTCCGGCTGACTGGCAAACGGTAGCTCAAGCTGCTCTCCCGAGCATGGGCCAATACATGGAATGGAAAGCCTTGTGGCACGAAGCGGCACAAAATCAGGCCAGGATTAATGCAGCTGCCTTGACCCCAGAACAAAGAGAGTGGACCGCTGACCTCCTTATGGGGCAGGGTGCCCACGCAGCCAATCAAAGCAATTACCACTGGGGAACCTACCCTCAAATTGCAGCTGCCGCTATCAAAGCCTGGAAGGCTCTGTCTAAAAAAGGAGAGGCTAATACACAGCTCTCAAAAATTATCCAAAGTCCTCAGGAATCCTTCTCAGACTTCGTGGCGCGTATGACAGAAGCGGCCACTAGGATTTTTGGTGACATTGCCTCAGTAGAGCCTTTCATACAACAGCTAATTTTTGAACAAGCCACCCAGGAATGCCGCAATGCCATTGCGCCACGTAAGAATAAAGGGCTGCAAGATTGGCTGAGAGTATGTCGTGAGCTGGGTGGTCCCCTCACTAATGCAGGGCTGGCGGCGGCAATCCTGCAATCTCAGAGGCAGCAGCCCCGAGAGGCTAGGCTTTGCTTTAAATGCGGAAAACCTGGGCACTTAAAAAGACAATGCCCGGCAACTGAACAAAGTCGCCAGCCAGCCACCCTCTGTTCTCGCTGTGGTAAGGGTTATCATAAAGCCGCCTTCTGTAGATCAGTCAGAGATATTAAAGGTATGCTGCTCCCCCCGCTCAATGCTCAAGACTCAAAAAACGCCCAGAAGGGCCCACGGACCCAGGGCCCGCAGAAATATGGGACCAATTGGATAAGTCAAGGGGAGGGGCAAGAACAGTAGGAGGCAGATCGACTATCCCCCAACACATGGACCTCCGCGCCTCCACCAACTTCTTATTGATCCCCCATATGGGTATCCAACCTATTCCGGTAGACCCGGTAGAGTTGCCTTCTAGCGCAGTTGGCCTTCTGTTGGGAAGAGCCTCTTTGGCCTTACGTGGCCTTCTTGTTCTTCCGGGAATTGTTGACACAGACCACTCCCCTGCCTTGCAGGTATTAGCATCCAGCCCGCAGGGCGTTTTTTCCATCTCAAAGGGGGACCGTATCGCTCAGCTATTACTCCTCCCTGGAACTTCCCCTAAGCAAGATGAAGGCTCTAAGCCAATGGGTTCCTCAGGGCCAGACTCTGCCTATTTAATGTTATCTTTAGCTGAACGCCCTAAATTAACCTTACAAGTACAAGGCAAGTCTTTTGAGGGAATCTTAGACACTGGGGCTGATAAAAGCATCATCTCAACTCATTGGTGGCCTCATATATGGCCCGTCACGCAGTCGGCCCATTCCTTACAAGGTTTAGGGTATCAGGCTAGCCCTAATGTTAGTTCAGCAACCCTCCGTTGGGAAGGTCCAGAAGGTAAACGAGGAATGTTTACACCCTACGTCCTTCCGCTCCCTGTGAATCTTTGGGGAAGAGATGTTCTTCAAGCCATGGGATTTGCCCTCTCCACAGAGGCACAATGTGGCGTCTATTCGCCACAAGCTCACAACATAATGGTTAAAATGGGACATAAACCGGGTCAAGGACTAGGAAAATTTCAACAGGGTCGAGTGGAGCCCCTCTCCCCCCGAGGACAGCAAGATAGGAAGGGTGTGGGTTTTTCCTAGTGGCCGCTGAGGGTTTTATGCCCATACCTTGGAGTACGGGGGATCCAGTTTGGGTCCCTCAGTGGCCTCTGCCCCTGGAAAAACTCAATGCATTACAGGACTTAGTGAAGGAACAGATATGCTTGGGTCATTTAGAACCCTCAACTTCGCCATGGAACACCCCTATTTTTGTTATTAAAAAGAGGTCTAGAAAATGGCGTCTCTTACACGATCTTAGAGCAGTAAATGCTCAAATGCAGCTTTTAGGCTCCATACAGCGTGGCCTCCCTGTTTTATCGGCATTGCCACGTGGCTGGCCCCTGTTGATTGTTGATATCAAAGATTGCTTCTTTTCAATCCCTCTGTGTCCCCATGACCGCCCTCGGTTTGCTTTTACAATTCCCTCACTGAATCATGCCGGTCCGGACCGCCGATATCAATGGCGGGTCCTGCCCCAAGGAATGTCTAACAGTCCTACCATCTGTCAGTTGTTTGTGCAATTGGCCCTAGAGCCGTTATATGCTAGTTTTCCCGATGTCACCATCCTTCACTATATGGATGATATTTTGCTTACTGCAAAAGATGCTGAGATCCTCCAACGTGCTTATCCGTCTTTGGTTTCCATCCTTCAATCTAAAGGATTGCACTTATCTGTGGAGAAGGTTCAGTTCTCATATCTTGGAGAATTTTTGGGGACTGTGATCTATCCTGATTGTATTCGCCCTCAAAAGCTGACCATTAGGCTTGATTCCTTAAAAACTCTTAATGATTTTCAAAAATTACTAGGAGATATAAATTGGATTCGCCCCTTTTTGAAGATTCCCACCTCAACCCTGAAGCCCCTGTTTACATTATTAGAGGGAAGTCCAGATTTAGCATCCCCTCGTGTTCTTACTCCCGCCGCTAGGACGGCGTTAGCCCAAGTGGAGGCCGCACTTCAGAATGCACAGCTCAAGCGCATTGATCCCCTTACAGTCTTTTCTTTGTGTATTCTTAAGACCGTGGGGTTACCTACTGCTGTCCTCTGGCAAGATGGCCCCCTGTTATGGATACATCTTAATGCTACCCCAGCCAAGATTATTGAATGGTATCCCAGAGCAGTAGCACTGCTAGCAGTACAAGGCATAAAACAGGCTATTTCCTGCTTTGGCCGTGAGCCATCCTCACTATTGGTTCCTTATACAGCTCATCAAGTGCAGGTCCTTTCTGCCTCATCTGATGATTGGGCAATTTTAGTTTCAACCTTTTTAGGCAAGATAGATAATCATTACCCTAAACATCCCATTTTAACTTTTGCCATGCAACACCCTTTGATATTCCCTTTAGTTACTTCCCCTGTGCCCATCCCGGGGGCCCTTACTGTATTTACCGATGGGTCTTCAACAGGCAGAGGAGCTTATGTAGTAAATGGCAAAGTAACTACCCATCATTTTGATACTTCTTCCCCCCAGGTAGTTGAATGTTGTATCGTTCTTGAAGTATTAAAAAGCTTTCCCCAGCCTCTTAATGTAGTCTCTGACTCTGTTTATGTTGTTAATGCAGTCAAAATTTTAGAGGTGGCTGGCATTATAAAGTCCTCCAGCCCTCTCGCCAAAATCTTTCAAAATATCCAGGACGCCTTAATAGCCCGAGCCGCTCCTGTGTTTATTACTCATGTGCGCGCACATTCGGGTCTACCTGGCCCGATCTCCCAAGGCAATGATCTCGCGGACAGTGCCACTCGCCTTGCGGCAGCAGCTCTGAGTTCCCCTCTTGAAGCAGCACAAAGTTTCCATAGATCGTTTCACGTGACTGCAGAGATGCTGCGCCACAAGTTTAAAATCTCAAGAAAAGAAGCTAGAGAAGTTGTAAAGAGCTGTCACAATTGCTGTGAGTTCCTACCCTCACCTCATGTAGGGATAAATCCCAGAGGATTGCGTCCTTTATATCTATGGCAGATGGATGTGACACATATACCCTCTCTAGGTCGCTTGCAATATGTACATGTATCTATAGATACTTATTCTGGAGTCTTGTTCGCCTCTCCCTTGTCCGGGGAGAAGGCCGCCCACGTTATTCAACATTGCTTGGAGGCCTGGAGCGCTTGGGGATGCCCCAGAGCCCTTAAAACTGATAATGGCCCTGCCTATACATCCTCTAAGTTTGCGCAATTTTGTGCTAAGATGGGTGTCTCCCACTCTACCGGAGTGCCATATAATCCTCAAGGCCAAGGCATTGTGGAGCGTGCCCACCGCTCTATTAAGGCTTATCTACAAAAACAAAAGGAGGGCCTTCAGTCTGTGCTGCCCACGAACCCTCGTGGAGCAGTTGCTATGGCCATTTTCACCTTGAATTATCTTAATGTGGACCCCCAAGGCCTAGCGGCAGCAGATCGCCATTGCCGTGACCCACAACCCATAAATGATTTTGTGAAATGGAAAGATGTTCTTACTAATGAATGGAAAGGACCGGATCTAGTGATTATTAGATCCAGGGGCGCTGTTTGTGTTTTTCCTCAGGAGGAGAATTCCCCTTTTTGGATCCCTGCTAGATTGACCAGAACAGTTCCTGTCGAAGAAGAACCTATCGCCCAAGAAGAACCTGATGAGCAGAATGGTGATCCATTAACACCTGAGGCGCCAGTCGAGAGCCCACCTGCAGAGAGCACTCCCTCTACTTTTGATATGCTGGACCCATAGTGTTTGGAGTGGGCAGCGCTGGGCCATTATGAATACCTTTCCTATCCCTATGCCAGTCATGCATGATGCACAAGTCTTTCCCCGATTTTTTTTCTACCAATCGTTCATTGGGATTGGCTTTTTTACCCGAAGATGTTCAGATTTCGCCTGTTTTAACCAATAATTTTTTACCCTGCAAGGCAGTCTTTGTTTTCTACTTATATCACATCAAAATAAGTCAGGCGACTGCATTCGGTTATATAACCAATCTGCAGCCTGGCAGAAAGCTCCTTATTTTCATAACTCCAAAATTGCATCTAACGCTACAGTCTTGGTTGGATGGTGGCCCGCGGCCATTGTTGGGGATGTGGGTCCTCCTCAACCAAAGTTGTCCCCCTTTTGTACTGGCTCTGATCCAGACACGCTGATGCTGCTCTGGACAGGATGTCAGTCTAGGGATGCTAAGAAAGTCCAAGATTGTTTTTCCTTTTCCCCTGCCATTTCTACTGTTTATAGTGCCACTTTTTCTGGTTATAATTTTACCAATCAACCCATTGATGGAATTTCTGCCAGCCCTTTTTGATCAATGGCTGTTATGTGGGACAAGTGGTAGTTGCACAGATTTGTCCCCGATGGTCATGATTGGGGGAGGGCGTGTAGAGAAGGGACATTTAACATATGATTTTACTGGTACCATGAGAAAGTCTTCTGGTGGTTTTTTCTGGACCACCTCAGATATTTCTTACAAGTCATTCAGGGGGAAGGTCTTGTCCTTTCGTCCTGTTTCTGTCTGTGTTTGGTCCCCTTTTATCTGGCTTGTTAGTAATGATTCTTTTATATGGACCTCAGTGCTCAGTTGCTCCCCTCATACTTGCTTTTATACTCTTTGCTGGGATGCCTCAGCTTATCCTTTTGCTATGGTGACTCGATTGCCTAGGTTTGTTCCAGTGCCTGTAGAAGCAGCGAATATCTTGAGCCATTTTAGAGTCAGGAGAGACTTTGGTATCTAAATATTTGCTACAGAATTGGACAGCAGAATTTGAAGAGACCTTGAGGAAACTCCGGGTTGCCATTATTGAAGTAAATTTTACTCGTCTAGATCTTTCCCTTACGGAAGGAATGTCCTCCTGGATTTCTTCAGTTGTTTCTTACTTTAAGGAATGGGTGGGGGTAGGCCTTTTCGGTGTCCTTATGTGCTTTGGTGTGGTCCTACTCTTGTGGGCTGTCTGCAAACTCAGGTCACAGCGCCAGCAAGACAAGGTCGTCATTGCGCAGGCACTGGCAGCGCTAGATCAAGGAGGTTCAGCAGCAGTTTGGATAGCCATGATGGAGGACAATCGCCCCAGAACGCAGGCTCCTCTTTTTCCTTTCTAGCTGTATTCCCAGCCTTTGCACACAGAGGGGCTTTTAAGCCCCATTGCACCTGGTTAAGGTGGGAACTGTCCTGACTAGGGAGCAATTGAAAAAACACATAGGGCTCAAGTTCCCATTGCACATGTGTCGTTGCCAATTGCTGCCCTCCCCCTATGGGTCGTGAGGGCTCAGGATCCCATTGCACCACGACTGGTGGGAGAGCTCAGGCCTGGCCCCTGGGAATCGGGGCATGCGATGGCGTGCCCCAGAATCCCCTGTGGATTTCAGCCTGACCCTTTTTCCTTTTTTTTGATCTTTCTCCTTTTGATGCCTGCTGTTCTTAGTTTAATTATAAGGGGCAGTTGTTGGGAGCCGCTCCCCGCCATCATAAGATGGCGCCCATTTCCGGCTGCTGGTTTGGTAAACACCCGCGCTGCGCATGCGCGAGGCGTAGCGCTGGCACCGTCATCTGGCCTGATCCTAGGACGCCCTATAGAGAAGGGCCACACCACAAGCGGAGCGTAGGACCTATATAAGGGGTCGCCTCCCTCACTTCGGGGTCCTCCTCCCTACCTTACAGTCAGCTTGTGATCTCGCTCTCAAGATGCATTAAAGCTGTTGCTGCAGAAGAATCCTATTTGTCCTGTGCTTATTTCTGCTGGCGGAAAACTGCGCGGGACAACCCAGGATTCCCACTTCTAGGAAATTACCCTAAGAATGCAGCAGCCCAGTTTCAAAAAGACATATGCACCTCTATGTTTATCGCAGCACTATTTACAATAGCCAAGAAATGGAAGCAACCTAACTGTCCATCAGGAGATGAATGGATTAAGAAGATGTGGTACATATATACAATGGAATATTATTCAGCCATAAGAAGAAAACAAATTCTTCCATTTGCAACAACATGGATGGAGCTAGAGGGTATTATGCTCAGTGAAATAAGCCAAGCCGAAAAGAACAAGTATCAAATGATTTCACTCATTGGTGGAGTATAAGAACAAAGAAAAAACAAAAACAAAAAAAAACTGAAGGAACAAAACAGCAGCAGACTCACAGAACCCAAGAACGGACTAATAGTTACCAAAGGGAAAGGGACTGGGGAAGAAGGGTGGGAAGGGAGGGATAAGAGGGTAAAGGCGCATTACGATTAGCAGATGGAAGGTAGGGGGGGACAGGGAGGGATGTACAACTCAGAGAAGACAAGTAGTGATTCTATGGCATCTCACTACGCTGATGGACAGTGACTGTAATGGGGTTGGTGGGGGGGACCTGATGAAGGGGGTAGTTTAATCACCATAATATTGCACATGTAATTGTAGGTTAATGATACCAAAATAAATTGTAAATACAAGTGTAAATATCAAATATTAATTGACTGTATATGTTTGCGTTAATGTTTGGATTTTCTGTTCTGTTCCACTGGTCTGTGGGTCTGTTTTTGTGCCAATACCAAATTGTCTTGATTACTGTGGCTTTGTAGTAGAGCTTGAAGGCAGGGAGCGTAATTCCCCCTTATTTTATTCCTCCTTCTCAGGATTGCTTTGGCTATTCGGGGTCTTTTCTGGTTCCATATGAATTTTAGAATAATTTGTTCCTGTTCATTGAGGAAAGCTGTTGATATTTTGATAGGGATTGCGTTGAATCTGTAGACTGCTTTAGGTAGTATAGCCATTTTGACAATATTTATTCTTCCTAGCCAAGAGCATGGGACGCATTTCCATTTGTTAGTGTCCTCTTTAATTTCTCTTAGGAGTGTCTTGTAGTTTTCAGAGTACAGGTCTTTCACTTCCTTCGTTAGGTTTATTCCTAGGTATTGTATTCTTTTTGATGCAATTGTGAATGCAGGTGTTTTTCTGATTTCTCTTTCTGTTAGTTCATTGTTAGTATATAGGAAAGCAACAGATTTCTGTGTGTTAATTTTGTATCCTGCAACTTTGCTGAATTCGGATATTAGTTCTAGTAGTTTTGGAGTGGAGTCTTTAGGATTTTTTATGTACAGTATCATGTCATCTGCAAATAGTGACAATTTGACTTCTTCTTTACCAATCTGGATGCCTTGTATTTCTTTGTTTTGTCTGATTGCCGTGGGTAGGAACTCCAGTACTATGTTGAATAATAGTGGAGAGAGTGGGCCTCCCTGTCTTGTTTCCGATCTTAGCTGAAAAGCTTTCAGCTTCTCACTGTTAAGTATGATGTTAGCTGTGGGTTTGTCATATATGGTCTTTATGATGTTGAGGTACTTGTCATCTATACCCATTTTATTGAGAGGTTTAATCATGAATGAATGCTGAACTTTGTCAAATGCTTTTTCAGCATCTATGGAGATGATCATGTGGTTTTTGTTTTTCTTTTTGTTGATGTGGTAGATGATGTTGATGGATTTTCTTATGCTGTACCATCCTTGCATCCCTTGAATCCCACTTGATCATGGTGTATGATCCTCTTGATGTATTTTTGAATTCTGTTTGCTAATATTTTGTTGAGTATTTTTGCATCTATGTTCATCAGGGATATTGGTTTGTAATTTTCTTTTTTGGCGAGGTCTTTGCCCGGTTTTGGTATTAGAGTGATGCTGGCTTCACAGAATGAGTTTGGAAGTCTTCCCTCCTCTTCTATTTTTTGGAAAACTTTAAGGAGAATGGGTGTTATTTCTTCTCTATATGTCTGGTAGAATTCAGAGGTGAATCCATCTGGTCCGCGGGTTTTGTTCTTGGGTAGTGTTTTGATTACCGATTCAGTTTTGTTCCTGGTGATTGGCCTGTTTAGTTTTTCTGTTTCTTGTTTGGTCAGTTTGGAAGGTTGTATTTTTCTAAGAAGTTGTCTATTTCTTCTAGCTTTTCCAGCTTGTTAGCATATAGGTTCTCATAATATTCTCTTATAATTCTTTGTATTACTGTGAAGTCTGTTGTTATTTTTCCTTTCTCATTTCTGATTCTGTTTATGTGTGTAGATTTTCTTTTTCTCTTAATAAGTCTGGCTAGGGGTTTATCTATTTTGTTTATTTTTCAAAGAACTAGCTCTTGGTTTCGTTGATTTTTTTTCTATTGTTTTATTCTTCTCAATTTTATTTATTTATTCTCTGATCTTTATTATGTCCCTCCTTCTGGTGACTTTGGGTCTCATTTGTTCTTCTTTTTCCAATTTCAGTAATTGTGTCTTTAGACTATTCATTTGGGAATGTTCTTCCTTCTTTAAATAGGCCTGGATTGCGATATACTTTCCTCTTAGAACTGCCTTTGTTGCGTCCCACAGAAGTTGTGGCTTTGTGTTGTTGTTGTCATTAGTCTCCATATATTCTTTGATTTCTGTTTTGATTTTGTCATTAACCCATTGATTAATTAGGAGAATGTTGTTAAGTCTCCATGTATTTGTGAGCCTTTTTGATTTCTTTCTAAAAGTTATTTCTAGTTTTATACCTTTGTGATCTGAGACGTTGGTTGGTAGAATTTCAATATTTTTTACTTCACTGAGGTTCTTTTTGTGGCCTAGTATGTGGTGTATTCTGGAAAATGTTCCATGTGCACTTGAGAAAAATGTGTATCCTGTTGCTTTGGGTGTAGAGTTCTGTAGATATCTGTTAGGTCCATCTGTTCTAGTGTGTTGTTGAGTGCCTCTGTGTCTTTACTTATTTTCTGTCTGGTTGATCTGTCCTTTGGAGTGAGTGGTGTGTTGAAGTCACCTAAGATGAATGCATTGCTGTCTATTTCCTCCTTTAATTGTGTTCGTGTTTGTTTCACATATGCTGGCGCTCCTGTGTTGGGTGTATATATATTTATAATGGTTATATTTTCTTGTTAGATTGACCCCTTTATCATTATGTAATGTCCTTCCTTATCTCTTGCTACTTTCTTCGTTTTGAAGTCTATTTTGTCCAATACAAGTACTGCAACACGTGCTTTTTTCTCCTTGTTGTTTGCATGAAATATCTTTTTCCATCCCTTCACTTTTAGTCTGTGTATATCTTTGGGTTTGAGGTGAGTGTCTTGTAGGCAGCATATAGATGGGTCTTGCTTTTTTATCCATTCTGTTAGTCTGTGTCTTTTGATTGGTGCATTCAGTCCATTTACATTTAGGGTGATTATTGATAGATATGTACTTATTTCAATTGCAGGCTTTAGATTCATGGTTACCAAACGTTAACTTCCTTACTATCTAAGAGTCTTACTTAACTCACTTATGCTATTACAAGCACAATCTAAAGGTTCTGTGTTTTTCCCCCCTCCTTTTCTTCATCCTCCATTTTTTGTGTATTAGGTATCATATTCTGTACTCTTTTTCTATCCCTTATTACCTCTGGTGACAGCTATTTAACCTTAGGAACACTTCCATCTATAGCAATCCCTCCAAAATACACTGTAGAGATGGTTTGTGGGAGATAAATTCTCTCAGCTTTTGCTTATCTAGAAATTGTTTAATCCATCCTTCAAATTTAAATGATAATCTTGCCAGATAAAGTATTCTTGGTTCAAGGCCCTTCTGCTTCATTGTATTAAATATATCATGCCACTCCCTCTGGCCTGTAAGATTTCTGCTGAGAAGTTTAATGATAGCCTGATGGGTTGTTCTTTGTATGTAATCTTATTTCTCTCTCTGGCTGCTTTTAATAGTCTGTCTTTATTCTTGATCTTTGCCATTTTAATTATTATATGTCTTTTGTGTTGTATTCCTTGGGTGCCTTGTGTTGGGAGATATGTTCATCTCCATAGCCTGAGAGACTACCTCCTTCCCCAAATTGGGGAATTTTCAGCAATTACTTCCTCAAAGACACTTTCTTTTTCTCTCTCTTCTTCTTCTGGTACCCCTATAATATGAACATTGTTCCGGTTGGATTTGTCACACAGTTTTCTCAGTATTCTTTCACACTTAGAGATCCTTTTTTCTCTCTGGGCCTCAGCTTCTTTGTATTCCCCTTCCCTAATTTCTATTTCATTTATCATCTCCTCCACCATATCTAATCTGCTTTTAATACCCTCCATTGTGTTCTTCAATGATTGGATCTCTGTCCTAAACTCGTTCCTGAGTTCTTGAATATTTTTCTGTACCTCCATGAGCATGTTAAAGATTTTTATTTTGAAATGTCTTTCAGGAAGATTCATAAGGTTGATTTCATTTGAATCTTTCTCTGGTGTATCCATAATTTTTCTTTGAACCATGTTCCTTTGATGTTTCATAATTTGTCTGTGGTGCCCTCTCATGCCCAAAAGCTCTACTCTCTGGAGCTGCTCAGCCCTGAAGCAATGTCATGGGTCGCAGGGGAGCAGTGTTGGTGCTTTGGGGGAGGAAAGGGCTGTTTCCTGCTTCCTGATTGCCTGTGCTTTGTGTTTTTAGCTACCATAGGTTGGGCTTCCCTCGGGCTTGCCTGACACCAGGGCAGGGGTTGCCAGTTTGCAATCCTGAGCCAGGCGCAGGCTAGACAGGAGGAAGACACAGCAAGCTGCATATCACGATGGGGAGCCTTGGAGCTGTGCAGCCAGCCAGGAGGATGGAGCCCCTGAAGATCGTTTAAGTTCCCAACCTGCTGTGCAGAGTGCACCCAGACAGTTTTGTCTACCTGTCCTTTCTCCTGAGCAGTAAGTTCTGTGCAATCCTTGCCCCTTTAGCAGCTCTCTCAGTTTTAGGATGTCTCTCAGACTGCCCAGCCAGATCTTCTGGATATGAATCCCTGTTTTCAATAAGCAGCTGGAATCTCTGTCTCTCCAGGTGTTCCACCTGTCTTAGATTTCCAACCCCACTAAATCACCAGAGTACCATGCAATGTAGGTTCCTGCTTCCAGAGCAGATCTCCAGGCCTAGATGTTCAGCAGACCCAGGCCTCCACTCCCTCCCCTCTCTGTTTCTCTTCCTCCCACTGGTGAGCTGGGGTGGGGGAAGGGCTTGGGCCCTGCTGGGTCACAGCTTTGGTACGTTACCCTGTTCTGTGGGGTCTGCTCTTTTCTTCAGGTGTATACAGTCTGGTGCAGCCTTCTTTCCTGTTGCTCTTTCAGGATTAGTTGAATTAGTTATATTTTTGTATTATATGTGGTTTTAGGAGGAGGTCTCTGTCTCACCTCACACACCGCCATCTTTAATCCAATCTCACCAAGCTTATTCTTTAACTTAATCTATATGCTGTTCTTCCTCTTGTTCTGGCCTATTAAGTAAGTAACTTTGTAAATGGGACAGGAGATAGACCTTTGAAGTGTAAATAAACTTATGTGGATAAATAATGCCAAGATATGGACAAAAACAGTTACCTAAATAACCCTATTCTTAAGATAAAACTTTAAAGGAACTATGACTTACCTGCATATATCATACCTTAAGCTTACTCCTACCCCAAAAGCCCTACAAAACACCAAACCTTAAGCCCATAAGTGCACCTCCTCTTTGAGGTTGCCTGCACTCTCCTTTCTTCGAGTGTGTCATTAAGTCTTCACTCTGTCTCTGTTCTACTATAGATACATAGGGAGGGGCTGCTGAGAGCTCTGATTTGGGCTTGCAAGTTCCCGTTGCCTGGGTAATCCAGAGAGGACTGCAGCTGTACATTCCTGCTCTTTAGTAGCCTACCTAAAAATCTCTATTCTTTGCCTTTGGAAAGTTCTCAGAACATAATCTCACTCCATCCAGTGCTCTGCAGCTCCCCCAAATCCTGGGGTGGTAGGAACTTAGTTCCCATGCCATGCAGATTCAAGCAGACATTGGACATCAAGTGACTCTGGCTTTAGTTGTTGGCGAGGGATTTGCCCTCTGCCAAGCAGTTCAATGAGCATCCCTTTCCTCCCTCTTCTTCCTTGCTCTCTGCTGCTTGCAAGGCAGCTGCCATTCCCTGCTATTCTCGCCTTAATTAATTCCTTCCTAATGTATTCATTCTGACTTCACTGCATCTCTGAACCAAATTTCTTTCTCAATAGTATTGGCACAGAACAGAAAAATAGATCAATGAAACAAAATAGCCCAGAAATAGCTCCCATAAATATAGTCAACAGATCTTTGACAAAAGAGCAACAGCAATACAAAGGAGCAAAGATAGTCTCTTCAACAAATGGTGCTGGAACAGATGGAAATCCACATACCAAGAAGAAATCCATATACCAAGAGAGACTTTTTACTCTTCACAGAAATTAACTCAGAATGGATCATGGTCCTAAATGTAAAATGCAAAACTATAAAACATCTGGAAGATAATACAGGAAAAAACTAGATGATGTTGGGTGTGGTGATGCCCTTTTAGATACACCAAATAAAAGATCCATGAAAGGAATAATTGATAAACTTGACTTCATTAAAATGAAGAACTTCTGTAAAAAGCGATAAACCACAGACCAGGAGAAAATATTTGCAGAGGACACATCTGATAAAGTACTTTAATCCAAAATACACAGAGAACTCTTAATTTCAATAAGAAAACAAAGAACCTGATTTTAAAAAGTGGGCCAAAGACCTTAACAGACACCTTACTAAAGGACATGGGTAAATTTTAAATAAGCATATGAAAAGAAGCTCCACATGTAGGTCATCAGGGAATTGCAAATTCAAAAAAGATACCACTATACATCTAGCCAAAATCCAGAACACTGACAATAACAAATGCTAATGAGGATGTGAAACAACAGGAACTCTCATTCATTGGTATTGGGAATGCAAAATGGTACAAAAAATCTGGAAGACAGTTTGGCAGTTTCTAACAAAACTAAACATACTATTACCCTGTGATCACATTCCTTGGTATTCCAAAGAAGTAGGAAATGTAAGACACACAAAAATCTGTACATAAATGTTTATAGAAGTTTTATTCAAAATTGCCAAGACTTGGAAGCAGCCAAGATGTCCTTCAGTAAGTGAATGGATAAACAGTGGCACATACAGATAATGAAACATTATTCAGCACTACAAAGAAATAAGCTATGAAGCCATGAAAAGACATGGAGGAACCCTAAATACATATTACTAAGTGAAAGAAGCCAATCTGAGAAGGCTTCATACTGTGTGATTCCAACTATATGAATTCTGGAAAAAGCTAAACTACAAAGACAATAGGAGTTGGGAGGGAGAGATGAATATGCAAAAAATAGAGAATTTTTAGGGCAGTGAAAATACCCTGATAATATCATTAATGATGGATATATATCATTATACATTGTCAAACCCATAGAATGTATGACACAAAGAATGAATACTAACATAAACCATGGACTTTGGGTGATTATGATGTGTCAATGTAGATCATCTTTGGCAAAAAAAAGTACCATTTTTGGTAAATGAAGTTGACAATGAAGAAGGCTATGCAGATGTGGAGGCAGGAAATACATGGGAAATCTCTGTAACTTCCTCTCAATTTTATCATACACCTAAAACTGCTCTGAAAAATTATCTTTCAAAAAGTCAACTTCAAGTGTGGGGAAGAGAGGAGACCTTGTTTAACATTGTTCTCATAAAAGAGAAATGTAGGTTTTAGTTAATAGAGACTTGCTGTGTGAAACATGTGATATGACTACCAAAATGGGAAATAAATTCTCTGGAACTACTGCCTTTTTACCCACAGCCCACCCCTCCAAAAATCTCACCTCACAATCTGTTCATGCCCCATGATCCACAATGACCCCTGTACAAGAAAACTGGAACACTGTAACCAGACAAATAAAGTACAATAACAGCAATAAAATCATGATAATTTGGGTGATTCAACTAGGTTCAAAGTCCTATGCAGATTAAGTCCATAGCTAGTCCACTCCACAGGAAGACAGTAGCTGAACTGGTAGGGAGTTCAGTGCACTCATCATGGGACAACTGCAGCTAGGGGGCAGATCCAGGCCACAGGGACTGTAGAGGAAAGTAACCTTAAGGTTGATAAGATACATATTTTAATGACATCAGCATAGGCAAATATTGTCCACTAGGTAGGATGCATACAAGACAGTGGTCCTGTGGTAGGACATTGGAAAGAATGGGATCTTGTCCTAGTCTAGTATACCAACCTTCAACCCCCTCCCTGTGGGTATTACAGATGGCTCAGTATATAGGGCTATAGGAGGTAGATGCACTGGACATAAAGACAAAACAAAACTTCCCCTTAAGATGCTCTTACCTCACAGACTTCTGGGGGCCATTCTGCTGTTACTCTAGGAATACACAGGAGGCCAGCTTCCAAGCCTTTTCCCCAAGGTGCCAGAAGGGCCATCCATTGCTGGTTCATGCATTGAAATGTCCAGGGCCATGTCCACTCAACCGAATCTCCAAGGTTTAACCCAGTTGGGGCTGGCAGCAATATGTTGCTCTCCAGGCCATATCCTGGCTTCAATAACTCCTCTTTGGTTCACATATACAGTTGTACAGGAGAGGCAGCAATGTGTGTTAGCATATACACATTGCTCAAGGCTCCTTTCAGGGGCTTCTAATTCAAACACCACAGCAATGTCCATAAGAGAACTGACCAGCTCTGCAGACTACTGGTGTCCAACTTCAGGACAGATTTCAACAAACCATCATACCTCTCTATCATGCCTGCCCCAGTAGGGTTATATGGCACATGAAACTTCCACTTTATCCCTAATTGCTGCACCCATTCTTGTAACGCATGTCCAGTAAAGTGGGTGCCTTGATTGCTTTCAATCACCTGCAGCTGGACATAAGCTGCAAAGAGATGCTCTAGGCCCATGTTGCTCATTTGCTGATGTGAATGACGTGCTGAAAAAGCAACCAACAGTACAGTAGCTTTGTCCATACAAGTCATGGCATACTGATATCCTTCTGATATGGGCAAAAACCCAATATAGTCTATTTGCCACCTGACAAGCAGTAGAGGCTCCTTTACTATTATTCTATGTTGCTGCGGGATTCAGTGTAAGTGCCCCTTAGAGCATACAAGGCACTCTTTCTGGGCTCTGCTAACTTTTTCAAAGGCCAATGGCAAGCTCCACCGACAGGCTACAGCCTACATTGATTTTTGACCCATGTGCAATAAACACTGATGTAACCATTGAGCTAATTCTACATGTGGCCTCTAGTCCCCACCATGTCCCCTAAGGTGGGGGCTTTAAACCCCCTCAGTCAATATGCAATGCCCAATTGTCCTCCAGAGGGAGCGAGGGCCCAGGTGGAGCCTAAGTACTGTCCCCCAGGAATTCTTTCAGGGACACAGGCCGGACATGGGGTTTTGCCTCTGGCTTCTGTGTCCTGGACCTTAGCGGCTGGAACTGCTGCTCTGGCTTTAATTGGTGCCACAGTTATAAGATTCAATTGGGCTGCCCATCAAGTTTTTCTTTCACTACCCTGGCCTTTATCAGATCAACCCATATCTGGACCCTCAAGACCTTCACAGGACCCTTTACACCTCTCCTTTTAGTCGTAGCCTGTACTTCCTTCTGTGCTCTTGTTTCAACCACCCTAACATCTGCTCAAGTATGGGTAGCTCACTTATGGGTTGCTCCACATGGGGGGCAAAAACAGTCACTAGGGACCCAAAGAGAGATGGGGGAGCTATATGGAGCACCAGATTTCTCATTCTCATGGTGAGCAACTCTTCATAGGGGCCCTGGGGGTCCATATTATAGATGATATTTTTCATGTCCAACTCCCGTAACACTTGTTGGAGTTCTGCACATGTTTTCCAGCTAGTAGATAAGTATGGTAAATCATCCTGATTAGGCCAAACTGCCCTGATGGCTGCTGTCAGCCAATCCAGAAGCACCTTATTCCCTGAGGTGTGATGGGCACTTTGCAGCTGCTGCCAGAGGGAAGGGTGAGTCATCAAGGAAGGCAGTCCACCCATTTCAGAACCCAACATACCAGCTCATCCTGGGTATAAGGGCAGAGCACAGAGTGCTCCACAATCTGGGGAGGGGGCTGATTCTCCCCCTGAGGAGCCTATGGTTACTGTGTTTTTGTTTTCTTAATTACAACTGGGTGGGCCTTTAATATGGGAGAGGCTGGTGCCTTTGGTGGTAGCCTCAACAGCAGTTCAGCCTTCAGCCCTACCCTTTCACCCTCCCCTGATATATCCTCTACCATTTCCAGGGCTGAAGGCATTGCTCTTTCCTCCCCCTCCTCCATGGCCCTCCTGCAATGCAGATTCTCCTGCTGCCTCTTCCCTCACTGCTAACATATCTTTCAGAAGCATGATCTGACTTCTCAACAACTGTCTCTCTTTCTTAAGGGCACCCAAAGGTCAGTCCAGTTCTTCTAAGCAATGCAGAAGTGTGTCTCTCTCCTCGATAACTCTTTCCCATATCTCAAGAAACAAAAATCCCACAATCCCAGCTGCCACACTGCCACTCAAGGCCTGTAAGCAGTCTTCTATCTCCCAGTCTTCAATTCTGGGGGTGGCCCACCCATATAGGAGGTGCTTTACCCTAGAACAATTCTCCACTTCCGATTGGAAGCCCCATGGATTGGGGGTTACTGGGTGAAGCCGCACCATCCACTGCTGATGGAGGGAAGGTGTGAGTCATCACCCCCAATGCATCAGCCACCAGGGCCTCCCCACCATTCACAGGGGGCATTTCAGGTATCTCCTCACCATCTCTGGGGCAGCCTGCCCAAGCACTGTACCCATGAAGACAGATTTCAGGTTTAGAGTTCCTGCTGACTACTGCCAGGTGTAACTCCAGGGGAAAAATATGTTCCCAGCCCAGGACAAATAAATCTTTGAAGCAGAAATCAGTCAAAGAGAGAAATAAAGTGGAAGAAACCCATTAATTTGCTACAAGCTGTCATCTACTCCTGCTCGCCAATGTCTCTCATGACCCAGCTGCCAAGGCCTTATCAAGCTTCAGTCCATGTGCAGCTTGCTCTCCACCCTCCTTGTAATCATCTATTGATATGGAGATGGACTACTTCTCTCCACCCCTTGGAAACATCTATTGATATGGAGATGCCCTAAGGCCAGGTAAGAGATTCCGAAAATATTGTAATTCTACCCACAGTGACCCTTTAATAAACAAAATGTCTTTGATGTGTACTCTATGTATTTATAACCTGTAGTGTATGATTTCATTTAGTGCTAATGCCAAACATCTTTCCCAATACATTCTAAACTTTTTGAGTTTAGTGTTAAGACAATTTTTATCTGCTTTTGTAACTTCAATGGGAAGCACAATACCCAATACTGAATAGGTTCCCAAAAAACTTTTATGGATTGAAAGAATAAATGAACAATGATATCACCCAAAACCATGTTATATAAATTGACAACAGGTGTTTGCTCTATAGAACAAAGGCTTTGTGGGACACAGTAACCAATTTTAAGCATGCAAAAGAAGGAGATATTCCACTTCGTTACAGAGACTATCTGGAATAAATGAGTAGAAACTATAGGAAGTGTATTTCTGCTCAATATATAATAGGAATTTTTACAAATGAGATAGTTCCAATGAGGTAGGATGCTCACTCTCAACAGAACTGTTCAAGCACAGTTTGACTGCATTTCTTAACCAAATGGAAGGTAGATAAAGAATTTCTCAGGTTCCTTCCAAATCTGAGACTTTTTTATTTTAAGATGAACATTTCTAAGATGAATATTTAATAAACAAATCATAAGACGCTTTTTTTAGTTAGAGGAACTATTGTCCAAGAGTAATGAAGGCTTAAGCACAAAGAAGTTGGCCATAAAAAAGCACCCTTTATTGTATATCTAGCATTAAGATGAGGATACCAACATACTTAGAAAAAGATACACTGCTATTCCAAGCTATTACTGAAGTTCCATAAATCTGGTAAAGTTCTGAGAGCAAGTGGATTGAAAAACAAGTAACTGCTATTTATACAAACCTCCTACCCTAAAGCCTATAAACTTTATGCATTGACAATGACTAATTAAGAGGATTAAAATATAAAATCAAATCAGCTATATTACAACTTTTTTTTACTGTCCAAGAATAGCTCTCTCCCAATGAAGGAAAACTCAATAAATTTCATTTAGACAGAACAACTCAATCACTGAAACATCTCCTGGCTGCCACCAGAAAGATCAAAGGAAGTTATTAATAGAAACTTAGGAAAGACATATTAGAAACTACAGTAAAGACCTTGGATATTTAAAAACTCAAATAGTTTCCATCTGGGCTTAAAGACAACCAAATATGCCCAAATATTGAATACACAGGGAAAAGAGATAAATCAGATGCAAGATTAATATATAAGAGATACATGGAAAAGGAAACCCTTAGAAAATGTAGGTGCAGATACTGAGGAACTAGAAGTTGGGGATACGGAAGGCCTTTTTGCTAGGGAAAACTACACAGTTTACTTTTTCAGAGCAATAAAGTTCTGCATGTCACACAAATGAAGAAGTTTCCTAGCAAATAAAGCAAGGAAAATGCTTTATGTCACTATAAATATTTATATTTTAAGACACTCCAAATCCCATACCAAAAGATTTTTAAAAAGCCAGGCCCTAAAAGAAATTTGGAAAACTCCCCAAAGGGTCACAGAACACTTGTCAGAGATGCCTCAATGACCCTCTTTCTCTCCACATGGTGGCTTTACCTTGCCTTCACTTAGTTGAGCTTGTTACCAAGCCCCAGAAGCTCTCTCCCAGAAAGCTTCTCCCCAAAGGTCAAACCTCTGCCTTCTTCTGAGAAGTGTAGCATTCCTGCACATCCACCAAAAAGTGCCTATTGTAAAGCCTAATAGCACATAGTCTGTTCTCAACGAAAACTTATAGAATAAATAGGTGTAATCAGGCCCCAGTGCCCTTTCCTTCCAAACAAATATTAAACTTAACTTTAGATACAAATACTTTGGAATTCAAATTAGTGTCCTCTGGCACATATAACTACAATCCAAACCCTACAGTATCTCCATTAAGGACATCTTTGAAAATTACTTTCTGAAATCATTCAAAATAGAAATTTTTCAAATACAGAAATTCTACTATGTCCTCAAGATTATTCCTGAATTTTGCTACTAATACTATAAACTCAGCCTCCTGACAAGTTCCCCAGAACTGAAGATAATGCTAATGAACTTGTCACACCTGCTCATGCATGCTTTTCAACTTTTTTCCCCTTGTAGAGATGATGAATTTTGGCTAATTTATCCAAACACTTCCCCCCATCTGGACTCCTACTGGGATCAAAAAGAAGACTTTTAAATTTATCTGGCTCTTAATTAAGGTTGTAGTCATGGTCATAAACGTACTTTCCCCCTAACCAATATAACTGACTTTACAGAGTATCTAATATTTTTATTAAATGAACAAATACATTCCCAAACTTCAGTCCCTCCTGCAGCTGCAGCATATCATTAGATGGAAGATTTTACTTATACTGAGTTCCCTCTGTCACCTATCCTAAGCACACATACACCTTAACAAACTTCTATCAAAACCAAGGCTACAAGGTAAGATGAGCTAGATAGAACATATGAAATTCTTTTTAGGCTCATGATCTGGTTTCCATTATCTTCACACACATTTCTTTTAGGGCCTGGCTGTTTTAAAATATTTTATTATGGGGTTCGGTGTGTGTCTTAAAATACAAATATTAATGGTGAAAAAAACAAAGTTTTATAGTCAAAACTCCTCCTTGAACAACTCAGGCTTATTTATTACAAATGGAGTTCTCCCCAGGGCAAGGAAAGAAGTGAGGACATGAGGTATATCACTAAAATATCTAAGGGTAAAAAGCCCAGCTCTACATTATATTCACAACCAGTCACATTGTTGCTCAGGGACACTTAATTCCCTACAGACAGTTTGCTAATGATCTTCCAATCTTACATTTTTCAAAGGTCTATAAGCCCCAAAACTAAAATAGGATCCCATGTTAGCTGAGTATGAGATGGAAATTATGAGCAACTGAACTATAACTGAACTCCAAGGCAGCAGCCCCTTTATTATGTCCCTCCTTAAGACATTCTTTAACCACTGCCTTCGGCCACTGCCAAAGCTATTAAGTTAAACTTAGACCATCCAGACAACCTTGTTTCCCAAGCAACTAGTCTGGACAATGATGTCCTGTTCTGCCTCAGTGACCTTAGCTCCCAGAAGAACTTGCTAACCATTAAGTTGTTCCTCTCATATCTCTTCAGGGGCCAAGTCCAGGCTGCAAGCAATGTAAAGCCAGTCTACTGGAAAGAGTTGTATAAAACAGAAAGGAAACTGGCTCAAAAAAAGAACAGAAAACAAGGGCTACAAAAGACATAGTGATTACATTCACATATCATTTCTGTAGTTCTTTTAAACCTCTGCTCTCAAAATTGTAAACTATATTTTAAAATCATCCAGGTCATGTTTCCTTTTACTCTTTCATTTAGAATCCTAGCTCCACACATTCAGAAACTATGACACAGTTATGAAATGCAAGTTATGTATAGCATATATATATATTTCTAAATTCTGAACACATTCTAAGAGATCCCAGAAGCAAATGACACACTGTACCATATGTGTTAAAACAAAATCTCCATGATGGATATGTCAATTAAGCAAATTATTGGCTGGTCTTAAGCCAAAGCTAACTACAAGTTGCAATATGCTGGGAAACATCAGAGTGCTTTTCTCTTATCAAAAAGATATGAGTACAATCCTATCCTATATGAACCAAAACTCTAAATATGTAATTATGCTTGAAGAATGGAGAGAATTAAAAGCCTGGACACCTGAAAGAAACACTTAGATTATTACCTGAATTTATTATCCTCTTCTTTCCTCTCATTCATAATTTTTTGCCCATCACCACTAAACCCTCTATTAGAAAACAGTTAATCATGTTTGACTAGCCTGTGTGTGGTTCCCAGTTTATGCTACAAACTTCTCAGATGTTTTCTCAGAAAATTTTCCATTGTAGACCATCTGTTTGTCCAGCACCCCACATCTCAGAGACAATTTTATTTATTAATCTATTTAAAAAGAACTTGAGTAAAAAGTTAATAATGAGGGAAACTGGGTGAGAAGTCTCACATGAGAACTCTATCTTTGCTATACTTTATCTTTGCAACTTTTCTATAAGTCTCAAAATTATTTCAAAATAAAATGTCTTACCTTTTAAAAAGAGAGAGACTGACCTTTTCAGTCAAGCAGACATGAGATCAAATGCTAGCCTACCTTTACCAGGCTGTGACAAGAAACAGATTATTTTCTTTATCTTGTTTTGACATCAAGGAATATCAGTTTCATAAAAAGAATTGTGAAACA
This sequence comes from Phataginus tricuspis, assembly GCA_029783875.1. NCBI lineage: Eukaryota > Metazoa > Chordata > Mammalia > Pholidota > Manidae > Phataginus > Phataginus tricuspis. The sequence goes on along the minus strand of JAQQAC010009165.1, from coordinate 65,429,251 downwards.
TTCCCTTATTTTCTTTGTTGTGAAACATTTGTAATAGCATAGGTTACTGCTCACAGACCTGACTGTAACTCATGAAACCATAAAACTCTTAGAAGAAAACACAGGCAAACATCTCTTGAATATACATATGAACATATCTTCTTGGGCAAGGGAAACAAAAGCAAAAATGAACAAATGGGACTACATCAAACTAAAAAGGCACCATCAACAGAACAAAAAGACATCCTGTAGTATGGGGGAATATATGCATAAATGACTTTTCTGATAAGGGGTTAACATCCAAAATATATAAAGAGCTCACATGCCTCAGTACCCAAAAAACAAATAACCCGAACAAATGGGCAGAGGATCTGAACAGAAACTTCTCCAAAGAAGAAATTCAGATGGCCAACAGGCATATGAAAAGATGCTCCACATCGCTAATTACCTGGGAAATGTAAATTAAAACTACAATGAGATGGCACCTCACACCAGTTAGGATGGCCAGCGTTGAAAAAGACTAAGAACAACAGATGATGGCAAGGATGCAGAGAAAGGGGATCCCTCCTACACTGTTGGTGGGAATGTAAGTTCAACCATTGTGGAAAGCAGTATGGAGGTTCCTCAAAAAACTCAAAATAGAAATACCATTTGACCCAGGAATTTCACTCCTAGGAATTTCCTCAAAGGAAACAAGATCTCAGATCAAAAAGACATATGCACCCCTGTGTTTATCACAGCACTATTTACAATAGCCAAGATATGGAAGCAACCTAAGTGTCCATCAGTAGATGAATGGATAAAGAAGATGTGGAATATATACACAATTGAATATTATTCAGCCATAAAAAGAAAACAAATCCTACCATTTGCAACAACATAAATGGAGCTAGAGGGTATTATGCTCAGTGAAATAAGCCAGGCAGAGAAGACAAGTACCAAATGATTTCCCTCATTTGCGGAGTATAACAACAAAGCAAAACTGAAGGAACAAAACAGCAGCAGACTCACAGACTCCAGAAAGGACTAGTGGTTACCAAAGGGAACGAGCTGGGAAGGGTGTGTGGAGAGGGAGGGAGAAGAGGATTAAGGGGCATTATAATTAGCACACACAACATAGGTAGGTCATAGGGAAGACAGTATAGCACAGAGAAGACAAGTAATGACTCTATAGCATATATTACTATGCTGATGAACAGTGATTGCAATGGGGTTGGGGGGGCACTTGATAATATGGGTGAATGTTGAAACCACAACATTGCTCATGTGAAACCTTCATAAGATTGTATCTCAATGGTATCTTAATTTTAAAAATTAAAAAAATAATAATAACATAGGTTAGTTCAATTACGTACTGCTTAATAATTTAAAAAATCCAGTGAAGTACTGTGATATATACTAATGTTAAGTATACACTACAGTAAAGTGTGTTTTGAAAGTATATTTAGTAACTAACCTACCCAGGCCCTCACCAAAACCAGAGCAACAAGTAGTGGCAAAGAATTTGAACAGAAAATCCTCATATCCTGATAATGAACACTAGAATATTTCCATTATCAAACCACTCATGATTCTATCCAGACAGACAGTTTCCCAACCCACAAGCATGATAAGCTGACAGAAGACAGATGCTAATTCTTTTACTGTTTAGTTGATAGTTCACCAGACCACCGTGGTAGTTCTCCAGTTCCCTCCCCTGTTAAATACAGGCCAGATTATCTGTGAGCTCCCACAGGCAGTAACGTCTTGCAAAAATGCCTGTATTCTCTGGGCTCTCTCTCTGTCAGAGTACAAGGTTTCCAGGGCTCTTTAGCTTCATCTATTTCATATTCTCAGAGCTAAAAGTCATCTTAAGCAATCTCCTTTAGGGCCAGGGCAGGTCATCTCAGTGACTGAAGAAAATCAGTGAAGTGAGTTAGGTCACTATATAGAACAAAGTTTTCTTATGATGGGAAATAAAGAAATAAAGAGCTTTGCTTACTAGCTTATTTTAGCTTCTATTTGTGAAGACCATACCCTACTCAATGCCTACTTTCCTTTGCATCTAATGGAAGCATCATTTTTTAAAGGAAGTCTCCTTAGTCCTCTGTGACTAGGTTAAATCCCTCTTACATAAGCTTGCATGGTCCAGTACCTCTCCTACTTAGCATTTATAAATCACAGTCACAATTTTACTGTTATTTGCATGACTATTTGATTGAAGTTTGTCTCTCCCTCTAAGCTTCATTAAAGCAAATACCACATCTTTTTTTAACCATCTCATTCCAAGTTACAATTACATTTAAAATCTTCAAATCTTCAGTCCTTAAAATCATGTTAAATTTTCTCATGTTAAGAAAAAGTAAGATTTTTTCTCTCAAAGCAACAAACAAAAAACAAAGCTAACTCTGATGGAGTGACACATACTCAATAGAGAAACAACTGTGGCCAACATGCGGCCTGGCAAGAAAGGAGCAAAGAGGATAAGACCACTCCCTCTCTCATCTTCCATTCTCTGATCTCTGACCTGATCTTTGATATCTCTGATTGCAGTCTCCCATTGGCAAAGGAATCTGGTTAACGAGTTGCACAGAGGTAAGCCTCCCAGAGCACAGAAGGTGAAAAAGAGTGGAGAGCAGACTTTAAGGGCACAGAGAAGACCTAGCACAAATCCCTACCAATATGTCACAGATTCATAGAGTTGATGAAATAAGATAACTCACATGAAGGTGCCCAGCACAATGCCTGCCACTCAGTATGTGAATTCCTATTCTGCCATAGTTTCACCGGCCTTCCTGCTACCAGGAGTAAAATGAGAAAGTTGAACTCACAGAAAATTCCATGGTTCCATCAAATCTAATTTCTACAACTATACCCCAACTACTCTTACTTTAGAAAATAGAAACCTGATTTCAGGGAAGTTCTTTCTTGTGATTAAACAGAAGTTCTTCAGAATAACTTCACTTTCTTAAAATTATCCTTTAAAGCACAAAAGTTTTTAATTTTGGTGATGTCCAATGTATCTATTTTTTCTTTTGCTCAGGTTTTTGATATACCTAAGAACACTTTGTCTAACCCAAAGTCATGAAAATTTACTCCTATATTTTATTCTAAGAGTTTTATAGGTTTTATAGCTCTAATGTCTAGTTCTATAATATTATGATCTGTCTTTTCTATGTTTAGAAAAACGCTATTTGATGCAAATATTCTAATTATATTAAAAAATCATCCCATTGCCCTCCCCTATAGAAGTCTCAGATTTTCTTCCCTAAAGAGTTAAATGGGAGCTTAAAATAGAGTTTCCATGAATTTCACTTCCCTGGGACTCTTACATGACATATTTTAAAGAATATATCATCACACTGTGTTTTTTATTTATGGGACATTATTTTCTTTCCCCTTAGAAATCTAAAGCTATGTCAGAGAACTCATGCTTAGGTCCTGCAGTAAGAACTATAAGAGAATGAAATGCCCAATAAAATGACCTCTTGTGTTTTTAGCAATTCACAGTTTACACAGGACCCAAAAGAAACATTTCCTGACCCTATGAGGTTTCTGAGAAATGTCAGCACCTGATATTAGCCAAGCCAAAACAGGGCATCCCAGCTGACCACAAACCATGTTGACCAAAGCCTTGGATAGCCTGAAACCTGAAATGTCCACTAGCTAATGATATCCAAAATTCTTGGCTTGGTCATTAAATATAGCATGGACATCCAATAATGTTTCCAGCTAGTAAACTCATAAGATTAAGTGATCACTTGCTCTTTTTCCTCAAATATAAACAATTTATGATAGGTGTGGGTACCTAAAAACATTTAGAATGCTTTTTTTAAAAATGGGCCTTTTGGATTTTGTTGTAGGTCGAATAATGACCCCCGCCCCAAGATATTAAGCTCTAATCTCTGAAGCCTGTAAATTCTACTTATTAGGAAAAGGGGTCTTTATAGATGTGATTAGGATCTTGAGATGGAGAGATTATCCTGAATTATTTTGGTGGGCCCTAAATTCAATCACATGTGTTGTTACATGAGCAGACACATACATACAGACACAGAAGAGAAAGAAGAAATGTAACCACAGAGGTAGAGAGTGGAATGATAACAGCTGCAAACCAAGGAATGCTGGTAGCCACCAACAGCTGCGAGCTGTTGGAAGGAAGAGGTGAGGAAGGAATTTTCTCCCAGAGCCTCAGGAGGAAAGAGAGCCCAGCCAACATCAGTGAAACTGATTTCAGCCCAGTGAAGCTGATGTAGGACTTCTGGCTTCCAAAACTGCAAGCAGGAGAGTAAAACTCTGTTGTTTTAAGCCACCTAGTTTGTGGTAAGTTCTTACAGGAGCCTTAAGAAATGAATATAGGTTTCTTCTGCATCCCCATCATTTTTCTTTTCCTTTTTTCTTAAATAAAACAGCTTTACTGAGATATAATTCACATACCATACAATTCATCCATAAAGTGTACAAATCAATGGTTTTTAGGGTATTCTTGGAGGAGTATTAAGCTTTACGCTTCAGCAAAAATTGAACATGTGGACTTTGAAGCTAGCAAAAATGGAGTAAGCTACTAAAGCCTATCTCTCCCAGAAATCACAACAGCTTCAGAAAAAATTAAAAAGGAAGTACGTAACAACTCTGAAAAGAAACAAAAGCAGTTATAAACAAAAGAGAATTTGCAGACTGAAGTAAAAACTTGAAGGATACCATTCTTGGACTATGAAGATTCCTGTTTTTTATTTTTTCATTTATTTACCTTCTGAATTTATCAAGAAGGTGGCACAAACTGGGGAAGGAGTTTAGCAATGTCACAGGATACAGGGTAAATATAGAAAATCAAATGTGTTTCTATATACTAGCAAGGAACCACTGGAAATTAAATTGAAACATAATATATGTCATTTATAAGAGTACCAAAAATTACTTAGGTATAATTGTACACAATTATACTCAGGATATGTTTGCTGAAAACCACAAAATGCTGATGCAAGAAATCAAAAAGGACCTCAATTAATATTCATGGGTTGAAAGACTCAACATTGGTAAAATGTCATTTCTCACCAGATTGGTCTATACAGTCAATGCAATTCCAACATCCCAGAATGATTTTCTATACATATAGATAAGCAGATTCTAAAATTTAAATGAAAGGGTAAAAGATTTAGAATAGTAAAAGTAGTTTTGAAAAAGAAGAACAAAATTGGAAAACTCATACTACCTAATTTGAAGACTTTTAAACTGAAGCAATCAAGATATAGTATTTCTGAAAAGACAGAAACAAGTAAATGGAACTGAGAGCCAGAAACAAACTAAAATAAATATGACCAATTGATTTTTTGACAAAGGTTCAAAGGCAATTCAATGGAAAAATTGTAGTTTTTTTTGTTCAACAAATGGTTCTGAAACAACTGGACATCAAATGCAAAACGAACCTTGACCTAAAATCCATTTCTTATACAAAATTAAGTCAAAATGGATCATATATCTAAAGGTAAAACCTAAAACAAACTTTTAGAAGAAAACACAGGACAAAATTTTTGTACCTTTGGTTAGACAACAAACTCTTATATACAAAACCAAAGCAAAATGCATTTTTAAAAATTGATAAATTGGACTTTATCAAAATTTATAACTTTTGCTTTGTAGAAGACACTGTTAAGAGGATGAAAACACACACAACAGACTGGGAGACAATCTTTCCGTATCACATTTGACAAAGGACTTCTATCTAGAATATATATAGAACTCAAAAAGTTCAACAATAAGAAAATAACCCTACTTTTAAAAATGGAAAAATTTGAACAGAAATTTCACCAAAGAAGAAATAAGGATGGCAAACATTAATATTAAAAGTTGCTCACCATCACTGACCATCAGGGAATTATAAATTAAGGCTTCAATGAATATCATGACCCAGCAATTTCACTTATAGATATTTATCCAGGTCAAATAAAAACCTATGTTCATGTACATGAAACTTTATAGCAGAATTACTGATAATTACCCAAACCTGAAAACAACCCAAATGTCTCTCAATTGGAGAACAAATAAATAAATGGTGGTACATCCATAAAATGAATTCTACTCAATGAAAAAAGTAACAAACTATTTATACACATAATAACATGGGTGAATCTCAAGTTCATTTTACAAAGTGGAAGAAGCCAGATTTTAAAAGATACACACTATTTGGTTCTATGTATATGATATTATGGAAAAGGCACAGCTATAGACATGGAGAACAAATCAGTGGTTGCCAGGAGTTAAGGGACAAAGCATCATGAAAAGCATGTGTTCTTTTGCTTTATCTCAAAGCCTGATGCAACAAAACAGTTTCCATGGTAATGACACTTTTTATTCAACATCATGACAACTATAAAAATGCATAGTTAAATGAGGTAGAATGCATACATGCCAGGACTAAATCAGGCCTCCAGACAAATGATTGGCCACTTAAAAAAAAATTCCTTTATCTTCCTAAGAGCAAAGTTAGTCTCACGATCTTGCTTTCACCTTCACAATGGTGAGAACCTAAAGGATGGCCTTTCTCTAGCTTTCATGTGTCACTGAATATATACTGGAGAGGAGAAAGGTCATCCAAAACACCTGGTGGTAAAGGGGTCCCACTACCTATGTCTGACCATTGTGCATGCATGTTTGGTGGAGAGTAATAATTAGAGATGAATAGTTAATGGGTTAATAAGCACTGCTCTGTTTGCCTCTAAGAGACTGCAAAAGTCACATAATCAAAGGACTTGGCACTAGACAGAATCTTAGAGACCATTTAATTCAACTTCTTGTTTCAGAGATGATAAAGAGGTAGCCCAGTCAGTGATCACACAACTGGGTCACAGCAGAGACAGAACTAAAATCACAATCTTCTGACACTTCTGACCCTTAATACCATACCCATGGCCTCCTTCAGGGGCATGTGAGCTATGGAATCTCATAGGGCCTCACACTCAGAAAGGCCTTGCTCTTAGCTTAGTTTAATGCTCTGCTGTTCCTATCTTGAAGTTCTTAGTAATTTTCAAACAAAAGATCCTGTATTTTCATTTTACACAGGGCCCCACAAATAATGCTGCTGAATATGACCTCATCTTCCCCCTCTCAAAGATTGTCTCATAGAAAGAAAACTTCACATTCTAGCCAATAAAAGGAAGAAATGTTCAAGAAATAGGGAAATTTAAACCAAAAACTGGCAGGGTTTATAAAGAGAAAAGTTTACTCACCCAAAAGAACACCAATCTACATGGGACTGGTACCTAAGGAAGAGAAAAACCTCAACAAGTTGTACTCTAGCTTAATGCAACCTAGGGAATCATTAATAGCAGTGATAAGTGGGAGGGTGGTGGGGCACATTCAACCTATGCCTGTAATTCACCTGAATGTTCTCTTACCAGCCAGGCCTTAACAGACCCGATTTGTCTTCTCATGATGGAGTTGCAGGGAAAAAAAAAAATCTCTAGAAAGGATGTTGTCAGGAGGTGTTTATATATTGAAGTACACACAGATTATTTGCCACTGGGGAATATGAGGACGAGTAATTGTTAGAAATGTTACATCAGGAAATAATGACAATAAGGACACTGGGGAAACCTGTTCTTTTGTCCATTACTGTTGTTAGTCAGAAGTATTTAAATTTGACAGGAAGTAAAGATTCTCTGATCATTAATTCCTTCTCTCTTTATTTCAGCAAAAATTATATTTTTAGTGAAACAAAAATGGGCAGAAAGATTTGGAGCTTTAAAAACACCAACCCAACTTTAAATTTCAGTTTTACCATTCACAGTGTTATGATTGTCAAATTATGTAAACCCTCTAAGTCTCAATTTCTTTGTCTGTAAAATAATAACCATAAACCTATCTTGCTTAATTTGTTAGATATATTAGCTTACAAGGACTGACTTTCCCCAAAGTGTTTTCCACAGAAGACAAATTCTGGAGAATAGTAAATGATATCTGTGGGTCAAATAAGTTTAAGAAATAATGGGTTAAAACTAATCAAACTGGTTTATTTAATGCACAACTTCCCCAAGTGTTTAATTCAATAACTTCTTAGTGAATCAACAAGAGGTAGATAACACATATACCACTTCCCAAATTTATTTGATCAGAAAAAAACTTTTCAGACCATTTTTTGAAACTAGTGTTGCATGGGGTACATTGTTGAAAGTGTTGAATTAATTACATAAAATAAATAATAAATTTATGAGTATTTATTATAAATTCCATTTATGTTAAAGGTCTATAAAAATACAAAGTTTCTTATTATCATAATGCATCATGCTCTGAAAAAAATGTATTTTTAAGTTTTCTCTTACTGTGTTTCAAACTGTTTTCGTCTTGATAACTGGTTTATTTTCCAGAACATCACCTCTGCTTCATATCTATCATATACTTATTGTTCCACTTTTTCTTGGACTTACATTTAAGAGGAATCTACATTATCACTGGGCTCACTTGCTCTAGGGTAAATAGCTATGGACGAGTACAAATTCTTAGTTCAAATAATACTTTGCTACTAACTGCATGAATAAATTGTTTTCAGAAAATTTTTCTAGGCCTCTGTAAAATGAGTGAAATGGAATTTTTCTGAGATAAAAATCTTTATAGCCTTTGGAAGAGTTGATAAAAAAGATTTTAGAGAACTTCCAGTTCCCAGCCCAGCATACAAGAAGTTGGAAATCATCATTTCCATCCACATAAGAAGGAAAAAGCTGAACAAACTGAAAATCAACAGCTTTGCTTAGATCCAAGAAATAATTAAGATTACTCACCAAACCACTGCCTCAAAATTTTGAGAGGTAGACAGGTAGATACAGAGAATCAAACTTACTGGAGCAGAAACCTACATGGCAACTAGTATCAGGATAGGAAAATCTAGACTGTAATTAATGAATTGCTAGAAACTTAGTGTGGACAAGTTTGAGAGCTAAAATTTTCAAGGAAGGACAGTCTTCAGTCAGGGGAGCTTCTATACTTCTTGAGATTCCCTCCAGGAGTCCTATAAGGTTCTCACAGAGATGATCGGAGAAAAACCTTTTAATGCTTCCATCAGCGGGAGGGGGAAAGTAGCCATTTTGAAATAAGCCCAGAGCACTCTGCTCTTCTTAACAAAATAAATTATTTCACCAGAGCCTAACAGACCCAAAGGATGGGAAATACCCTACTCCAGTCCCCACTAGCATTTGATGTAGAGGAAGGGAAACCTATAACTGCAGCCTCTTCTTGTCTTTCTGTCTCACCTAAATGTATATGTACAGAGAATGGGGAAACATGAGAAGCACTTTTAAAGGTCACATCCCAGGGGCACAGGCTCACTAAAAAACTGAGATCTAATCATAGGACCATGGAATGTTTCCTCTCCCCCAGTACCTTGCCACCACATTAATAAGGCCTATATACTAAAGTTCCTTTTCCCCAGAATATCATGTTTAGCTTTCAGCAAAAAAATTACAGTGCATACTATAAGGCAAAAAACACAGTTTAAAGAGACAGTACAAGTAGCAGAACTAGGCTCAGATATGGCAGAGATGTTGAAATTATCATCAGACTGGGAATTTATAAAACCTATGATTAATATGCCAAGGGATCAAGAAAATGAAAAGACAAGCCACAGACTTGGAGAAAATATTTGCAAAATACATATCTATAAGAGACTGCTATCAAAATATAAAGAATGCTTACACCATGACCAAGTGGTATTTATCTCTGGATGCAAGACTGATTTAAGATATGCAAATCAATCAGTGTGATACCGCTCAAAAGAATGAAAGATAAAAACCACATGATGATCTCAATAGAAGCAGAAAAAGCATTTGACAAAATTTAACATCTATTCATGCTAAAAATAAACCTCTCAAAAAAATAGATATAAGGAAATTTCCTCAACATATGAAAAGCCCACAGCTAACATCATAATCATATTTCCCCATTGAAAATCTTTTCCTCTAAGATCCAGTACAAAGTAAAGATGCCCATTCTCGACACTTTTGTTCTACCTAATATTAGAGGTACGAGAAAGAGCAATCAGACAAGAAAAATAAAAGGCATCCAAAATAGAAAGGAAGAAGTAAATTATCTGCTTGCAGATGACATGATCTTATACACAGAAAACCCTAAATATGCCACAAAAAAACGCTATTAGAATAAATGAACTCAGTAAATTCTGAAAAGATTTTGAAATCAAAACGTATTTGTATGTGCATGAATACACACACCATACACCATAAAGGAAGCCTGTTAAATCTGATTTTATTGGAAAGAGTATAAAAACAGGTACAAGGGAGAAAAGATATTAGCAAGAGAAGGCTTTTTATATTTGTGGAACTCACACATACACAATAAAGAAAGACTACCCAAGAGAACAGAAAGAAAATAAAAAGACTAGAGGTTGAACAGGAACATCATGAAAGAAATCCAAATGATCAATTAATATATATTAATGTGTTTAAATACATATCTAATCAGAAAATACAAGTCAAAACCTGAATGAGATACCATTCTGCTCCAAACCAATTAAGAAAATTTTAGAAGTCTGAAAATACCATGTGTTGGGTGACAAAATGTAGCAAATGGAAACTCTCATACTGTGCTGCTGGGACTATAGATTGGTACAGCACTTTGAAAAAGCAAGTGGACATTATCTACTAAAACTGAATATACGCATATATTATAAACCAGCAATTCTAACCTGGGTACATTCCCTAAAGAAACTCTTGCTTATTTGCATGTATTAACACATGCAAGAATGTTCCTAGCAGTCTTATCCCTAACAGTCTAAAGTTGGAAATTTGTTAACAACAAAGTGCCCATCAACAGTAGAATGAATAAATTTTAATATATACCTCCAATGGAATACTATAATAATAAAAATGAATAAACAAAAAATATACATAATAAGCTGGTTGGCTTTTAAAAAACAAAATATTAAGTGAAAGAAGCAAAGATGACAACAACATAAATATAAATCCATGTTCATGAAGTTGAAAAATGAACAACATGTATCAAAGAATGTTTTTTCTTTTTACATTTTGCACATCAAAAAAGAGATACCTACAGGCCTATTCAAATATTTATTCTTTGTAGGTATACTTTATAGAAAAGAAGAATGGTTAGATAGTTATTTTTAGCCTAGATATATAAAAGATGAAAGCCTGGTTAAAGGTAGTAGGATTACTAAGTCAGCTGCAACCAAATTGATGGATGAGTAACTAATTTCCAAAACAAATCTTAATCTCACTAAAGTTCATCAGAAAATTGTTCATGCATTCTATCAGGAATGCTCATTTTCTCCAAGAAAGTGGTTGCAAAGCATATCACACAGAAAGATTCTATAACAGACTAGGTTTGGGTAATTTTTCTTTTATAGTACACAGTGTACAAAACTAAAAAGAAAAGCAAGGAAAATTGTCATAAAATGTAGGACAGTGGTTAACTCCAGGACTGAGCAAGGGGACTGTGCTTGGGAAGAGACACACAGAATGTCTCCAGTACTGTTTGTGTTCTCTTATGTAATTACAATTACATGCGTGACTTTATTTTATTTATGCATTAAACTGTTTGGGGCACTTTTCTATATGTGTGCTATGCAGCTCAATTTGAAAGAAGGTGGAAGAATAAAGGGTAGATGAAAATCTGAGGCACAGATGATTAAGTGATTTGTATATTTCATACCTACATGACATATGTTACATGAGTTACAAACTTTATATAATATAGCCTTAGCATAAAGCTGGCTTGTCCAGTCCTCCAGAAAGCCTTCACATTCCTCCACATCCCAGGGTGACTGCTTCCTCCTCTGTTCTCACAGAACTCATTGTTTAGACCTCTTACTGGCAATTTACTATGAAGTGCCTCACAACCATTCCTGTACTGTTTTTAGCCTTTCACATTTGCATGCTTTGTCTTCCACTTTATGGTTTGGTACATAGCATCCCCTTGATATACATTTATTCGTAAGAAGCAGTATGGAGTCTTAAGTGTGAATCCCACATCGGAACAGGAGATGTTAAAACAATGTCCAGTATTTATCATCATCAATTCCAAAACACTTTTCTTGAATCTAGCTCTGAGTGCTGGGCATGTAAGTTCATGTCCCTCTTCCATCATCCAAAAAGCTCTCCTACTCTTTCTACAAGCCCAAAGACTGATGGCGTTATGACAGCACATGTTATCCAATTATGTGGTAGCTCTTCTAGGGCATCATAGGACTGTGAGGCTTAGAAATTGCCAACCAACTCCTGTGCAGGAAAAAAATAAAAGTAATACCTTGGGTGGTAATCTGATATAGAGTGAATTCCTACCACGAACTGCTTTCCTAATATGAATTTACTTGGCAGTTTCCATTCAAAGTACAAAGTTCAATCATTCTTCCAACAAATACTTGTTAAATATCTACTACATGTGTATTCCCATGGCAAGACATAATGATATGATATCCTGGATTTTCCTTTTTTCTCCCTGCCAAACATATTTTCATCTATTGATAGTCATTAAAGTAGAAATATAATTCATTAATTAGCAAAGAGCCCTTCCCCTTGTAACAGAATACTGCAACCAAGGCATCAAAATATAATAGTTATGATATTTTATGACATATGACAGGGTAAAGTACCAGACCAAGACGCAAATTTTAAAAGGTGGTAGTCAAAAAAAAAAGTTACAAACTCTGAAATCCCCCATTTCCATCTAGGAATAAAAGAAGGGGGAAAAATAGGGCTGGGGAGAAAGATTTACTCAAAGAATGCTGTACTTATTCCTACCTGTCCTCCATGAAAGAGATGTGGGAGAAGTACCAGCTCTTAAAACTAAGTCTAATGAGAGGGACTTCAAGGATATCACTCAGGGAGAATTTCTTAAGATTTCTATGGAGAAAATTCTTAATGTTCTGTGAGTCCACCCCTTTCTAAAGGGGGGAATGAGTTCTCTTCCTTCTTGACTCTAGTCAAAAGAGAAAGATGGCAAAAAAAGCAATCAGAGAATGTATCACTAGTACCCTTCTATTAGAGAGGAAGCCAGTGAACTGGTGTCTGACTCCTGCCTGGAAACCCTAAAGAGCAAGAGATACTTTGGCTTGCAGGCTTGGCAATGGGAAAGAAGTTGCTGCTGCATTTATCTATAATGTTTACTGAGGCAAAGCTGATGGAGCGATTTCCATGCACTAGATATAAGACATATACAAGTAAGAGTCAGTCATTTAGGTCTGGTCAAAAAGAGCTACCTGGAAGAAACTGAAGACAAACCTTCAGATTCCCTGGTAGTTTATTAATTTGTCTCCCTGCCTCTGCCTTGACTTCTTCTGTATATTTCAACACAGAAGTCAAATGTTTGTGTTAAAATATAAGTAAGATTATTATCATTCCTTTGCTCAAAACCTTCCAATGGCTTCCCATGTCATGTAGGATAAACCTAAACTCTCACTAGACCTACAAGGCCCTACATAATTGAACTTCATGACCCCTGTCCTCATCTCTTGCCCTCTCCTCTGCTCTCTACAATGCAGGCACACTGGCCTCCATCTGTTCCTCATGGGCCTCAGAGTCTCTGCTTGCTAGGCCCTCTGCCTGGAATGCTTCAATGCTCTGGAGTCTTTACTCCAGTCACCTTCCTCACAAGGCCTTTCCTCAGACCCCCATTTAAAATTTCAGTCTTTCCCCTTCCCAACACACTCTCTTTTCCTTTCCCTATTTTATTTTTAGCTCTCATCACTGCCTAATTTACAGGGTGTGTGTGTATGTTTATGTATAGATGTGTATTATGTATTTATATGTAACTATGTATCCACACCACACATATATAAACTACCTCTGCACATACAATTTATGTACATCATGCATATAGTATGTACATATGTATATACAAATATGTATTATGTATAATGGTAATATATATAGTATAATTATATTTATGTATGTGTGTGTGTGTGTGTGTATATATATATATATATATATATATATATATAATGTCCCCACTAGAAACCGTTTCCACAAAGGCAGGGCTTTTGTCTATTTTGTTCACTGTTCTGTACAACTGTTATATCCTCAGGGCCTAGAACAATGCCTGGCACAGAGTAATTGTTGACTGACTGAATGAATTCATTTTAATAAAATTTGGGAGATGACAATATTTCCTAGGTTGTTATTCCAAGAGGAGGCCAAACAGGAAAAACAGAAAACCCCAGAGGAGGAAGACACCAAATCCACATACAACTTTGCCAGAAAGAAGCAGTAGGTTGGAGCCTATTTGTTCCTTCCTTTTTTGCATGCCCAGTGCATGTCAGCAATGTAAGATTTCAGTCAGCAATGGTTATTATCTGTGATTTTTTTCCCCTTTGTTTCCCTTTTATTTTGGTTTTTAATAAAGAACTCTGCAATTCCATCATCACAACATCATAAATCACCCGTGTTGTGCAGTCGGCTCAGGCAGCTCTGATAGAAACCTCCTGGGCTGAATGAGAATTCAAGCAAGCCAGGAAATGTTTGTAAAGACACAAAAGCAAAGGGAAAAACTAGGGTATGAATCATATGGGATTGCAAGTTCCCTGACGCTAAATATGATAACACTCATGATTTCTAAGTAGTGTTGAGAATACATATTTTTTCTGACTCCAGAATTTTCTAGAAATGTGCTCCTACCTTTAAAAATCCTGAGTCCAGAGCTGAAGTGTTACAGGAGGCAGAGTTGCCAGGTGACAAAGGACTGAAAAGCAAGAAGACTGACGTATTAATACAGTCTTTTTATCTCCTCTTAGCATGTAGGAAAATCTACAGTTTCTTTCAAATAATCAAGAATCCCCAAGATTTTAAGGAAAAAGGATAAGAGAACATTAAAGTTGGCTGAATAATATATAAACAGTATCTCAGATCCAAATAAACTGCTTAAAACATACACACAATATGCACACGCACTCACACACGTGCACACACTCACACTTCTCTTGCTGGATTTCTGTCTCCCTCCATAATGCAGCAAACACTCTCCAGTGTTTTCTGGATAGTAATAGATGCTCTGGAGTCCTGTGATGTTCAGAAATAGATTCCATCCTTTCTGTCTAGTTCCTCATTCAAATTCAAATCTGTATCACAATCATCTGCTTTCACCCTGCATTCCAATCATCTCCACATTATCCCAGATTAAGCTGCCATTTATATCACTTTCTTACATCACTCCCCTTCTCAAACAGCTCTCCACTGGCTACACAAACCACAGCCTCTCTACTCTCATTCAAGGCTTTCAACAATGTGATACCTACCCACATTTCCCCTTTCATGCGCTGCTACTTCTCGACATAGACACTTGAGATCTAGCCTTTTTTTGCTAGAACCTACTACACTTTTTTCCCAGAACCTACTACACTTTCCCTCTATTCATGTCTTTATTCACAGCATTCCTCTCATCCATAATTGTCTCCACTCAGCTTCAGCTATGAAAATATCCATTCTTCAGATTTGAGTTCTGATTCTCATCCTTTAATATACACTCCACAACTAATTTAGCTGAAAGAGAGCCCTCCATCCTGTTACCCTAAAGGGACTTTCTAATATCAAAGAACACATCCCTTTCAGATAATTAGAGAGTCAAATATTATCCAGTTCAATGTTTCACTAACTGTGCTCCAAAGAAAAATGTCTCATGACTCTTCAAAGAACCCAAATCAAAACCAAAACAAAACAAACAAAAATAGAATTCCTGGTCAAATAACTTTAAAAACCCCTACATACTGGGTTAGAGATTTACAGTGTATATTAGCACATCAAAGGGTCTCTGAATCCTGCAGTGAAGAAATGTGATTAACTTGATTTAACTATTTCCCAAACTTTTTTGACCAAGTTTTCCAGTTTTCCTACATATCAATAAACCTTTCTTGGAAAGCTAGTTTCCCATGGAACACAGTCTAGGAAACACTGATCTAATTTAACAGCCTGAAGGGAAGAGGTCTATAGAAGTGAAGTAAATGAATGAAGACCACAAGCTAGTTTGTAGAAGAGCCAATAGTACACTCCAGATGTCTTGTCTTCCAAACCAATACTCCTTCACTATCTTACAATAATCCAATTGTATCATAGTATGAAATTATAGGCTTAGGATTTTTATTTATACCTTGCCAAACTTCTTAGACATTAAAATCCTTTTGGCAGCAATTTGGGAGGAGTATATTATAGGCACAAAATAAAGCTTTTTTATTTTTAGCTTAGTAAGAATCTCTGTATACATAAGAAGGAAATTAATCAGGGAAACTAATGTTTGCATAGTCCAAAAGGGTTATAATTCACATTTACAAGTTGAATTTACAAGAATCCAAAATTCTGGGAGACCTTATGGACAAGGTGGTTAAGAAAGATAAATACAGTATCATGCTACACACTATACTGGTAGGCACAAACATAAAATAAATAGATACGTAAATCCTTCCCAAGCCTTTAAACACTTAAGCCTTCCCAAATATTTAAACACTTAAGATCATAAATTTGCAACATATACCAAAATCCACCACTCTTCTCCAACCTCCCAGGCTGGAGTTCTCTCACTCCTTCCCACATATCAGCATCTTATTAAAAGAATATTTTAATGAAGGCAACACAGGCAAATTCAGTTTTATCCAAAGCCACCCTGCCTCCATAAGATCCTTGGTGTCAGAGTATCCTACAAATGTTTTCTTTTTTTTTTTCATTTTGGGGAACTACATTCTATTTTCCTTAGTGGCTGCACCATGTTACACTCCCACCAACCATGCATAACGGTTCCAATTTCTCCACATCCTCACCAACATTTATTTCTTTATTTTTATAATGGCCATCCTAACATGTGTATGCTGATATATCATAGTGCACTTTTTTTGTTCTTTTTAAATTTATTTTTATTCTGCTATTATTAATGTACAATTACATGAGCAACATTATGGTTACTAGACTCCCCTTATTATCAAGTCCCCATTACAGTCACTGTCCATCAGTGTTGTAAGATGCTAGAATCACTACTTGTCTTCTCTGTGTTATACTGCCTTCCCCGTATCGCCCCCCCCCACCACCACCACATTATGTGTGCTGATTGTAATAGCCCTTTTTCCCTTTATCCCTCCTTTCCCACCCATCTTCCCCAGTCCCTTTCCCTTTAGTAACTATTAGTCCGTTCTTGGGTTCTGTGAGTCTGCTGTTGTTTTGTTCCTTCAGTTTTTTATTTTCTATGTTCTTATACTCCACATATGAGTGAAATAATTTGATACTTGTCTTTCTCTGCCTGGCTTATTTCACTGAGCATAATACCCTGTAGCTCCATCCATGTTGTTGCAAATGGTAGGATTTGTTTTCTTCTTATGACTGAATAATATTCCATTGTGTATATATACCACCTCTTCTTTATCCATTCATCTACTGATGGACTCTTAGGTTGCTTCCATTTCTTGACTATTGTAAATAGTGCTGCAATAAACATAGGGGTGCATATGTCTTTTCAAATTGGGCTGCTGCATTCTTGGGGTAAATTCCTAGGAGTGGGATTCCTGGGTCAAATGGTATTTCTATTTTGAGTTTTTTGAGGAACCTCCATACTGCTTTCCATAATGGTTGAACTAATTTACATTCCCACCAGCAGTGTAGAAGCATTCCTCTTTCTCCACATCCTTGCCAACATTTCTTGTTTGTCTTTTGTATGGCGACCATCCTAACTGGTTTGAGGTGATATCTCATTGTGGTTTTAATCTGCATTTCTCTGATGATTAGCGATGTGTAGCATCATTTTATGTGCCTGTTGGTCATCTAAATTTCTTTTTTGAAGAAGTGTCTGTTCAGCTCCTCTGCCCATTTTTCAATTGGATTATTTGCTTTTTGTTTGTTCAGGTGCATCAGCTCTTTATATAATTTTGATATCAACCCCTAATCAGATATGTCATTTATGAATATATTCTCCCATACCATAGGATGTCTTTTTGTCCTACTGATGGTGTCCTTTGCTGTACAGAAGCTTTTTAGTTTGATATAGTCCCACTTGTTCATTTTTGCTTTTATTTCCCTTGCCTGGGGAGATATGTTCATGAAGAAGTTGCTCATATTTATATCCAAGAGATTTTTGCCTATGTTTTTTTCTAAGAGTTTTATGGTTTCATGACTTACATTCAAGTCTTTGATCCATTCTGAGTTTACTTTTGTGTATGGGGTTAGACAATAATCCAGTTTCATTCTCTTACATGTAGCTGCCCAGTTTTGCCAACACCAGCTGTTGAAGAGGCTGTCATTTCCCCCATTGTATATCTATGGCTCCTTTATCGTATATTAATTGACCATATATGCTTTGGTTTATATCTGGGCTCTCTAGTCTGTTCCATTGGTCTATGGGTCTGTTCTTGTGCCAGTACAAAATTGTCTTGATTACAGTGGCTTTGTAGTAGAGCTTGAAGTCAGGGAGCGTAATTCCCCCCACTTTATTCTTCCTTCTCAGGATTGGTTTGCCTATTCGGGGTCTTTTGTGGTTCCATATCAATTTTAGAACGATTTGCTCTAGTTCATTGATGAATGCTGTCGGTATTTTTATAGGGATTGCATTGAATCTGTAGATTGCCTTAGGAAGGATGGCCATTTTGACAATATAAATTCTTCCTATCCAGGAGCATGGGATGTGTTTACATTTATTGGTATCTTCTTTAATTTCTATCAATGAGTGTCTTGTAGTTTTCAAAGTATAAGTCTTTCACTTCCTTGGTTAGGTTTATTCCTAGGTATTTTACTCTTTTGGATGCAATTGTGAATGGAATTGTTTTCCTGATTTCCCTTTCTGCTAGTTCATCGTTAGTGTATAGGAATCCAACATATTGCTGTGTATTAATTTTGTATCCCGCAACTTTGCTGAATTCAGATATTAGATCTAGTAGTTTTGGAGTGGCTTGTTTAGGTTTTTTTATGTACAATATCATGTCGTCTGCAAACAGGGACAGTTTAACTTATTCCTTGCCAATCTGGATGCCTTTTATTTCTTTGTGTTGTCTCATTGCCGTGGCTAGGACCTCCAGTACTATGTTGAATAGAAGTAGGGAGAGTGGGCATCCTTGTCTTGTTCCTAATCTTAAAGAAAAGCTTTCAGCTTCTTGCTGTTAAGTATGATGTTGGCTGTGGGTTTGTCATGTATGGGTTTTATTATGTTGAGGTACTTGCCCTGTACTCCCATTTTGTTGAGAGTTTTTATCATGAATGAAGGTTGAATTTTGTTGAATGCTTTTTTAGCATCCGTGGAGATGATCATGTGGTTTTTGTCCTTCTTTTTGTTGATGTAGCGGATGATGGTGGTGGATTTTTGAATGTTGTACCACCCTTGCATCCCTGGAATGAATCTCACTTGATCATGATGGATGATCTTTTTTATGTATTTTTGAATTCAGTTTGCTAATATTTTGTTGAGTATTTTTGCCTCTATGTTCATCAGGGATATTGGTCTGTAATTTTCCTTTTTTGTGGGGTCTTTACCTGGTTTTGGTATTAGAGTGATGTCGGCCCTATAGAATGAGTTTGGGAGTATTCCCTCCTCTTCTCCTTTTTGGAAAACTTTAAGGAGGATGGGTATTAGGTCTTCACAAAATGTTTGATAAAATTCAGCAGTGAAACTATCTGGACCAGGGGTTTTGTTCTTAGGTAGTTTTTTGATTACCAATTCAATTTCTTTACTGGTTATTTGTCTATTCAGATTTTCAGTTTCTTCCTGGGTCAGCCTTGGAAGGTTGTATTTTTCTAGAAAGTTGTCCATTTCTTCTAGGTTATCCAGTTGGTTAGCATATAATTTTTCATAATAGTCTCTCATAATTCTTTGTATTTCTGTGGTGTCCGTAGTGATTTTTCCCTTCTGATTTCTGATTCTGTTTATGTGAGTAGACTCTCTTTTTTTCTTGATAAGTCTGGCAAGGGGTTTATCTATTTTGTTTATTTTCTCAAAAACCCAGCTTCTGCTTTCATTGATTCTTTGTATTGTTTTATTTTTCTCAATTTTATTTATTTCTGCTTTAATCTTTATTATGTCCCTCCTTCTACTGTCTTTGAGCCCATTTGTTCTCCCTTCTCTAGTTTCATTAATTATGAATTTAGACTGTTCATTTGGGATAGTTCTACTTTCCTGAGGTAGGCCTGTATTGCAATATACTTCTCTCTTAGCACAGTCTTCACTGTGTACTGATTTGACAGTGTTGAATTATTACTGCCATTTGTCTCCATATATTGCTTGATCTCTGTTTTTATTTGGTCATTGATCCATTGATTATTTAGGAGCATGTTATTAAGCCTTCATGTGTTTGTGAGTTTTTTTTTCTTTGAATAATTTATTTCTAGTTTCATACCTTTGTGATCTGAAAAGCTGGTTGGTACAATTTCAATCGTTTTGAATTTACTGAGGCTCTTTTTGTGGCCTGGTATATGACCTATTCTTGAAAATGTTCCATGTGCACTTGAGAAGAATGTGCATCCTGTTGCTTTTGCATGGAATGTTCTGTAGATGTCCGTTAGGTCCATCAGTTCTAATACATTGTTCAGTATCTTTGTCTCTTTATTTATTTTCAGTCTGGTTGATCTGTTCTTTGGAGTGAGTGGTGTGTTGAAGTCTCCCAAAATGAGTGCATTGCATTCTATTTCGTCCTTTAATTCTGTTAGTATTTGTTTCACATATGTAGGTAATCCTGTGTTGGGTGCATACATGTTTATGATAGTAATATACTCTTGTTGGACTGACCCCTTTATCATTATGTAATGTCCTTCTTTGTCTCTTGTGACTTTCTTTGTTTTGAAGTCTATTTCATCTGATACAAGTACTGCAAGTCCTGCTTTTTTCTCCCTATTAGTTGCATGAAATATCTTTTTCCATCCCTTTACTTTCAGTCTGTGTATGTCTTTGGGTTTGAAGTAAGTCTCTTGTAGGCAGCATATAGATGGGTCTTGTTTTTTTATCCATTCAGTGACTCTATGTCTTTTGATTGGTGCATTCAGACCATTTACATTTAGGGTCATTATTGATAGGTATGTACTTATTGCCATTGCAGGCTTTAGATCTGTGGTTACCAAACGTTCAAGGGTAATTCCCTTATTATGTAACAGTCAAATTTAACTCACTTCCTATGCTATTACAAACACAACCTAAAGATTCTTTTTTTCTTTTCCTCCTTTTTCTTCCTCCTCCATTTTTTGTATGTTATGAATCATATTATGTACTCTTTGCCTATCCCTTGGATGACATCTATTTAGTCTTAGGAATACTTCCATCTATAGGAGTCCCTCCAAAATGCACTGTAGAGGTGGTTTATGGGAGGTAAATTCTCTCAGCTTTTGCTTATCTGGAAATTGTTTAATCCCTCCTTCAAATTTAAATGATAACCTTGCTGGGTAGTGTATTCTTGGTTCAAGGCCCTTCTGCTTCATTGCATTAAATACATCACGAACTCCCTCCTGGCCTGTAAGGTTTCTGTTGAGAAATCTGATGATAGCCTGATGGGTTTTCCTTTGTATGTGATCTTTCTTCTCTCTCTAGCTGCTTTTAAAAGTCTTTCTTTATCCTTGATCTTTGCCATTTTAATTATTATATGTCTTGATGTTGCCTTACTTGGGTCTCTTGTGTTCAGAGATCTGTGCATCTCGATGGCTTGAGAGACTATCTCCTTCCCCTGAGTGGGGAAGTTTTCAGCAATTACCTCCTCAATGATACTTTCTATCCCTTTTTCTCTCTCTTCTTCTTCTGGTACCCCTATTATGCAAATATTGTTTCGTTTGGATTGGTCACACAGTTCTCTCAATATTCTTTCATTCTTAGAGATTCTTTTTTCTCTCTGTACCTCAGCTTCTTTGTATTCTTCTTCTCTAATTTCTATTCCATGTACCATCTCTTCTACTACATCTAATCTGCTTTTAAATCTCTCCATTGTATGTTTCATTTCAGATATGGAATTTCTTAATGATTGAATATCTTTCTTAAATTCGTTCCTGAGTTCTTGAATATTTTTCTGTACCTCCATAAGCATGTTTATGATTTTTATTTTGAACTCTCAGGAAGATTGGTGAGTTCAGTTTCATTTGGCCTTTTTTCTGGGGTTTGTGAGATTTTGGTCTGCACCATGTTCTTTCGACATTTCATATTTCTGTGTGGTGCCCTCTAGTGCCCAGAAGCTCCAGTCTCTGGAGTCACTCAGCCCCTAGCATGAGTTTTGGGGTTGTAGGGGAGTGGCACTGGTGCCTGGGGGGTTGAAAGATCTGTTTCCTGACTCCGTCTGCCCTGTCTGTCTCCAGTATCACAGCCAGTGAGCCAAGCACACAGGTGTAAGCATCTGTGCTTGGCGTCTCTAGCTGTTATAGGTGAGGTCTCTCTCTGGTGGGTCTGACACCAGAGCAGTGACTGCCAGTTTGTGAGCTGGTGCTGTCAGGCCAGGAGTAAGGCTCAGCAGGCTGCGTATCACAGTGGCGGGCCTCGGAGCTGAGTAGCCAGCCAGGGGGATGGAGCACCTGAAGCTTCCCAAAGTTCCCAATCTGCTGGGCAGAGCGTGCCCAGACAACCTTGTCCCCCTATCCCTTCTCTCATGCAGCAAGCTCCATGCAAACCCCGTGCCTTCAGCAGCCCTCTCGCTGCTAGAAAGCCTCTCAGACCGCCTGCCTTTCCCTTGTGTCAGAGCGGCTGGGTGTGGATCCTGTCCTCCACAAATGGCCAGAACCTGTCTCTCAAGCACTCTGCCTGTCCCAGCTCCCCATCTGGGAGCAAAGCACATCTCCAGGGCTAGGTGTTCAGCAGTCCCAGGCTTCCACCCCCCTACCCAGCTCCATTTCTCTTCCTCCCGCTGGTGAGCTGGGGTGGGGGAAGGGCTCGAGTCCCACCGGATCAAGGCTTTCGTACTTTACCCTGTTTTGTGAGGTCTGCTCTGTTCATGAGGTCTGTATACAGTCTGGTGCAGCCTTCTTTCTTGTTGCTGTTTTAGGGTTATTTGTATTAACTATGTTTTCACACTATCTGTGGTTTTGGGAGGAGTTCTCCGTCTCACCTCTCACGCCGCCATCTTGAATCCATCATTGTGGTTTTAATGGCATTTCTCTGATGATTAGTGATGTTGAGCATCCTTTCATACACTTATTGGCCATTTGTATGTCTTCTTTAGAGAAATGTCCTTTCATATCCTTTACCCAATTCTTAAAATGGGTTGATTTTTGCAATTGAGTTGTAGGAGTTCCTTATATATTTTGGATATTAATCCCTTAACATATACTCAGTTTGCAAATATTGTGCCCACTCCATACGTTGACTTTTCCCTCTGTTGATTGTTTTTGTTTTTGTTTTGCATTGCAAATGATTTTTAGTTTTACCACTTGCCTATTTTTGCTTTTGTTATCTGGACTTTTTGTGTCATACCCAAGATATTACTGCCAATATGAATTTCAAGTTTTCCCCTATGTTATCTTCTAGGAGACTTACAGTTTTAGGTCTTTTACTTATGTCTTTAAGACATTTTGAGATGATTTTTTAGCAAAGCATAAGATAATGTTCCAACTGCATTTTTCCCAGATATGTAGATACCAGTTTTCCAACTTTTGTTGAATAGACTATCCCTTCCCAATGTGTGTTCTTGGCACACTTTTGAAGATCAGTTGACCAGAGATGTGTGGGTTTATTTCTGGGCTCTGTATTCTGTTCCATTGATCTATATGTCTCTTATGCCAGTAGTACCCTGTGTCAATTACTCTACTGTTATGACATATTTTGAAATCCTAAGTATGAGGCCTCCAGCTTTGTTCTTCTTTCTCAATATTGTTTTCACTGTTTGGAGTCCATTGTGATTAAATGTGAACTTTAGAATTACTCTCCCTATTTTATAAAATATTTCTTTGGGATTTCAATAGAGATTACATGGACATTTTAATAACATTAGCTTTTCCAGTCCATGTACATGGGATGTAGGACCATTTGTTTGTGTCTTTCTTAATTTCTTTCACCAATATGTTGAAGTTCCCAACAAGTCTTTCACCTCTTCATCAAGATTATCCCTAAGTATTTTATTCTCTTTGGTGCTATTATAAATAGGATTATTTTCTCTTTTTATCCACTGAAATGCTTAACAGTGTATTTATTAGTGATCAGTAACTACTTTCTGATTAATTTACCAAAAAGAGTAAACCCAATTAATTTATTATAAGGAAGATAAAAAAGGTCAGGAAGAGACATTTGGCTAACCGAAAGGAATTGCTGAAATAAAGTGACATAGAAATAAGTTCTATGGATGCAAGGGTATTTCAACAGTGATTTCAGAACTGACATTGAAAATATAAGGACCTTTGTTACATCATCTAATATTTATATAGGGTTTTATTACTTATAAACAGCTTGTGTCTATTATCTCACCTGAGCATTCCTCATGTGATATATAATTTTTAGTTTATACGATGACGTTGGTAAACAATTTTAGAGACAGTATATGGTCAGAGTTCACTCACAAACACATATTTCAATTATAAGTTGATTTGAAGGTTAAAAAAAAGGAAGAAAATATAAATGTAAAATAAATTCTCCAGAATGTTATCCAGTGCCTTAGGCTGGCTAGATCTGGGACACTGTGTTTATTTCTGCATGCTGCATTACAAAAGGGACACTATCAAAACAACGTATCCAGACAATGGCAACCAATATGATGTCTGTAAATTATCTCAAATGAAAAATGTATGAACTGGGAATGTTTAGCCTATAAAAGAAAAAATTTCAGGGATGACATTATAGATAGCTTTAAATTCAAAAGCTGTTAAGTGAAGAGGGGACAGGATCCCTTCTATTAGACTTCTGATGGTAGAACTAATGTCAGTGAGCAAAAATTAAAAAGGTAAAGTGATCAACATAAGAACATAGAGGATTTTCTAGTACCCATCTCTACTACTGTTCTCCAAACTCCTAGGCTGTTTAATATAAAAAAGAAATTTTCTAAAATCTAAGGTTGTCTAATAATAGACCTGCAAATTAGAAATATCTAAAGAGTTTCTAACGCCCTTCCTCAGGAATTCTGTGAGGGGGATTCCCATACTGGCAGGATGAACCAGATAAATTCTAGAAACCCTTCCAGCTTGAAGACTCAATGATTCTCTCCTGGTTGCAGCCCAGGAATTATTGATCAAGCCCTACCCAATTTACTTTTGTAATCAATCTTATCATTCAAAGTAGGAAGATAACTAGATATATAATTTGCAAAAGATATGGGTACACAACTAAAATCTAATCTATAATGATTGGCAATGAGCATACCCAGATCCTAGAATAATACCAGACACAGAGCAGGAGCTCAATAATATGTGTGATTTAATGAATGATGTAACTAACTAAATGTAAGATAACTGTGACAGGTTTCCAAATTTTTTTTTTTAATCAGCTCTTTGAGCCTTGGCAACAACCCTGTGAGGTAAGCTAGGCAGGTTGGTATGTCCACTTCACACACCTTATTTTGCTGCTCTGAAGGATGCTCTGCAATTAATATTAAGGCTTTAGATTTCACCAAAGTTGTTAAAACAAAAATCCATCACAAGAACATCTTATGTAAAATCACAATCAAAACCATCACTGGCCATCATGCCCCTCATATGAGAAACAACATTATAAATTCCTCCTGCAATTTA
The DNA here is from genome assembly GCA_029783875.1 of Phataginus tricuspis. Classification (NCBI taxonomy): domain Eukaryota; kingdom Metazoa; phylum Chordata; class Mammalia; order Pholidota; family Manidae; genus Phataginus; species Phataginus tricuspis. Next base: position 65,403,698 of record JAQQAC010009165.1, on the reverse strand, counting down.
CACCAAGAAAAAGTTTGTCTTGCTATACTTGTTTGTATGCTCTGACCTTCCTTCTTTTCTTTTCTTTTCTAAATAAGATAATAGGGACTCTATAAACAAGCATGGTTCCTTTTTTTACTGAGAAGTTGCCAAACCTTTGATTCTAACTTTAACATCCCAATTCTTAACATAAATCTCTCCAACATTATAACAAATCAGGACTTAGAAATCTTTTTAAAGCAACAGACTTTTTGGTTTGAAAAAAATTATTCCTTGGAATCTTATACATAAAACAGGTAAGAATACAGCTGTTCAGAACAGAGCTCAGAGTCCTCTCCACTAAGCCTCACTCAAAAATCCCCCACCCCTAGGTGGCCCTAGATCCCTCAGTGTTCCAATGATCATCATTTGAAAACTACCACTCTGTATTTTTAAATTTATTTTAGCTGCCTTGTTTGTGCATTTTTATTATAAACCACATAAAAATGTTTCAGTATTAGGAATGTAGAAAATGTACTTCCATACATGCTTACACATGAGTAATGGAAATATTACACATTAACAATAGGTAGCAATTGGGTTGAGCCATGACTATAATCTAAAACTCACTTTAGACTCAAGTAATACCTAGATTTGAATCTTGCTTCTTATTGTATAGGGTTGAGAAAGTTATTTAACCTCTCTTAGTTACAGTTTTCATACATATTAACATGTTTTAATCTCTACCTTACAACATTGTTATGAGGATTAAATGAAATAAAATGCATAAACAGCCCTATATGATACTTGATACATAATAGGTACTTATTAACTTCATTACTCCCACCATGCTGGTCTGGCCAATAGGTTATGCCAATAGGAAATTAAAAAAAAAAAAAGGAGACATAAGTCTGGAACCTGGAAACAACAAGGGCAGCTGACAGCACGTGGCAGGCCACTGCAGGATAAGAGTGGCCAAGAGAAGGAGTTCTCTTGGTATTCAGCAATAATGTTGAGAGAAAGGTGTAATTATCAAACTGTGCTAACAAAGGAAACTAGATCACAGAAGTCCAAAAATGTGAGGCACAGACTGAGACTAAAAGAAGTAATTAAAGATTTTGTCACTAACCCAATCACCACATAAACTCAATAGACAAAAGAAAGTTTTTACTTTCCTGAGCCATGTCCCAGCAATTTTACTTTCAAGGAAACACATTAAATTGCTTGTATGTATGCTCTTCAACGGAAGAGCATTTCTTGTCCCAGCCTAGTACAACTGTCCTCTGGCCTTCTGTCAGACCCCTTCAGCAGGAAGTCTTTTAAAGCAATGTTTTCGCTCTACCACTGACATCTCCCTATAAGTTAATGTGATGTTTGGCATTGAAGGTTGTTTCTTTAGGTGTATGAAGGCTCTGGCTATTAACTTAGGAAAGTTATTTCTCTCCCTCCCTTGAGAAACCTACAAGTACTTATTTCACAGAGCAAACACCCATTACACACAAAAGGGGACTGGGCCAGACTTCTGCAAAACCAAGTAGGTGAACTTGTCCCTCACACTTCCTTCCCACCTCTTTTTGCACGTGAGCCCCATCCCCTACCCCCAGCTATCCAAATACCCGCCACTGCCAAATCTAGGTATCTACCTTGGACTCTTCTTGCTAGAAATTTCTATAATCTAATTGTCACCTGACACCCTTTCTCCCTTTCCTTATCCTTTCAAGCATGTTATAGCTGATAAATGTTCCTAGGAACATTTAAAGTTTAATTGGTACTTAAGAATGTTGAAAGGTATTCAGAACTTAAAGGAATGAAATACAACTGGTAGTATCTGAGGTTCCATAATGAGTCTGAGGGAGACATTTTTAGGCTCACACAAGTTAATCAATCACCCCATTAAAGTAACCATCTATTATTCCTTCTTTCAGGGCTGACCTGGGAGGAGAGTCATTTCCTTGGAGATACCTAGGAGAAGGAAATTACTATATGTATACATAGTAAATATTATGTATGTGTAAATATGTAGTACATTTAATGTAGTATATATAGCATATTTACCACATATATAGTATATACTATATATAATAGATAACATATCACTAAATAGCATATATAGTACATAATATATTATATGTATACTATGTGTGTATGTGTGTATGGGTGTGTATATATATATATATATATATATGATAGAAAGAGTATATATATATATATATATATATAAATTTCATGCACTGCAAGACCTACAACTTGTAAAAAAATATTTAGGGAATTTATTCTGTAGGTCACACAACCTTTGTAAATGTTTCCAAAATCATATCTTGGCTGGCTGCAGTCATTCTACATTAATTAAGGATGTTTTTGCACTAACAGCTCATTTCCAACAAGATTCTTCCAGAGTAGTGTAGTTAGGCAGTCTGGTGACCCACAGAGAACAAGTTCTCAAATTCCCATGCATATAGTTCATATGGCTGAATTGCCAAAGACACTGACCTCAGGTCTCCCATGCTTTCTTTATCCTAAAGAGTGTAGGATACCCCACACGGCACAGACAGAGGCCAGACACCCCAGGGATGACTTCAACCCTGACAAGTTCAAATCACTTAAATCCAGCAAAGACAATGTCTTGGTGTGAAAAGACAAGGAATGATATAGAGAGTTGGGAGGAGTGAAAGCAGACAGAATATGAAGAGGAAAGTGAATTAGGCACTTAAAAGTCCAGAAAAGACAAAAAAAAGGTGGAATTAAAATTCTTCATGTATAACTATAACAAGAAGGTCACAGCGGGTTGTAAGGGCAGAACAGGACTGACTCCATTTTGTGCCTAGTCTCTACCTTAGGCCTGAACCGGGCCTGACCCTGAAAAGTTACTTAATTCCAGGAACAGGCCATAAAAATCCTCCCCCAGAAGGCAGCCAATCAGCAAGGCAATGAACATCGCCTCATCAACCCGTTCCCCCTCTACCAATCAGCAGAGGCAACGAACATCGTCTCTCTAACTGCCTCTAGACCCCTATAAAACTATTGTACTTTAGAAGCTCAGGCCTCTCTGCATCTCGCCCTGCGTCGGTGTGTGTAGGGATCCAAGCTCGAGCTCGAATAAAGGCTCTTTGCTTTTGCATTGGACTCGGCTCCCTGGAGGTCTTTGGGCATCTCGTAACCTGGGCACAACATTTGCGGGCTCGTCCGGGATGCCCCAAGACCCCTGAGGAACCCCGAACCAGAGAGCCTGACTGGCCGCAGTAGGTGTCTGTGTGTCTCTGTCTCCCTTTTGTGTGAACCCATTCCTGGCAATCTGGTGTTGCCCGAGACAGTCCAGGTGGACACACTGGAGGACCACGAGCAGGAGGATTCAGAAGCCGTTCTGATCCTTCCTTCTGGAGGGACGTGGATTCCCCTCAAGGATCTGTGATGAGGTGGGTCGCTCCCGCCGGTCGGCGTGAGGCCGTCATCCAGCTTTCGGTTTTGCTTCCACAGAGTTGGAAGACTGTTTTTAGGGGCCTTCTGTTTGTCTGTTTTTGTGTCTTTCTGTTTTATTCTGTGGACTTACTGGATGGACTTTATGGGACAGACTCAGACTACTCCTCTAAGTATTATGGTTGATCATTTTAAAGAAGTTAAGGGAAGGGCCAATGACCTCAGTGTGGAAGTCCGGAAAGGTCGATGGCAGACTTTTTGTTCTAGCGAATGGCCAGCTTTCAATGTCGGATGGCCACCAGAGGGAACCTTTGACCTACCTACCATACACCGAGTCAGGGGTGCTGTCTCTAGGCCTAAGACGGGTCATTCTGATCAGCTCCCTTACATTATTACTTGTCAGGACCTTGTAGAGGATCCACCCTCTTGGCTTAAGCCTTTCCTGGCCCCACACCCTCCGAAGCTGAGATCCATTCTTGCTTTACAGGGAAAAAAAGAGAAGGAAGAAAAGAAGAGTCTTACCCAACCTTCAGCACCCCTTTACCCTGTCCTACAAGGGCGAACTGAAGAAGAATTAATTTTTCCTCCTCTGTATCAGCCCCCTAGGATGCCGGAAGGACACAACCATCCCCCACCAGGGGAAGCAGAAGCTGCTCCGAGAGAGAGCAGAGGGCGGAGGCGCTCCAGTGGGAAGCCCGCCCTATACCAGACAAAGGGCTCAGAGGGAGCAGTCTGCCTCCACCGCTGACTCCACTATTCTGCCCCTGTGAGCCACTAGTCCCCCAGACGTGGGGGCAAATCAGCCCCATCACTACTGGCCTTTCACCACTAGTGACCTCTACAATTGGAAAGCTCAAATCCTAAGTTCTCTGAGAAACTAGAGAGGCTTATTGACTTGCCAGACTCTGTTCTTTTCACCCATCAGCTTACATGGGACGACTGCCAGCAGCTTTTACAGGTACTGTTCACAACAGAAGAGAGGGAGAGAATCCTCAATGAAGCCCAGAAATTGGTTCCAGGCACAGACGGGAATCCCACCACCAACCAGGCCCTAATAGATACCTCTTTTCCCCTAACTAGGCCTGACTGGGATTTCAACATGGCTGAAGGTAAGGAGAGGCTCTGGCTCTACCACCAGACTCTAATCGGGGTCTCCGGATGGCTGCTAGAAAGCCGACTAATTTGGCCAAGGTAGGGAATATACAGCAGGAAAGGAATTAATCTCCAGCTGCTTTTCTAGAATGGACCATGGAGGCTTTCTGTACTTATACCCCCATGGATCCAGAGGCTCCTGAGAATAAGGTAGCTGTCATGGTGGCCTTTGTAAAATCAATCTGCTGCAGATGTCAGAAAAAAACTACAGAAGATAGATAGATTAGGAGAGAAAAGTCTACAGGACCTACTAGTAGTAGCCAAAAAGGTATACAACAACCAGGAGTCTCCAGAAGACAGACAGGCTCGCACCACGGCAGCCGCCAGCAGTAAGCAGACTTGAGACCTGGCCAGGATCTTGCTAGCCATGACCGCTGACTTCCCCAAGGAACGAGACCTAAAGCTAGATGAACTCAGTGATTAGGGGAGTCGGGGTTCAGACCCTCTTCCCAAGCCCAGGATAACTCTTAGAGTGGAGGGGACCCCTGTTAACTTCCTTGTTGACCCCGGAGCGCAGCATTCGGTCCTCCACACCTCACAAGGAAAACTAGCAAATAAGAAGTCCTGGGTACAAGGGGCAATTGGTATGAACCACTATTCATGGACTACCCGAAGAACGGTGTATCTAGGGACAGGCCGGGTATCCCACTCCTTTATGATAATACCGGAATGCCCCTACCTCTTGTTAGGACGGGACTTACTGACCAAGACTGGAGCTCAGATAGCCTTCAGACCAAGGGGGCCTCGAGTCACCGATGGCAGGGGCCACCCCATCCAGGTCCTGACCCTGAGACTGGAAGATGAATACTGCCTTCACCAGAAGGCATCCCCGGCAGAGGATAACATAGACAGATGGCTACAAGAATTCCCCACAGCTTGGGCAGAGACGGGGGGGATAGGATTAGCCGCTCACAGGGCGCCAGTCCTAGCAGAGCTGAAGTTGGGAGAAGGCCCGGCGAGAGTCAAGCAGTACCCAATGTCTCAGGAGGCCCAGAAGGGAATCCAGCCACACATCTGGAGACTGCGAAGCTTAGGGGTACTAGTCCCCTGCCAGTCTGCCTGGAACACCCCCTACTGCCAGTCAAGAAGCCTCACACAAATGACTACCGACCGGTACGGGACCTCCGAGAGGTAAATAAAAAGGTCATGGACATACACTCAACTGTCCCCAACCCATATACTCTCTTAAGCTCCTTAGCACCCTCCAGAGTCTGGTATACTGTACTAGACTTAAAATATGCCTTCTTCAGTCTACCACTGGCACCACGAAGCCAACCCTTGTTTGCCTTCAAGTGGCATGACCCAGAGGAAAGCTACAGTGGACAACTAACCTGGACACGGCTGCCTCAGGGGTTCAAAAACTCGCCCACCATCTTTGACAAGGTGCCACACGAGGACCTGAGTGAGTACAGAAAGGAGCACCCCGGCCTCACCCTCCTCCAGTACGTAGATGACATTCTGATTGCTGCAGACACAGCCGAGGACTGCGAGCATGGAACCCAAGATCTGCTGTCCACCCTGGGGGCCTTAGGATATCGGGCATCCATGAAGAAGGCTCAGATATGCTGGAAGAGGGTAAGTTACCTGGGATACATCTTGGAGGATGGACAACGGCAGTTATCAGATGCCAGAAAAGAGACTGAAGACCCCTACACCCACCTCCCGAAAGGGAATAAGAGAATTCCTAGGGTCTGCCGGCTACTGCTGCCTCTGGATACCAAGTTTTGCCGAAATTGCCAGGCCCTTATATGAAGCCACCAAGGAAGGGAGGACATTTGAATGGACTGAGAAGGAGGAGGCTGCATTTAATCAGTTGAAAAAGGCCCTCCTAAGTGCCCCAGCCCTGGGCCTGCCAGACATTACGAAGCCCTTCCACCTCTTTGTGGACAAACACAAGGGAACAGCGAAAGGAGTTCTAACTCAAGCCTTGGGGCTCTGGAGCCACCCGGTAGCTTGCTTGTCTAAGAAGCTAGACCCAGTAGCTGCTGGCTGGCTGCCATGCCTCAGAATTATTGTGGCAACAGCACTCCTGGCAAAAGATGCTGACAAACTGACCCTAGGACAGGAGATCTGGATCACAACCTCCCATGCCATTGAGGGAGTCATGAAACAGCCTCCTGATAGATGGATGAGCAATGCGCGTATGACTCACTATCAGAGCCTCCTGCTCAACCCTCCAAGAGTGCGGTTCCACCCCAGTGTGGCCCTTAATCCCGCAACCTTGCTGCCTGATCCCGACCTGGATGTTCTGCTACATGACTGTGCAGGAATCTTAGAACAAGTACATGGGTTCCGGAAAGACCTGACCGACCGACCCCTTCCAGACGCCAAGGCCACCTGGTTTATGGATGGGAGCAGCTTCATACAAGATGGGCACAGGTACGCGGGTGCAGCAGTGGTCACCAAAACGGACACTGTATGGGCGGAGGTTCTACCGTCTGGGATGTCAGCCCAGCGAGCAGAGCTCGTCACCCTCACCAGGGCACTAACGCTGGGAACCGGAAAACAGCTCAATGTCTATACAGATAGCCGTTATGCATTCACTACAGCTCATGTTCATGGGGCAATCTATCAGGAGAGAGGGCTGTTAACGGCAGAAGGATGGACTATAAAGAATAAACAGGAGATACTCGACCTACTGACGGCTTTATGGCTCCCTGCCAAGCTAGCCATTGTCCATTGCCAAGGACACCAGAAGACTGACAAGCCCGTGGCTAGAGGTAACCGGAAGGCTGACCAGGTAGCCAAGGCAGTAGCTCTTACTTCAGTCCCCACCATGGCCCTGCAGCTACCGGACCCAGGGAACCCAGTTTTGCCAGACCAGCCCCAATATTCCCAGGAAGAATTGCAATGGATCAGGGAACTCCCCATGGACCAAGAGATAAAAGGGTGGTGGTATACACTGGACAGAGAGCTCATACTGCCAGACCAGCTCGGGCTCCCCATGTTAGAACACTTGCACTGATCCACCCACCTGGGGGCCTGGAAACTAAAGGACCTAATTAGACATGCCGGAATTAAGATTCATCAGCAGGATACCAAAATAAATCAGGTTGTATCTACCTGCAAGGCCTGCCAACTCACAAACGTGAGAGCCGGGCCAATTGAAAAAGGGACCAGGCTCAGAGGAACCAAACCAGAGGCACAATGGGAAGTAGACTTCACTGAAGTTAAACCAGGAAAGTATGGTTATAAATATCTTTTAGTATTCATAGACACCTTCTCTGGCTGGGTAGAGGCATACCGGACCAAGCATGAAACAGCTCAAACGGTGGCCAAGAAGCTACTAGAAGACATGCTACCCAGGTATGGATTTCCTGCCATGATGGGATGAGACAATGGGCCAGCTTTTATCTCGCAGGTAATGCAAACAGTAGCCAAAGCTATAAGGGCAGATTGGAAATTACATTGTGCTTATAGGCCCCAAAGCTCAGGGCAGGTAGAAAGGATGAATAGAACTCTAAAAGAGACCCTTACCAAACTAACCATGGAGACTGGTAGGGATTGGGTGGCTCTCCTACCGTATGCCCTTTTCCGAGTGAGGAACACTCCTTATACCCTGGGTTTCACTCCCTATGAAATCATGTTCAGCAGACCACCCCCTATCATTCCTAACCTTAAAGCTGAACTTCTTGCTGAATTCAAAAATCAAGAAATATCTTTTTCCTTAAGAGGGCTCCAGAGGGCGCACAAAGACATTTGGCCGTGCCTCCGTGTCATCTATGAGACTGGTCCGACCCCGACACCTCATCAATACAGGCTGGGAGACTGGGTCTATGTCAAGGGACACTGCCGGGAGACCCTCAAGCCACGTTGGAAGGGTCCCTATATCATAGTGCTGACGACCCCCACTGCTCTCAAAGTGGACGGCATTGCAACCTGGGTTCATCACACCCACGTTCAGCAGGCAGACCCCTCTGTGATCCGGGAAGATCTCGCCACCCAATGGACCATCGATCGAACCCAGCGCAACCTGCTCAAGCTCAAGCTAGGGCACGCTCGGCCTGCTCAGTGCTAGTGATCCTATCTACTGTAGGTTATGCCAGAGCCAATCCTCACACCCCCTTTAACCTGACCTGGCAGATCATAGACACCAGCTCAGGGACCATACTTAATCAGACTTCTCAACTTCACCCCAAGGACACTTGGTTCCCGGATCTCTACATAGACCTCCAGACTCTTTTTCCCCACTCCCCGTATGCACCAGGCATGAACCAGGGAAACCTACACTTCTATGTTTGCCCTGGACACTCACGGACTCAAACGCAGGCTCGAGTACATGACCCATGCGGGGGAGCGGAGAATTACTTCTACGCCTCCTGGTCATGTGTCTCAACTAGACACATCTGGTGGGCTCCCCCAAAAACAGGCAACCTGATAACGGTGAAGTGGCCGACTGCTGGTGGTCGGGGAAATTGGGGCCAATGTAACCCTGTGTGTATATCCTTTACAGACCAGGGAAAGAAGGCAACAGGGTGGGACATTGGAAAGACACGGGGAGTTCAAATTTTTGACAAAGTTAGGTTGGGAGCACAAGATAAAGGAATGTTGTTCACCCTCTGACAGGTAGCAACTCACTCCGTTGCCCCACACCAGGGTAGGACCCAACCAAGTAGTAGCACCCCAGCCTACCTCTACCCGAGCGTCCTCACTCAAAAACACCCAGGCCCCCAACCTCTCACCCCCTGCATCCGCTGGAGCATCCCCCACTCTGACCCGCACCCTAATTTCCCACTCGGACCCCCTCTGGGGAATGGTTATTGGAGCATACCAGGTCCTGAACGCCTCTAGACCCGACCTAACCGAGTCTTGCTGTCTCTGCCTGAATGTTCGTCCGCCCTACTATGAAGGAGTTGCAATTGTAGGCAATTTCACAACAGCCCCCAGTCCCAGCTCCTGCAGATGGCAGCAGGCCACTGCACGCCTAACCCTCCAGGCCATAGTAGCGCAGGGTACTTGCATAGGCAGCGTACCCCACATGCAATCGCAACTCTGTAATAAAACCCTCCCCATCCCCGATGGGGCCAGTTATCTAGTTCCCCCGAGAATGTGTGGTGGGCCTGTGCCAGTGGACTCACTCCCTGCATCCACTCCCAGGTACTTAACTCCTCAAGAGGTTTCTGTGTGCTTGTACAGCTAGTTCCCAGGTTAATATATCATTCAGAAGAAGCTGTACTCGGTAGGCTCAGCTCCTCCAGCCCCAGAGATAAGAGAGAACCTATAACAACCCTGACTATGACTGCACTCCTAGGGTTGGGACTAGCGGAGGCAGGAACTGGGATATCATCACTTGTTATACAAAACAAGAACTATGGGGCCCTAAGAGCAGCCATTGACTTAGATATAGAAAGAATAGAAAAATCCATTTCTCATTTACAGGAGTCCTTTACTTCCTTGTCAGAAGTGGTACTCCAGAATAGAAGAGGATTAGACTTATTATTTATGCAGCAAGGGGGCCTATGTGTAGCTCTAGGAGAAGAATGTTGCTTTTATGTTGACCACTCAGGAGCTGTAAAAGAATCCATGGCTCTTATAAGGGAAGGACTGCAGAAGCGGAAGTTAGAGAGAGAGCAATCTCAGTCCTGGTACAAGTCCTTGTTTAATTGGTCCCCCTGGCTGACTACCCTTATTTCAGTCCTTGCCAGACCCCTCGCCATTCTACTCCTGTTGTTAACCTTCGGCCCCTGCATTTTCAACAGACTAGTCCAATTTGTTAAGGAACGTGTAGGGGCGGTCCAGCTGATGGTCTTACGTGCCCAGTATAAGCCTTTGATAGTAGAAAATGGCGAAATAGAAATACAGCCCGTCCCATGATTGGGCCCGTGAGTCACAAGACAAAGGGGGGAAATGTAAGGGCAGAACAGGACTGACCCCATTTTGTGCCTAGTCTCCACCTTAGGCCTGAACCGGGCCTGACCCTGAAAAGTTACTTAATTCCAGGAACGGGCCATAAAAATCCTCCCCCAGAAGGCAGCCAATCAGTAGAGGCAACGAACATCGTCTCTCTAACTGCCTCTAGACCCCTATAAAACTATTGTACTTTAGAAGCTCGTGGCTCTCTGCATCTTGCCGCTGTGTCGGTGTGTGTAGGGGTCCAAGCTCGAGCACGAATAAAGGTTCTTTGCTTTTGCATCGGACTCGGCTCCCTGGAGGTCTTTGGGAATCTCGTAACCTGGGCACAACAGGTATTTTTTAAAAGCCTTAAAGTGAAGACTTTCAGGCCAAAACATCTGTAGAATTGGGGGGGAAAAAAAGCCCTTATAATTGCCAGCATCTCCATTCTACTCCCTTCCCTCCTTAGCACCAGCAGTGAGTAACACATTATAAAGGTGTTTAGACTGTCAGGAAATGTGATTTATTTTTTACTCTGCTGTAAAAGCTGGCTACATGTTGGAACAAAAAGCAAATGCTTTCCTCATATCCAGATCTGGGTGGAACTTTTACATTATTTTAACATCTATCAAGGGATAACCTTGTCTGTCTATGGTGACAGAGTAAGCAATTTCCGTCTACAACAAGGTTTTTGGCCTGTCATTATTCCCCTTTCCATCCAGAACCCATTGGAATCTCATGAAGACTAAAAAACCTCACAATGGAAAATTAATACAAATGGTCTATTTACAGGACCAAATGAGGAGAAACAAGAAAGCCTGGCTTATCTGAGAACTAAGCTCTGTAGGATACGAAGAGAACTGGGTGGAGCTAATCAGTTCATAATTAATGAGGCTACACTTAGTGTTCTGTTTTTCCATCCATCAAAATGACAGTAAATCACGAGGATAGAAATGATCATTCATTCCTGAACCAGGAAAAGAAAGGCAGACCTTGGAACCATATGCCAGAATTTGAGGATTGGGTGACTTTTAATTTAGTGTGGACTGCAAATGATAAAGTGATTACTATTAAGTAGTTATGTAATTGCTTACTTAAGGTTAAACATCACACCTGAGTCACATCATACCGGAAATAGAACTGTCAGAAAATGTCATTTCTCTTAGGAAACACAAAAGGGTCAGATGTAATTATAAATAGTTGTATAATATAAATTCTGAATTCAGATTTGACTTTATACATTCTATATTATCCTCCAAATCCACTAAATAACTGACAGTTTTTGAAGGATGTAAATTCAATGCAGAACATCAGTAATTAAATCTAAGCAACATCTCCCAAGGGCTTTTGCAAACATTAAAGTCATTGTTTCCAGTACATATGCCACAGTTTACAGCTAATTCATTGCTAATTTTAAATTGTTTTTCTGAGTCTCTGTGAGGTCAAATTGCATGGGATAAAAAGAGAGTTGTATTGCTTGCTGTAATTTGGTTCATCACTTTACTCTTAGAATGGAAATTGGATATAAGGAGGCTTTTACCTGGAGATTTTCTGGGGCAGGCAAAATATACAGTAATGGCACCTTTTTAGGACTGTCAGTGATTCCTCTGTGTTTTTAGGACCAAGGAACATCTGGAAGAAATATGACTTATGGGAGAAGGGGGAACCCTCAAGGGATATGTATGCCGTATGATCTGAGAGATTATTAGGATTTAGGTTTACTTCTAAAATGTAATGGCTAGAATTTGTTCTATTAGAAGCTATTGCTGCTCTTCTATATTTGCATACTGGATAGGTGGCACTCAGTCAGGACTCCTGCTATGTGGCTTTTGGGGTCTGTCTGTTTGTTTGAGGAAGATAAAAGACAATTATTAACCATCAGGTCCAGAGTAGTCTAATAACTGAAGAAGAAAAAGTACCTGAAGGTTCAAGAGAAAGGTTTGTTTGCTCTATCTATTCTCCAGTCAATAAGAAATAGATACTTTATTATCTATGGCAAAAAGGGAGAAGCCAAGACTATTACTGCTCATATCGTGGAATTATCATTTTATTAATTTTAACTAACCAACATAATTATGTCTCCCATACTAAACTTACTAAGGCAAGAAAACACTTAAACTTTTCCCAACAAACCCAGCCCAAGGTAACTTCCCTTTCTTCTTAACTTCTGTAATATCTACCATACTATAGTAGTCATTTGGCACATATATGGACCACCATCTCTATCCCACTCACTTGTACAAGGATAGCACAAGACACATCTATGAGATGGCCACCTCCAAAGTTTCTGGAAGAAAAGGTACAGTACAAGTTTCTCTACTCTTGGACATCTGAAAATCTCAGGGGGAATATTGTGTTCTCTGAGACACAATATTATTAGTCTCACCCCCACAGGGATGCTGAAACCAGAGCTCAGGGCTACTATGCAATGTGTAATTCTCCTCTTCCTCTCCAAACACTTCCACCCTTTGCTAGTTCAAAGGGCCTTTTACTCAGTCTGGGAACAAGAAGAGAAACATGTTCAGTCTGTTGGCATCTCCTTCTCAAACATACTCTATCTCACTTGTGACATTTTGAAGTTACAAGCTACAAATCTGGCATGTCTGTTTACATAAAGTAATAGGTGACTGAGGTGTAACTGCCAAATGGGTAAGATTACCAGCTAAACTGGTAGGATGAAAAGAGCCCATTAATGAAACTTCACATTTCACCACACTCTAGATTTTTGAATATTCTGTCATCTGCAATGCCTTGAACACAGTAAATGTCCCAGAAAGTTGTGTGACCCATGATGATTAAAGTATTTTAGACATATTTTATATTAAAGCTGATACTATTCAGTTGTGACTATCAGTCTTTCCCAAACAAAATACTGCTAACAGCAAAGGTACATGAATGGTTTCTACAGCAAGGAAAACAGTTTATGTTTTACTTTAACAATGCATACATACCTCAATTTGTCTTTTATGATAACCAGAAATATCAGGGGCCCAATGTAGCCATTCTACCAGGTAACCTAGCTGATATTTGATTATATTTTCAAATTTAATCTCCATGTAACCATGTCTGTATGCAAAAGCAACCAGGCCTCCTAGGATCTGAGAGGGGAATTCTCTTCTTCAATAAGTACCACATCAAGATGAGCAATCTCTTGGTCCCTTAAGTATATCATTTTTCAGTATTCTAATCCTTTGCTCTTATTCCCCACAGTCTAAAGAAACACTAAGCCACATGCACAATTTGATTACTTATTATTTGATATGGGCAGAAAAATATTTACCAGCCCCCAAAACATACAATTGCCTTTCATAAATATAAATGTGATTGAAAACAACAGTCCTTTTTTATCTAGCCAAAGGAAAATATCTATCAAAGATCAATCTGTTTCTATAGAACTTGGGTCAACTTTCTCAGTCTAAATATGGCTCATCAATGTTAAAAAATTCCTTTCTGCATCCATAAAAATTGACATTCATTGCTTACCACTTAAGACCAATAAATAACACATAGTAAACAGATGAGAGAAATCAATGCTTTCTTGCCAACCACATGGTAGACACCCATAAATATTTTTTTTGTTAATGCATTGTTTTATTTTTAGGTATTCCTCCATGGAGTGACATATGCTAAAGAGGACAAAATTTTTTCCTTGTAGGTTAAAGAAGACCCATGAACCAGGGAATTTTGGTACTCTATAAAGTTTGCATAGAGAAAATTTCTTGAGAGTACAGACCCTTTGCTGTTATTTATAAACATTTTCTGATTTAATCACAGGCAGCATGGTCTGAGGCTCAGAACATAGTATGAAGCATCCAAATTTATTATGGCTTTGTCATCTTAGTATACTGTGGGTTAGCAGGACCTTTCTTGCGGGCTACAGACAAGGAGAGAAAAAAATATCAAAAGTGTACCAATCTTTGTCATTTTTATCTTTAATTAGATCCAAAAATATGCATAATGAATGAAGGATTTTATGGATAAAATACTATCAATATTCTCACTAAATGACCCAGAATGATAAATAGGACACATTTCTTCATTTTCAAGATTGAAAATATTTCACTCACATAGACATTATTGGTACTACTTTCAGATGTATGAAGATGCTATTGTGTTTAATAAAAGACATGCTCACTAAAAACCTTTCCTATACTCATAATAGCAGTTTTCCATTCTGGATGTTCTTAAATAACAAATAGCAAAAGTGAAACTAGTATTGCTATGGGCGTATGTATGTGTGCAGTAGGGAAGGAGGTGGCATAACATTTGAACATTCAAAAATGGTCCTCATACTCAAAAAATTTTCAAATCATTGCTATGTGATTTGTGGCACAACTTCTGTTGTGTACCTCATGCACAGTGTCAGCTACCTGTATCATAATTAACAACAAGCACATGAATATGACAGCCAGAAGAATATGGAAAGGTTTCAACCTGAGCAAATATCAAAATAATTTTTTACATTTATATGACTACTACTTGGTTTCCTTTTTAAGTTTGAATTATATGAACTGTAAGATGCTAGAATAGACTAGTAAAGGAGACTATGACACAATCTCTTCCACTGGACATTTTAAAAGATTTAATAAGAGAACAAATGAGAGCCTAGGTTAGGTGGAGCACTGGGCAGTCATGCCTGGTGATTCTGAATGTGCTAGATGGTGTTTTAAGGTCACTAACACCCAAAGGTTAATAAAAACATAAGTCAATCATTCGTTATTCTTAATGGACTATTAGTTTCATACTTAACTCAGAAAATTTATTAAACAGTATGTGAATTTCAAGCGAAGATTTTAATGAGAAACTCTGATTTCTGAAAAAATGATATGCTATAGTTCCAGAGTGGAGAAAACTGAAAATTCAAAGCAAGAAGAGCCATCAGAGACCTGAAAAGAAGGTTCGATGTTGATGGAGTAAGAAGTATTTCAGGGACACAATACTTTCACGGAGAAGAGTTTGTAGTAGTTAAAAAGCAATAACAAACCAAAATAAAAATAGATTCTCCTTCTTCATACCTTGTACACATATATAAAGCTCTACTAATGTTAGGGTATAGGAAAGGTATCAAAGCCAGAAGAAAATGCCCCAGGTTTTCCTATTTGAATCTGTGTATTTCACTCACTCAATCCTTTCTCATTTATATAGGCCCCAACAAAGCCCATCATATAACAAGTGCTGTAGTTAATGTTACCCTCCAAACTGACTCTTACTCTCCTTGTGGTGAGGTATGACCCAGACCTCTTTGGTTAGAGACAGAAGCCAGCATATGAAAAAGAGATTAGTGCCCACTGGCCAGCTTCCTCTCCAAAAGCAACTGGGAACAGTCTTTTGCTATAAACTGGGCTTAGTGGAAATAACACATTACTATAATCAAAAGACTTAAATGGAACCCTTAAAAGATTTAAATGGATGTAAAAACTGTCTCATGAGTCATTATTTCTCTAGCAATGTCTACAGCAGCGTTTACCCAAATAAGCCAACAGAATGTCAACACAAAATCAAAATAATGGTTAACAACATTATATTCTATTTTTTCTGAGTAACAAAATGTTCAGAAAAGTTGCAAGAAATAAATAAGAGAGACCAGGATGCTATTACCTTGCTAAAAGAGTCAAAACAGAACAAATATAATTGGAAAATAATAGTTAATATTTATTAAGAGTTTACTATCTGCCAGGCACTATACTAAACTTCCATGCATTGTTTCATTTAAACCTCACACTAATACTATCATGTTGGTATCACTGTTATGCAAATTTTACAGTTAAAGAAATAGAGATTCATAGAGAAATTGCTCATGTTTCTATTGCAAAGAAATAGCACATAGCTGTCTACTTCCAAATCCAGCGTATTTAAGCATTACTCAACACTGCTTCTATAGGATAGGTGGCCTGTTACTACTTCTTTTGGGTAATATTACATGGACTTAAACAGCATTCTTAGGTCCAGTTTAATAGTGTGATTGCTTTTAAAGACAATGAATATAAACTTCCTAGTTAAACAGAATGTGTACAATGAGACTAAGAAAAAAGTTAAGTATATAACCAACAATCTTCCCTAGTGTCCCTTATTCCTACATGAAGGTAAAAAAAATGAGTATTAATATTTCTTTGCCATATAACTTTTGTAGAAAGACCCAGTTATAATCTTTGCCATCATCATTCCAACTTCCTTCCTTAACAGACTGTCTGTATGTTCAGTGAGTGAGTATTCATCCATCTGCTTGAACTGAACTAAAGCTCTGTCCTACAGATATCTGAAAGTTATCTGAATGATATCCACCACATATTACCATATATTTTTAGTCAAAAGCCCGTCACCATCAAATCGACTTCTGCAATGATATTGCTTCTTTCCCAGACTTTTCACCAAATACATGTTATAATATGATAGAGTTTGCATCTTGAAATAGCAGGAATAATCACTTTTTCATCTATCCTGTCTCCCTATTAAGTAAAATTGGGGAAAAACAGATGAGTCACCTCTCTTTTGTTTTCACATTTCTGTGATGTAAGGTTGAGACTGAATATGCTCAGCCACCTGTGAAGTAAACATCCAAGTTTGCCACTGAACTCAAGAGTACACCACGGTTTTATTAGGCCTGTGAAAGGGCTCTGCTGCAGTTAAACTTCTGCTAATGCACATTAAGCAACAGTTTAACTTTCTTGTTGCTTGCATGATAACCCAGGTTTATTATTTTTGGCCCTAGTTGAAAAGAAGGGGAAAAAAAAACTCAGAACATACAATCTGGGAAGATTCATATTATTTGTAGAGTGGAGGCCAGGATATAAGAGTGACTTGGTTATGAAAAATAAAGTTTAAACAAATGGATTTATCCACATATGAACAAAAAAATGGGGCAGGTGCAAAGTAACCATGCAGGAACTGAGCAGCCTGTGCATGTGATGGTGAGCAGGAGGGAGGAGGGGTGGTGAAAATGCTAAAAGTATGTGTTTCTACTAATGTAAATAGTGTTTATGACCCTATTCATAAGCCTTTAAAGACAGTTGTTAGCACTGGGCACCAAGTCAGATCCTAGCCAGGGCCTGGCAGTAGAATAACTCTAACAGCTAATAAAATACACAGTGAGAACAGGATATGAATTTATATCTCCTGAGAATTACTGTATTCACAAATGACCATTTCAGCACAGCAAGTTTTGGCTACCTCTCAGAAAAGAAAGCACCATGAGACTAGTTTGAAGCAGGAAGAAGGGCAACATGCCAACTTCCAGGTAATGGAAAGATATGGAGTCCTTTCCTGGGAAAGCAGGAGGACCTCAAAAAAATGTATTTTCTAAGAGTGCCAGAAGGTAATGTGGAAATGGAAAGAAGAAAATGAATAGAGAAAAAAAAAAAAACCTTTGTAGTTTTAGATTGTCACATAACATACATAAACCAAACAGGCCCAAAAGAATGATACAGATGAGAAAATTTTTGCATTCATCAATCAGAAAGATCATAAACTCTTTCCTGTTCTCCTTAGGGTCCCTGGAGGTGAAAGGGAGGTCAAGAAACACACATTTTTAAAAATTCCTTGCACTGTATTTACTTCTGTGCAGATTCTGTCAGGTAAAATCCCTAAGAACTCATAAAATTCAGAGCTATTTGCTAAAAAGGTAAAAATAGCAAATGTTTCTGATACCAATTAGAGCTGCAAAATACAGAATTGCTACTAGTTTATATCTTATAAAGATTAGAGCAGATTATCTGACAAGTATCACCTAATCCCTAAGGTGAGCTATTGCTCAATCAACTGATAAGCACAACTGAATTCCACCTTCAGTTCAATGTTGTGCTGGCTACCATGAGAATTAGAGAAGCAATTATACAAATGTTATGTGGTCTCTCTCCTCAAAGAGTTTACACTAGCAGGAAATACACAATTAATGCATGCAAAATAATTTGGTGGCAAAGC
The DNA here is from genome assembly GCA_029783875.1 of Phataginus tricuspis. Taxonomy (NCBI): domain Eukaryota; kingdom Metazoa; phylum Chordata; class Mammalia; order Pholidota; family Manidae; genus Phataginus; species Phataginus tricuspis. The sequence goes on along the minus strand of JAQQAC010009165.1, from coordinate 65,385,425 downwards.
AAGACATTTAATAAATAAGTATCAAAAGAAATGATACAGAATAAGGATTGGGAAATTCTTAAAGAAGCTGATTAAGGCTTATGACTAGGGAAAATTTTGTGGAAAGAAAAGATAACAAAAATTATAGATACAACTTCCTAAGCATTTATTAGATGTCAGGCCCAATTCTGAGCACATTTTATTTAATTCAATTAATTCGCATAACACTAGCACAGGGATCATTTATCCTATTCTGCACATGAAGAAATTACATACATAGAGGTTAAGTACTGACCAAAGTATTACTTTTTTCATAAATCATTTAAGTGAGTCTGTTTTGGAATCTGTTCTATTCATCTGTTTGTCTTGCTTATACCAGTATCACACTATTGTAATTATTATAACTTTATTCAAGTTTATATACCTAAAAAGTATCAAACCCACAACTCAAAGAAAGATAGTTGGCCTCTATAATCTCTTATGAATTACTCTATTATTTGGAATTTGAGGATATTTGAGGAGAATATGAAAAAATAAAGGAAGAAATAAAAAATTTTATGAGCAGAGCATGTTTCTACCAAGGAATCCTAGGATTAATCTGCTCTGCCTCCTTTCACCTCTTATAGCCATCATTTGTAAGTTTTGACCAATTTATATCTACTCTAGTCATCCGAGGAATACAAAAATTGTCAGTTTTATTGCTAATTTTTGTTTTCAGAACTTTTCTTAATTGCTATTAAACACAAAATCAGGTTTAAAACAAAACCCTTCCTGTGTCCTTTCCCTTTTCTTTTTACTGAGATCATGAAGGGAAAGACCAAGACATTTTAAAATCCTTCTGAGTCCCCAAAGGAAAATTTATCCACTTACAAAAGAAAGGTCCCTAAAGTTTTTCTTCTAAGAGGACTAAGCTTTCAGGATTGAGGTGTGATTGGTGGACAGAGTAGGAGTGTGGTTTACAGCCCTGGGGCGAGTGGTATGCATTTTGAGTTTCTCATGTTACTTTTGCATTCATGATCCCTATTGCTTATGGCTATGCTCTGAACTAGTATTGAGATAAAAAAAGCCAAGGTCTGAGTAGATGAAGGAAGATCCTAGGAAACAATACAGTAATGAGAGAGAAAAAGCAGGAAAAGTGGAAGAAAGCTCCATGCCTTTCTCTCTTGAAACCATCGATTCCTGACACTTGCAATCTTAACCTGGACAACTGCAATTGCAGTAAACAGAAAAAATATATGAATAGGGAAGGAAGGGTCTAGCAAGCAACATATTTACTATAGTGGTAAGCAAAGAGAAGAAAAAAATAAAAGGAAATATGACCATGGTGAACAATGAAATAAGTAAAGCCACAGAAAATAATATATATTTAAAAACTGCAAATATGAGAAAGTTAAGCACCCCAAAGGATAGTAGAGTTGTGGAGAAGATGGAAGTTCCTATGGCCAGGATTCTCACCTGACCCTAAACTACTTGATGATGTAATTGGCCTACTGCTAGGATACTGCTTCCACACCCATAGGCAATGAGCTATTACTGACTGAGTCACTATATAAATAGCTCTGCCTAGTGATCTGGGTGTAGGTAGAGATGGAGAATTACAGACTTGAAGACTGTTGGATGCAGATGTGATTCCAGTGCTCAACCTATCACTGGGAGAATAAAGCTGGGTATAAACCCTTTTACCCCAAGAATGTTCCTGTTATTTCTCAGTCTTACTGAATCCACAGTGAACTTGCCCAGGGCTGAAACCCTCAGGCAAGACAACTGTCATAGCTGGCAGGATTCACTATAGATGGAAAACTGGAAGAGGCTGCCCTCATGGGAGAGGTACTTCAGCAGATAGCCCGTATGAATGGGGAGACATTTGAGTGTCCTCCAGTGGGCGTATGGTCTGAGGTGGCTTGCCTCCTAGAGGGCTGATCCCTGCCCCTGGACTGGGGCCAGGTAGAGGTGACACGTGAGGCAGTAGGGGTGGCCCTTGGCATAATAAGGAGATCCTTTGAGAAACAGAGTGCCCATGAAGCAGCAGAAACCATAGGTTGGCTGTTTCTCACAGTATTAAAAAAGTCTACAGATGAGAAGAACATGCTCCTGCGAGAGACACAAGAAATGGCAGCCTAAGAACGTGAGCTGCAAAATGCTGTGAATTCATTGAAGAATGAAATGGCATTGACGTGAGAGGAGGCAGCACAAGAATGCCAGTTGCGAGGTGCTATGGAGGAAGTAGAAGATTTGTTAAACATGAAATGGTGTTGCTGCGAGGCACTATGGAAGAGGTAAAGGCCATGAAGAAGAAGGATGTACACCTGCAAAAAGCACAAGAGGAGACAGCGTGACAATGTGAGCTGCAAGGTACAGTGGAGGAGGTAAAAGATTCTTTGCAGAATGAGACAGCAGTGCTGCAAGGTGCTGTGAAGGAGGAGGCAAAGGCTATGGAGAAGAAGGACGTACTCCTGAGGGAATCACAGGAAGAGGAAGCACAAGAACACCAGCTGCAAAGTATTGAGGTGAAGGTAAGAGAACTGTTGAAAACTGAGCTAGCGTTGCTGCAAGGCACTGTAGATAAGATAAAGTGTGTAGTGGAGGAGGCACTTTGGGGAGTAGAGAGAAGGGTGTGATCACCCCAGAATTGGTGGAGGAGCTAGAGAAGGATGAAGGAGTGGTGCCAGAGGTACCAACCCCTCCTCTATTGAAAGCTCACCTGGTTGCAGTAAAGAAAATAAAGATGCAGCAACCATGGGTTCCTCTTGGAGAGGTGCAGCCTTCTCCCCTGGTTGTGGAGCACTCTATGCTCTGCCCCTATACTCAGCTGAGCTGGTGGATTTGGGCTCCTGGTTTCGGCAGAAGACCTCAGTGTCAGTATCAGCTTGTTCCTGCATCTCTGTGATATAGGAGGGAATGAAACTGTTCTGTCTGTATCAGAGATGGGAAAGATGGCTTCAGTGACAGTTCATCCTGCCTTGAGGCAGCGATTACAAATTGCACATCAGACCCCAGAAAAGCACTCCCTCCTCGATTGGCTTATGATTGTGTTTCATGCTGTATGACCCAATCAGGGTGATATACCATCCTTCAAAATTAAATGGCAGACATATGCTGAGCTCCAACAACTGTTATGCGAGTTAGGCATGAAAAATGTCATCTATAGTCCAGACAATTATGGCCCAGATGAGAAGCATTTTACTGCAGGGATGAGAACTATGGTATTTGGAACAGCTCCCCTATCCCTCTTTGGGCCTTTAGTGGCCATTCTAGTCCCTCACTTAGGGCACCACATGAGTGAGGCTACTCACATGGTAGCAGATTTGGGGGAGGCTGAAGCAATGAGAGCATGGAAGAAAACAAGGTCTGCTACTCAAAGGCAGAATTTAAAGGGCTCAGTGAAAGTCACGAGGACCCAGATGTGGGTTGATTTAATAGGGGCAGGAGCAGATGGAGGGAAATTAGATGGGAAGTCAAAGAGAATCTTACTGGAGCTAAGGCAACAGCTGAAACTTGGCCAACAGTTCCAGGCACTGAGGACAAAGAAGCAGAGGCCAGAAACAGAGATACAGTCTGGCCCGTGTGTCTGCAAGACTTCCTGCTGAAGAGTGAGCCAACCTCATCTGAACCTGCACAGGAGATGATTGGGGGATACGGTTTGACTGAAGGGAGGGTCAAGGTACCTGCCTTGAGGGACCAGGGGCAGACCAGAGACCACATGTTGAAATATCAATCCATTGGCCCCCAGTGAACATACAATGTACCCTGGCTCTGGCAGACATAGGAGCTGAATGTTCACTGATTTATGGCAACCCTAAGTGGCTTCCCAGGATCCCCACTATTATAGATGGATACAGGGGTTAGGCTGTCAGAATGAAACTAGCCGAAATACCATTGGGAATAGGGCATCTACCCCCAAAGGAGTATACTATGTGTATCTCTCCCATCCCTGAATATATTTTGGGGATAGATATCTTGCAGGGCCTATGGCTGCAGACCACTGCAGGTAAGTTCAGACTGAGGATATGTGCAGTGAAGGCAGTTCTGAGGGAACATGCTAAGCACCCACTCATAGCTTTGCCTGTACCTCAGCTGGTGACTAATACCAAACAATACAAATTGCCTGGAGGGCATAAAGAAACTGGAGAAACCCTCCAGGAACTTGAAAAGGTGGGTATTATAAAGCTTGCCCACAGTCCTTTCAATTCCCCAGTGTGGCCAGTAAAAAAGCAGTACAGCTCCTAGCATTTGATGGCAGATTACAGAGAATTGAATAAAGTCACACCCCCTTTGGCTTCTGCTGTCTCCTCTATAGCAGCGCTCATGGACATCCTCAGTCATGAACTAAGAACATACCATTATGTTGTAGATCTTGGTAATGCTTTCTTTTCCATTGACGTAAAACAGGAAAGTCAGGAACAATTTGCCTTCATGTGGGAAGAATGGAAACGGAGTTTCACTGTCCTTCCACAAGGGCAACTCCACAGCACCCCCATCTGTCATGGACTTGTAGCCCAGGACTTAGCTACATGGGGAAAACCACCAACGGTGTAGCTGTACCATTATATTGATAATATCATGCTCACATCTGATTCTCTTTCAGATCTAGAAGGTGCAGCACCTAGATTGCTGCAACATCTAAAGGAGAAAGGATAGGCTGTTGACAGTACCAAGATTCAGGGATCTGGTTTGTCAGTAAAGTTCTTGGGGGTTGTCTGGTCAGGTAAAACTGAAGTTATCCCAGAAGCAGTCATATATATGAGTGGACCATATATACTATAAGGTCCAGGCTCTCCCTACCTCTACTACTGTGGCAGTCTCACAAGAGTTTTGGGGTCTTATGAGCTACTGAAGAGCATTTATCCTGCACTTGGCATGAATTCTGAAGCCCTCATACTGGTTGGTACATCAGGTGGGACTGGGATGAGACAAGTGCAGCTGATTTTACTGTTACTAAGCGAGTAGTCAAGGCTGTACAGGCCTTGAGTGTAATGGACTCATCAAGGCCTCATGAGCTGTATGTTCATGTAAACGAAGATGGTTATGGATGGAGCCTTTTGCAGCAGCTCGAACAGACATACCAACCTATTGGATTCTGGTCACAACTATGGAAAGGAGCAGAGGTCCGGTACACCTTGTTAGAGAAGCAACGGCTGCTGTGTACCCTGCCTTGCTGTCTACAGAGCCCATTACCAGAACAGCTCACCAAGGTAATAACCACCTACCCCATCACAGGGGTGGGTACAAGACTGGACCCAAAAGCCATGGAGTGGTGTGGCACAGATGCCTACACTGGCCAAGTGGGGTGCATACCTATAACAGCATAGTGCCCTCTCTACTTGCCCCTTAAGTAAAGAACTCCAGTGTTTATTGGGGCCAGTGACAAATACTAGTGAAAGGCAGGAAGAATTTACTTTAGAGCCATTAGTAGCCAAGAGCCTGATCAAGATGGAAGAGCCTCTATACCTGAAATGCTGGTACACAGATGGCTCCAGCCACAGGCAGCCCCCAAAATGGAGGGTCGAAGTTTTCCATCCTAAGACCAAAACAACATGGATGGAAGATGGTGAGGGGAAGAGCAGTCAATGGGCAGAGTTGGGAGCAGTGTGGCTTGTGATCAGCCATTAGCCCTACGCAGTAGTCATCTGCAGTGACAGCTGAGCCATCTACTGAGGCTTGACTCTGTGGCTACTGACATGGCACCATGCCAACTGGTTGGTTGGTCATCAACCACCCCTTTGGGGGCAAGAGTTTTGGCAAGACTTATGGGCCTGTGGTCACACTAAAACAGTTACAGTATATCATGTGACCGGTCATTTGCCACTGTTATCCCCAGGAAACAATGAAGCAGATGAATTGGCCCAGGTATGTTGGCTAAAAGGAAAGCCTGTCTCTGACCTGGCCAAGTGGTTACATTAACGTTTGCTACATGTGGGACAATAGACAATGTGGTCTATAGCCTGTTGGTAGGGTGGGGCCTGCCTTTGACCTTTAAAGAAGCTAGCAGAGCCTGGCAGGAACGCATTCTATGCCCTAAAAGGGACTTACAGAGTCCCACAGAAACATGGACAATAGCTAAGGGTCTGATACCCCTCGTCAGGTGGCAGATAGATTATACTGTGCCTCTGCCCATGTCAGAAGGGTACCAACATGCCATGATTTGTGTGGACATAGCTACTGGACTTCTGGTTGCTTTTTCTACACATTGTGCAGACAAGCTGACAACCAAAAGAGGCCCGAAGCACCTCTTTGTAGACTATGGCTGACCACAGGTAATTGAGAGTGATCAAGTCATCCACTTTACTGGACATACACTACAAGAATGGGTGCAACAATCAGGATACAAATAGAAGTTTCATGTACTTTATAATCCTACCACAGCAGGCATAATAGAGAGGTACAATGGTTTGATAAAAATCTGGCCTGTAGACATCAATAGTCTACATGGATAATCAGTCTACTTATGGAAACTGCTATGGCATTTGAATGAGAAACCTTGGAAGGGAGCACTTAGACCTGCAGACATGCTAACACATATTGCTGCCTCCCCTATACAACTGCAAGTACAAACCAAAGGAGGAATCATTGAAGCCAAGGTTTGGCCACCAGAATATCTTGCGGCCAGCACCAACTGCACTGAACCCCTAGACACTCCACTAAGTGGACATGACCTTGAATATTTTGACACATGGACTAGCAATGGTTGGCCCTCCTGGCACCTTGGGGAAAGGCCTAGAAGCTGGTCCTGTGTATTCCTGGAGTAAAAGCAGAGTGGCCCCCAAAGATCACAGTAGTACATCCTAAACAGCCATAAGGTAGGAGCATCTAAGAGGGGAGTTTTTGTTTTTATCATTATAGCCAGTGAATGTACCTCCAATAGCACTATATATAGATCCCTCAGTAACCCCCACAGGGAGAGGGATAAAGGTATGGTATACTAGACCTGGATGGGACCCCCTTCCTGCCATGGTCCTATCACTACTCTCTTGCATGCATCCTACTTGATGGACAAGATTTGCTTTTGTTGGTGTCATTAAAACTGTGTCTTATTGCCCTTAAGGTTAATCTCCTCTAATATCTTTGTGGATATTGGGCACACACCCTAGCAAAATCCTGCTACTCACTGGGGTGCATGGAGCTCTCTATCAGTACCACTACTGGCCTCCCCTGGAAAGTACAAGTCATGAACTCATCTGAGTAGGATTGGTTTTGAATACAGCTGGAATAACCTCCTAAAGCTTGAGGATTACTGTAATTTTTGTTACCTGTATCAAAATTCTGTTGTATCATAATTTTTGTTATTATCTCTATGATGTTGTTATCCTCTGTTGCTGTTATGGAATATGTTTACAATGCTCTAGCTTTCTTGCACAGGGACCATTGTGGAAGATTGAGGGTGTGTAGGCCGTGAGGCAAGAATCCTGAAAGGGTGGAGTGTGAGGAAAACAGAAGCTCCTATGGCCAGGATCCTCACCTGACCCTAAACTACTTGATATGTAATTGGCCTATTGCTAGGCTACTGCTTCCACACCCATAGGCAATAAGCTATTATTGACTGAGTCACTATATAAAAAGTTCTTCCCAGTGCTCTAGGCAGAGATAGAGACAGAGGAAGATTAGGGAGCTGCACACTGTTGGATGCAGACCTGATGCTAGTGCTCAACCTATCGCCAGGAGAATAAAGCTGGGTACAAACCCTTTTACCCAAAGAATGTTCTGTTGTCATTCCTCAGTCTCACTGAATCCACAGTGAACTTGCCCAGGGCTGAAACCCTCAGGCAAGACAGTAGTCAAAAGACTAAAGAGGAGGCAACTTAAAAATAAATATATATTAAATTCTTCAAAATAATAAATGAAATGTTTCTGGTTAAACATGGTGGACTGACATATGATTTTACCTTTCTCCTGAAAAAAATCCTTAAAAAATAGTGAAATTATTTGATTTTTATATTTTTAAAGATCTAATTGGCTTTATTCAACAACTCATCAATAGTACAGCTTCCCCCAGACAAACAGAAGGGAGCTTTGTAAAATGAAAGCCTTAAAGGAAGAAGGAGGCAGAGCAAGGAAGTTATTCAACAAAGAGTGGAATGTTTCAGACAGTCGCCTTCCTTTAGGAGAGGGATTGGGGTGTCTGTCAGGTTGATTTCCTCACTAGTGTTGACTAGGAACACCCAGACGGACAGGTTAAGATTACATTCCTGGGAGAGGCTGAAACTTCAGTTATGTTAGGTAAATCTGGGTTTGGTGATATGGGCCTTAACATAAGTGACTCTATTTTGGACACGTTGCCTCTTTTTTAACAACTTCTAGGTCTTGATGACCATGTTGCCTCTCAGTTTTCTCTGGAAAGTTAGGAGGTCACCTCTTGGTGACAGACACTGGACACCTAGTCACCTCTTTCCTCGTTTGTGGCTATATTAAGAAAAAAAGATGCTTGAACCTTTGTAACAATATTCCATGGGGATATTCTGGGGACTGTTAGTGTTAAATGACCTCACCTTACATTCTAAATCATTCTTAGTTTATAAAATACATTTCCCGTCATGATGTCCTCCAATCCTCCTAGCCACCCACTGATTTTTTTATTAAAGTATCATTGATATACAATCTTATGATGGTTTCACATAAATAACACAGTGGTTTCAACATTCACCCATATTATCAAGTCCCCACCCCCTCTGTTGCAGTCACTGTCTATAAGCGTAGTAAGATGTCATAGAGTCATTAATTATTTTCTCCATGCTGTACTGCCTTCCCTGTGACCTACCTATATTGTGATTGAGAATTATAGTGACCCTGAATCCCCTTCTCTCTCCCCACTCACCTTCCACAACCACTCCCCTTTGGTAACCACTAGTCTCTTCTCAGTGTCCGTGAAAAATTATTTCATTTTTAAAATGATATAAACCCACAAGGAAAGGAAAACAGGAGAGGAGATGACAGCAAATGATCCATATCAAAAATTTTGGAAGCTGTTTAGCAGATAAAGAGTGGAAACTGGCAACATACTAGATTAAGCAGAAAGCTAACCACCTACATATGGTGGGCTATGAGTGGGAGGTGGGGTAAGAAGAAAACAGATTCACACTGTGTAGTCCCAGAAATAATCAGGAACTGGAAGCACAATGAATCTCCAAACATAGGAAAGTATTGGTAAAGGATTCACTTTTTAAAAAAAAGTGTTCTACCATGCCAGGCAGGAGACTGTCTCTACCCCAACCAAGCAGAAGTCTGAATACTGATTTTTATAAACAGATTGAAATTGAAGGGTTATAGAGACAACAGGCACACTTAAAGGCAGCAGTTCATTTCTGAAAACAGGAAGTTCAGTAAAAAGCTACTTCCAGGTTCTTGCTCATAATGTTGAAAACTAGGTTATACCTCTAGGGCAGGAGATTAGAGGAGTCTTCTTTGGGGTAACAACTCTCTCCTAAGGAAAGGTCCTAGTAAGCTCCTCTTAATATTATGAGTCAAAAAAAAGTACTTGAAAAAATGTCCAGGACCTTGCCTGATCATCCTACAATAAGCATACTTTGAAAAGCTCATTCCATATCCACAGAACTCTTTCAGTAAGATATCAATGAATAGTCATCATATGAAACACCAATGAAAAAAAACTGGAAAGAAGGGAATATATGGAAAACAATGCAGAAAGCAGAAAACTTAAAAAATAATCCATAATCTCCTCAGAGATACAAGAAAACATATTGCATATATGAAATAAGAGTAAAATATTGTAAAAAAATTCAAAATTTTTTTTTATAAAAAGGATCTCTTGAAAATTTCAAATGTCATAGAAATCAGGATTTTAGAAGGGTTAGAAGATAAAGTTAGGAAGCACTCTCCCAGGAAGTAGAAGAAAAACACACAGACATAGATAATACAAGAGGTAAAAATAACCTTGAGGATCAGAGTAGGTGGTCCAGAAAAAGGAAAAAAGCAAAGAAGAAGAATGGAGAAAAAGGTGGTTGTCAAAGAAATAACATAAGAAACTTTCTCAGACAGACATTAGTTTTCCCATAGAATGGGCCCACGTAGTGCACAGTACAATGACCAAAAACAGGCCCTTAGAGAGATATACCCTGAATTTCTGAGTACTATGGATTAAGAAAAGTCCTAAAAGTTTGCAAAAAGAAAACCAGATAGCATATAAATATTAGAAATCATAATGGTTTCTAACTTCCTATTAGAAGACTAAAAACTTGAAAACATAGCTTAGTGCTTCAAATTGAGGGAAATTATTTCAAATCTAGAATTCTACACATGAAAGTAAGCTTAGAGGCGTCTGCGACTGGCCTCGTTTTCCTCAGGAGGTGTGGCCCGGTCCCTGTAAGCAATGAGGCCGCATGAGAACTGAGGCTTTTCCTCTCAAAGGACCCTCAGACGGCTTCTAGGCTTCCAGAGGCCTGGCTTCTGGACCCCGAGGGGATGCCCGGCACCCGTTGTGTGCGCCTGCGTGGAGTATAAAAGAACCTTCAGGACATGAGTCTCCCATCTTCTTGGTCAGTCAGCTTTCCCATGAATGATACCAAAAACTGTTGGGACGTTGCCAGGCCCAGTAACAAATTTGGAAGACTCTGAGCATCAAAAAGAAACACTACAGAGGGACTTCTGGGAAGATGGCGACGTGAACAGACTGGCAGAAAATTCCTCCCAACATTATATTTATTCACGAAAACACAGCAAATACAACTATTCGTAAAAGAGAGACCAGAATACACAGGACAGCGCACAGCGTACAGCTTCACCTGAGAGGACTCGGCACCCAGCGAGGCGGGTAAGATACGGAGTCGCAACCCAGCGGGACCCGAGGGCTCCCCCACCCCAGCGCACCAGCGGGCAGCTACACCTGAGAGGACTCGGCACCCGGTGAGGCAGGTATGCTACGGAGCGGCAACCCGGCGGGACCCGAGTGCTCCCCTACCCCAGTGCACCGGAGGGCAGCTACAACTGAGAGGACTCGGCACCCAGCGAGGCGGTCATAAAGAGCCCAGATGACATACATGGCAACTACCAGCGACCACTTCTATAGCCATGAAAAGACAGAGGAATATGGTACAGACAAAGCTTCAGACCCAGACAACCCCAGAGAGGGAACCTGAAGGGATGGACGTGCAAAATCTTTCTGAAAAAGAACTCAGAATAAAAGTCATAGCCATGCTGACAGAGCTACAGAGAAATGTGCAAGAGCTGAGGGAGGAAGTGAGGGAAGTGAGGAAAGAATATGCAGAAATGAGACAACCCATCAACGGGATTAACAGCAGACTGGATGAGGTGTCAGAGACTGTTAATGGATTAGAAAATAGAGAACAGGAATACAGAGAAGCTGAGGCAGAGAGAGATAAAAGGATCTCTAGGAATGAAAGAATATTAAGAGAACTGTGTGACCAATCCAAATGGAACAATATTCGCATTATAGGAGTACCAGAGAAAGAAGAGAGAGAAAAAGGGATAGAAAGTGTCTTTGAAGAAATAATTGCTGAAAACTTCCCCATGCTAGGGTAGGAAAAACTGTCGCAGTCCACGGAAGCCCACAGATCTCCCAACACAAGGGACCCAAGGAAGACAACACCAAGACACATAATAATTAAGATGGCAAAGGTCAAAGATAAAGACAGAGTATTAAAGGCAGCTAGAGAGAGAAAAAAGATCACCTACAAAGGAAAACCCATCAGACTATCATCAGACTTCTCAACAGAAACCTTACAGGCCAGAAGAGAATGGCATGATATATTTAACATAATGAAACAGAAGGGCCTCGAACCAAGAATATTGTATCCAGCATGATTATCATTTAAATATGATGGAGGGATTAAACAATTTCAAGACAAACGAAAGCTGAAAGAGTTTGCCTCATAAACCACCACTGCAGGATATCTTAAACGGACTGCTCTAGAGGGAAGCACCCCTAAGGCTAAAAAGATGTCACCAGAGAAAATAAAATCATAGCAAAGAAAATAGATCATCCAAATACTAATTAAAGGCAAAGAATAAAACACCAAATATATAAAGAATGGAGGAGGAAAAATAGGAAGGGAGAGATAAAGAAACATCAGACGCGTTCACAATAACTTAACAAGAAAGTTAAGTTAGATTGTTAGATAGTAAAGAAGCAACCCTTGAACCTTTGGTAACCACGAATCTAATATTATCGATAATCACCCTAAATATAAATGGACTGAATGCACCAATCAAAAGACACAGAGTAACAGAATGGATAAAAAAGCAAGACCCTGAATCTAATATTATCGATAAACACCCTAAATATAAATGGACTGAATGCACCAATCAAAAGACACAGAGTAACAGAATGGATAAAAAAGCAAGACCCATCTATATGCTGCTTACAAGAGACTCACCTCAAACCCAAAGATATACCCAGACTAAAAGTGAAGGGATGGAAAAAGATATTTCATGCAAACAACAAAGAGAAAAAAGCAGGTGTTGCAGTAGTTGTATCAGATAAAATAGACTTCAAAACGAAGAAGGTAGCAAGAGATAAAGAAGGACATTACATAATGATAAAGGGGTCAGTCCAACAAGAAGATATAACCATTATAAATATATATGCACCCAACACAGGAGCGTCAGCATATGTGAAACAAATACTAACAGAATTGAAGGAGGAAATAGACAGCAAGGCATTCATTTTAGGAGACTTCAACACACCACTCACTCCAAAGGATAGATCAACCAGACAGAAAATAAGTAAAGACACAGAGGCACTGAACAGCACACTAGAACAGATGGACCTAACAGATATCTACAGAACTCTGCACCCAAAAGCAACAGGATACACATTCTTCTTAAGTGCACATGGAACATTTTCCAGAATAGACCACATACTAGGCCACAAAAGAACCTCAGTAAATTCAAAAATATTGAAATCCTACCAACCAACTTCTCAGATCACAAAGGTATAAAACTAGAAATAAATTTTAGAAATAAATCAAAAAGGCTCACAAATACATGGAGACTTAACAACATTCTCCTAATTAATCAATGGGTTAACGACCAAATCAAAACAGAAATCAAAGAATATATGGAGACTAATGACAACAACAACACAAAGCCAAAACTTCTGTGGGACACAGCAAAGGCAGTTCTATGAGGAAACTATATTGCAATCCTGGCCTATTTAAAGAAGGAAGAGCATTCCCAAATGAACAGTCTAAAGACACAAGTATTGAAATAGGAAAAAGAAGAACAAAGGAGGCCCAAAGTCACCAGAAGGAGGGACATAATAAAGATCAGAGAAGAAATAAATAAAATTGAGAAGAATAAAACAATACAAAAAATCAATGAAACCAAAAGCTGGTTCTTTGAAAAAATAAACAAAATAGATAAACCCCTAGCCAGACTCACTAAGAGAAAAAGAGAATCCACACACATAAACAGAATCACAAATGAGAAAGGAAAAATAATGACGGACCCCACAGAAATACAAAGAATTATAAGAGAATACTACAAGCATCTATATGCTAACAAGCTGCAAAACCTAGAAGAAATCGACAACTTCTTAGAAAAATACAGCCTTCCAAGACTGACTAAGCAAGAAACAGAAAAACTAAACAGACCAATCACCAGCAACGAAATTGAATCGGTAATCAAAAAACTACCCAAGAACAAAACCCCCAGACCTGATGGATTCACCTCTGAATGCTACCAGACATATAGAGAAGAAATAACACCCATTCTCCTTAAAGTTTTCCAAAAAATAGAAGAGGAGGGAATACTTCCAAACTCATTCTATGAAGCCAGCATCACTCTAATACCAAAACCTGGCAAAGACCTCACCAAAAAAAAATTACAGACCAATATCCCTGATGAAGGTAGATGTAAAAATACTCAAAAAATATTAGAAAACCGAATTAAAAAATACATCAAGAGGATCATACACCATGATCTAGTGGGATTCATCTCAGGGATGCAAGGGTGGTATAACATTCGAAAATCCATCAACATCATCTACCACATCAACAAAAAGAAGAACAAAAACCACATGATCATCTCCATAGATGCTGAAAAAGTATTTGACACAATTCAGCATCCATTCATGATTAAAACTCTCAACAAAATGGGTATAGACGGCAAGTACCTCAACATCATAAAGGCTATTTATGACAAACCCACAGCTAACATCATAGTTAACCGCAAGAAGCTGAAAACTTTCCATCTAAGATCGGGAACAAGACAGAGATTCCCACTCTCTCCACTGTTATACAACAGAGTACTGGAGGTCCTAGCCACGGCAATCAGACAAAACAAAGATATACAAGGCATCCAGATTGGTAAAGAAGAAGTCAAATTGTCAGTATTTGCAGATGACATGATACTGTACATAAAAAACCCTAAAGACTCCACTCCAAAACTACTAGAACTAATATCTGAATTCAGCAAAGTTGCAGGATACAAAATTAACACACAGAAATCTGTTACTTTCCTATACACTAATGATGAACTAAGAGAAAGAGAAATCAGAAAAACAATTCCATTCACAATTGCATCAAAAAGAATAAAATACCTAGGAATAAACCTAACCAAGGAAGTGAAAGACCTGTACTCTGAAAACTACAAGACACTCCTAGGAGAAATTAAGGAAGACACTAACAAATGGAAATGCATCGCATGCACTTGGCTAGGAAGAATAAATATTGTCAAAATGGCTATACTACCTAAAGCAATCTACAGATTCAACGTAATCCCTATCAAACTACCAACAGCTTTCTTTAATGAACGGGAACAAATAACTCTAAAATTCATATGGAACCAGAAAAGACCTCGAATAGCCAAAGCAATTCTGAGAAGGAGGAATCAAACAGGGGGAATTACGCTCCCTGACTTCAAGCTCTACTACAAAGCCACAGTAATCAAGACAATTTGGTACTGGCACAAAAACAGACCCACAGTCCAGTGGAATAGAATAGAAAATCCAAACATTAACCCAAACATATACAGTCAATTAATATTTGATAAAGGAGCCTTGGATATACAATGGGGAGATGACAGCCTCTTCAGCAGCTGGTGCTGGAAAAACCGGACAGCTACATGTAAGAGAATGAAACTGGACTACTGTCTAAACCCATACACAAAGGTAAACTCAAGGTGGATCAAAGACCTGAATGTAAGTCATGAAACCATAAAATTCTTAGAAAAAACTTGGGCAAAAATGTCTTGGACATAAACATGAGTGACTTCATGAACATCTCCCCCCGGGCAAGGAAAACAAAAGTAAAAATGAACAAGTGGGACTATATCAAGTTGAAAAGCTTCTGTACAGCAAAGGACTCCATCAGTAGAACAAAAAGACATCCTACAGTATGGGAAAATAGATTCATAAATGATGTATCTGAAAAGGGGTTGACATCCAAAATATATAAAGAACTCACGCACCTTAACAAACAAAAAGCAAATAATCCAATTAAGAAATGGGCAGAGGACATGAATAGACACTTCTCTAAAGAAGAAATTCAGATGGCCAACAGGCACATGAAAAGATGCTCCACATCGCTAATCATCAGAGAAATGCAGATTAAAACCACAATGAGATATCACCTCACACCAGTGAGGATGGCCAACATCCAAAACACAAACAACAAGAAATGTTGGCGAGGATGTGGAGAAAGGGGTACCCTCCTACACTGCTGGTGGGAAAGCAAATTAGCTCAACCATTGTGGAAAGCAGTATGGAGGTTCCTCAAAAAACTCAAAATAGAATTATCTTTCGACCCAGGAATCCCACTCCTAGGAATTTACCCTAAGAATGCAGCAGCCCAGTTTCAAAAAGACAGATGCACCCCTATGTTTATTGCAGCACTATTCACAATAGCCAAGAAATGGAAGCAACCTAAGTGTCCATCAGTAGATGAATGGGTTAAGAAGATATGGTACATATACACAATGGAATATTATTCAGCCATAAGAAGAAAACAAATCCCATCATTTGCAACAACATGGACGGAGCTAGAGGGTATTGTGCTCAGTGAATTAAGCCAAGCCGAAAAAGACAAGTATCAAATGATTTCACTCACATGTGGAGTATAAGAACAAAGAAAAAAACTGAAGGAACAAAACAGCAGCAGACTCACAGAACCCAAGAACGGACTAATAGTTACCAAAGGGAGAACAAAGAAAAAAACTGAAGGAACAAAACAGCAGCAGACTCACAGAACCCAAGAACGGACTAATAGTTACCAAAGGGAAAGGGACTGGGGAAGATGGGTGGGAAGGGAGGGATAAGAGGGTAAAAGGGGCATTACAATTAGCAGACGTAAGGTAGGGGGAGCACGTGGAGGGCTATACAACTCAGAGAAGACAAGTAGTGATTCTATAGCATCTCAGTACGCTGATGGACAGTGACTGTAATGGGGTTGGTGGGGGGGACCTGATGAAGGGGGTAGTTTAACCACCATAATATTGCACATGTAATTGTAGGTTAATGATACCAAAATAAAATGTAAAAATTAAAATTAAAAATTAAAAAATAAAAGAAAGTAAGCTTAGAGTATGTTTCCAGACATACATATTTTCAAAATTTAATTTTCAGGTACTCTCTCAGAAGGCTACTGGAAGATGTAATCCAGCAAGACAAAAGAGTAAAACAAAAAAGAGGAAGACATAGAATCCAGGAAATAAAAGAATCAACACAGTAGGGAAGTCCTGGGAGGACAATACAGGAACAGGAGAATCTAGGAGGAATATCTCCAAAAAATACAGATTCTTGATCTATTATCACTGAATTACTAGTAGTTTAGGGATAAATTTGGATGATGATGAATACAGGGATGAATGCAAGACAAGTAGATAAAAAAAATAACCAAACAACCGCAACAAAAAGGCATTTATTAACTCTAGGGAAAACAAAAAGTTGTAAACTGAAGGAAAGAGACACATTACACGACTCAGGAATTAATAATCTTTATATACATATGGTAAACACCAAATTTTGTGTTATTGGAAGGAATAAGAAAGCAGAATACTCACCTTCTTCATATTCCATAGAATAAAGGCTGAATAGAATACATAAAATTAAAGTAACAGGCTGCTCTCTGCTCAGAGGCAGCCATTAAAATCTCTTGTGTGGGAAAAAAAAATTAAAGTAACAATATAAATATGTTATTTAGAAACAGAGAAGTAAACAACAGAAACATCTAAGAGTGGAAAATAGTCACTGGGAAGAAAGACCCAGCGGTGGTTAAGGGGTATAGCAGGGGACTATTGATTTTAATTGTAATAAGCCTTTTAGAATTATTTCACCTTTAAAATGATTCATTTGATCCATAATTTCATAATATGTTTGATAAAAAATAATTTAGATAATGTACAAATGAAGGCAAGATTAACAGCCATGAAACATCACAGAGAATTAGACACAAATAGATTATAAAAAATCAATTCATGGGCTAATTAGTAGACTAAGTATAACTAAAAAGAGATTTAGGGTATTGCAAAATAAAATAAATTTCCTAGAGTGCAGCACAGAAATTGGAAGGAAAAGGTGCAAGTAAATAGATATGAAGGGAAAAAGGAAAAACTCCAATATACATCCAAATATACAAAATAGAGTTTGAAGGAGAAGACATCAAAAGCAGAGTTTAAAAACAAAAAGATTTACACCAAATCTACTGCATCAGAATATCCATTGTTGGAACCAAGGCATCTACATGGTTTTACAGTTTTATGGTGATTCTAGTGAACAGCAAGGATTAAGAAACACTGCTTAAAATGGTGACAAGCAATCCACCTAATTAATTGCCCCTGGCCTTCCTATAACGAAAGAGCACCGTACTAGATGTTAATAATCTCAGACTGAAACCCCACTCTGAACCACACATTAGCCATATGACTTGAACAAGTCCCTATTAATCCTCTGGGAAGTTTCTTTATCTGTAAAATGCACACAACAACACACCGCCTGTCTCACAAGCCTAAGAGGATGAAGCACTCAGCTACTCACAATGCCACAGGCAGTGGGTTACATGCTTAGTGTATAGACTCCTTGAACTTCACAACAGCTCCAAGAGATAGCACTATCATCAGCTTCATTTTATAAATGAGAAGTAGAGGCCTAATGCTTTAAATAACTGGCATGTGAAAGTTACTAATGCTACCTGAATATATTTCTCAAGTAATTCATTCTTGCATATGAGAGTATTCATACAGAGTAAGGAATTTAAATATCTTAATATATTCTCCCTTTCTGAAAATTAGGGTAATACAGATGTGAAAATTAGCACAGTAACCAAAAGTTTTCTAAGGAAAACTAACATTGGGCTAAAGAAATCCATCTGCAAAAAACCTGAATCTCTCCTAAAAAAACTGAAAACATATCCCCGTCATCCCTTTAACACCAATTAGTCAAGGGAGTGCTGGTGAAGGCTTGAGTGAGTGGACAGGCCATGTGCAAAATGCCCTTTGAGGACTGTTTTGAAGAGAAAAAAACCCTGAACATTTATGGAAATGTTTGCTCAGTTTAGTAATAAATGTCTGTAACACTGGAGCGTTTGCCAGGATTTCTCCTCACACAATGGCTGCGTGAGCAGTTTTTTAACTTAGGGAACAGCAATAACCATGAACTGAATTCTCAATACTATGTTTTCAAGCAAAGGACTACATGACTATTTCCAGATTTGATTGCTGTGATTCATAAATTCCAAAAGCCTCAAGCTTTTCTGCATCACAATAAAGTTAGGCTTCACTAGTCCCTGTGGAGAGGTAGAAATGAATTGCTTATAAACCTTAGGAAGAAAGCCATCATCAACTTGGACTAAATGAGAAATAAAGACATGTTGGCACCTAAGCAGAATAGGTGAGAAAGAGTTGGATGGAAGCCTGCCATTATGTACAGAAATATACCTTTGTAAAGTGATTTCTGAAGCAAATATTGTAGAACAGAACATGCACACAATATCTGTTCACATTTTAACCTAATGCAGGACTTTTAAAACCAATGCTTCTAATAGACTCCATGGTATAACAATTGTTCTGGTCAATGCCAAGGGTAAATGAGCCGATAAAAAGCACAAATTTCACTGCTAGCAAATGTCATTGCTTTTCTAAGGCTTGTTTTCCCAAAGGCTTAGGTAAGATTTCTTCAAATTTTCTGTGGCTGAATGGAAAGATCAAGTTGATAGGATTATCTAGACTCACTCAAGACAACTGCCAAAGAAAAACTAAAAAGCTTTCAAACATGAGGAAAAGCTTAAGAAGAGACATGTACACATGACTAGATCTGTGGCCACCAAATCTGAAGTGGGCATGAAGCAAGAGGAACAGTTGTTCAAAGACCAGTTAGACAGTTGGATGCTGCAGTATGATGCTTTTACCAGAAATGACAGCCACAGACGTCATTAGAAAACCTGACTCTAGAACATTTGAGTGTGAGGAAAGTGAATAAATGCAGGGGTATTAATCAATGATATTCCTGACTTGACTCTGAAACCTTAAGTAACTTGATACAGTGAAAAGAAGCTGGGACTAAGAATCTTAAAGTGTCATACTAGCCTTAGTAAAACAAAAGCCAAAGAAAGGATTAAAAATAATGATAGCCTCCATGTTCTGTGTGCATACTCTGTGTCAAGCACCTTGAGAAGCTCTTTATGTGCATTAGCTCATTTAATATAATCCTTTCAGCAACATTACTAATCCCATTTAATAGAGGCACATATTTAGGCTCAGAGAGATTTAGGTAACTAAATTTCAAAGGTCACAAAACTTGTAAGGGAGGGGCTGGGATAGAACACAAGTCAGTCTGACTCCAACATATGTCACTTAATGATCCCTGAGAGTTTAAAAAATTCATTATCTTATTTATGAAAAAAGTTTTTCGAAGACCAATTCTCAATCTAAAAATTTCCAAATAATATTCAAATAGCCTCCTAACTGCATGAAACAGAAATGTAGCCAACTATACAAAAATAAAATTCAGTTAGAGATGACATAGAACTGTATTTGGTAACAAAGCACACTGAAAAAGAATCTCTCAGGCAGACAGGAACCACACCCTATAGTCCGTGTTACTTTTGGACAGTTTAAAGTACTACTAAATTCTCAATATGAGTCGAAATACTCCTTCTTTTAACTTCCATTCATGGGTCCCATTCTACTCTTTTTAGACAAAGAAATAGGCTGAAGCCCTTTTCCACATTCTTGGAGGCAGACAGGATATGTTGCCTGTCTTCTCTTACCTAGGTAAAACAGCTTCAGTTTCTTCAACCATTCCTCATATTATAGTTTTCCTGACCCTTGTCCCTGCTGTTTTCATCTAGACTCATTTCTCTTTATGAATATCTTCCCAAGTATGATACCAAACCTGGATTGATACTTCTGGAATGACCTAACCAATAGGGGGTATAGTAGAACCACTAGGGAGCAATTTTGCTATGAATGTTATTACTCCAATCTGAAATCATCTTAGCTTTTTTGGCTGTCACGTACACTATTGGTTCAATCATATTAAGCCCTGAGTCCTTTTTGCACACACTGTCAATCTAGGTCCTAAATATAAGATCCTGTATTTATGTCAATGGAGTTTATTTCCTTATAAAACTTGATTAAATCCTAAACTATCAAGATTGACTTAGGTTACTTCCAGGCCAAAAACTGATACACAGGCTAGACCTACAGAGTTTTTTCTGCCTTTGACATTTTGAACAGCAATGTTCCAGATGGTGGTTGTTCTGTCAAGTTAGGTCCCAGAGTGAGGAAAATACTGTTGCATAATAATGCCCTCCCAGGGTGGACATGCAGTGGGAGCAAGAAATATTCCTTTGTTGTTTTAAGCCATTCAGATTTTAATGTGGCTTCAATTCAGTGTTACTACAATCTGGTCTAGCCTGGTGAATAAAGGATCTTTAGTTTTGCAACATAGCAGCTGACTCCTAGATACTAGATGCTAGTTTCAGCAGTCCACTTCTCTTACTTAATTCATTCTCTCTCTCATAACTCCAAAAGCTAAAAGACAACCTTCCTTCCTTATTCAATGTCATTGGGAAAGAGCTCTTCAGAACTGTGAAATTCACCATTACCCCCACTGTATGTGTACACACACACACACATACACACACACACACAATGCCATTCACAGGTTCTTTTTTCTCTTCAAAAACAGAATTCTGCCAAGCAGACTGGTTTTAAAATTCAAAGATTTCTTAACTCTTGGACTGGTATATCGACTCCCTAGACGGATGCATACAGTTCTTGTCCAAAGGACCACAATTACAGTATCATGCAGACATCCAGATATTCAGCTTAGTTGCACGTGTCATGTTCTTTTGTTCTCAAAATGCCATCAACACACTAGAGAATCCTGTGTTGTTTTCTCTACTAAGTGGTTAGGGTGGGATTATGTTATTGGAAAAGGGAGGGAAATGTTCAAATAAAAATTACAGATGGAATTTCTAACATGTGGCTTGAGGAAACTGACCTTTAACCAAATAGCTAGTCTGAGAATACCCTAGAATAGTAATTTAATGGCTATTACAGGAACCACAGATGGACAACTTCAGCTCATATTAATCAGTTCTGTACCCAAGTAGCGACTGTATGACACATTATGTCACTTAATCACTACTCACTGTCTCCTCGTAATTGCATATGTATTTTTCTTGTTTTCTGAATTAGATTATAAGTAAATAAAAAGCAAAAATATCTTAGATTTCATTTAAACGAACAGTATCTCCTGGCTACACTGAGTCTATACAAACACTTCACAATAAATGTCTTTTTGGTACATTTCTATGATATTTTTGACACTAATAATTAATTTAGCTATCGTGATTAACTAAAAATATAACCAAACCTCAAATAAAACAGAAAACGTGGATTGAGGCATCAAAAATACTTTTAACAGGTAATCCCTAAAGATGGTTTTATTGTTTTCCTTGTAATCTTTTCAAAATAGCTATAAATGTCCCCTTTTTTCATGTTAGTTATTATTCAGATCAGAATCCCTTCATAAAGAAATCAATGACTGTCATATACTTAATTACATAGTTAAATTTCCATTTTAGGAAAAACTGAAGTTTTAATGTATTTAAATTGTTAATATAAATCCAGAGAATGCACAAAAATATTTCCACTGAACCTTTGGATGTCACTAAAATTAGGTTATGTGGCATCTCTTGCACATAAATACTTGACTGAATGTAAAAGAAATGCTATTTCTCTTTGTAGCCCAAGTAACATCAATGCCACTGTGTAAAATTTTCCCAAATAGTTACAATTCATTCTAAGAAAGGTCAAAAATAAAATCAATCCAAAAATGTGTATGGAACCACAAAAGCCAAAACAATTGGAAGAAAGAACAAAAGTGGATGGATCACTCTTCCTGATATGAAACTACATTAAAAAGCTATGGTAATCAAAACATTATGGTACTGGTATAAAAACAGACATACAGATCAATGGAACAAAACTGAGAACCCAGAAATAAACCCATGCATATATAGTAAATCAATTTACAACAAAGAAGCCAAGAATATACAATGGGGAAAGGATAGTCTCTTCAATAAATAGTGCTGAGAAAACTGGACAGCCACATGCACAAGAGTGGAACTGGACTCCTATCTTACACCATACACAAATATCAACTCAAAATGGATTAAAGGCTTGAATGTAAGACATAAAATTATAAAACTCCTAGAAGAAAATATAGGAGGTAAGTTCCTTGACATCAGTCCTGGCAATGATTTTTGGTGTGACACCAAAAACAAAGGTAACAAAGGCAAAATAAACAAGTGGAACTATATCAAACTAAAAAGTATCTGCACAGCAAAGGAAACCATCAAGAAAATGAAAAGGAAACCTACAGAATGGGAAAAATATTTGCAAATCATATATGTAATAAGGGATTAACATCCAAAAATATGTAAAGAACCCACACAATTCAAAAGCAAAAAAAAGTCCAATTAAAAAAGGGAAGAGGAACTCAACAGAGATTTTTCCAAAGAAGACATAAAAATGGTCAGCAGGCAAATGAAAAACTGCTACACATCATTAATCATCAGGGAAATGCAAATCGAAACCACAATGAGATATCACCTCACACCTGTGAGAATCACTATCATCAAAAAGACAAGAGATAACAAGTGTTGGTGAGGATGTGGAGAAAAGGGAATTCTTGTGCACAAGGAATGTAAATTGTTGAAGCCACTATGGAAAACAGTACGGAGGATCAAAAAAATTAAAAACAAAACTACCATATGATCCACCAGTGCCATTTCTGGGTATATTTCCAAAGGAAATGAAACCAGGATCTTGAAGAGGCATCTGCATTTCCATGTTCACTGCAACATTATTCATAACAGCAAGATATGGAAGCAACCTGCATGTCCATCAATGGATGAATAGTTAAGAAGATGTACTGTATATACACAATGAAATATCATTCATTTATGAGAAAGAAAGAAATTCTGACATTTACAACAACATGCAGGGACTTTGAGGACACTACACTAAGTGAAAAGTCACATAGAGAAAGACAACTACTGTATTATCTCGCTTATATGTGGAATCTAAAAACAAAACAAAACAAAATAAAAATAAAAACTCATAGGAAAAGAAATCAAACTTGTGGTT
The DNA here is from genome assembly GCA_029783875.1 of Phataginus tricuspis. Taxonomy (NCBI): domain Eukaryota; kingdom Metazoa; phylum Chordata; class Mammalia; order Pholidota; family Manidae; genus Phataginus; species Phataginus tricuspis. The sequence continues at coordinate 65,361,884 of JAQQAC010009165.1, read as the reverse complement.
TTGGTAGCAGGTGGAGAGTGGGAGAGGGGGAAATAACAGGAAGGTGGTCAAAAGATACAAATTTCCAGTTATAAGAGAAGTACTAGGGATGTAATATATAACATGATGAGTCTAGCGAACAGTATTGTACTATATATGTAGGAAAGTTAAGAGAATAAATCCTATGAGTTCTCATCAAAGGAAAAAATGTTTTTCCTTGCTTATTTTTTTCTGTATTTTCTTCTTGTTATATCCATATGAGAAAATGGATGTTAGCTGAATTTACTGTGGTAATCATTTATACAAATGAAACCATCATGATGTACATCTTAAACTTATACAGTGATATATGTCAATTATTTCTCAAAGTGGGAAAAAAAGGAGTATCACCACCAATTAACTTTAATGAATAAAATAATCAAGTCATTAATAATTTTTCTGACACTTTATCAAATTAAATATAAAATATACTTATATTAATATAGAAATTAAATTATACAAATATCAATATAAATCACTACTTTTAAAATTGAAACTTCCTTCTCAGTGTATGCAGCAAGTACACATGACTTATATTAAACTATAAGTATGCACTTTTTAAAGGAAAAAAGGACAGAGACTAATGAGCTGAAATATTAGAACTGAAAGAGAAATTGCATTATTTGGTGCCAATTTTTGGTTTAGATCAAACATGTATGACCCCTAACCAAACACTGGAAGCTCCCATCTTAGCGAAGATGTGAGTTTAAGGAGATATTACAATTTCTCTCATCTACTTAAAACAAGCAAACTAAATAATTAACACCAGAACACTCCTTATGCCTTGGTTCCAATAAAGCCAAGCGGGAAAATTACCATTGCTTTGCAAATCTCTCCAATAAAATTAACATTAGCAATAAAAATGTTTGGTTTTTATATCTTGATTTTTCTATTTTTTATTTCATCTTCACTGAGGTGCAACTGACATATAAAATTATAATATATATAAAGTATATATCATGGTGATTTAATATATACTGTGAAAGGATTCCCCCCATCTAGTTAATGAAAACATCTGTCACCTCACATATTTAACTTTTTGGGTAAGAACATTTAAATTCTATTCTCTTAGTAAATTTCAATTATACAATACAGTGTTATCAATTATGGTCCCCATTTTTTACATTAGATCATCAGACCTTATTCACCTTACAGCTGGAAGTTAGTACCCTTTGACCAGATTCTTATTTCCCCTACCCTGTGCCCCCAGCAACTACACTGGTTGTCACACCTCAGTTCTTGTTTCCTCCTGGAGAAACTGAAGGCTCAGGGGAGACCTCTCTGTACAGTGCTGTACTGGTCTGGGGCAAGGGGCAATTTGGACGATTTGTGGCCACTTTTCTTACCTTCTAAGAAATGCAGTCTGTCTTGGTCTCTGTGGTGCAGCGGGTTCTTCAACTTTACTCTCATGTTCTAGAATTCCCTTAGTGGTGTCTTGTACATGCATAATTGTTAGACATTCCTCTTGTGAGGGGGAGCAAAGTCAGAAACAACCTATGTCATCATCTTGGTAATATCACTCTAAAACCCAAACTTTCAGAACAAGTAATTAGAATAGTATAATTTACTTGCAAAAATAAGAGAGAGAGAATTTCTTTGCATATTCAGTTTCTCTAAGGAGTTTTAAATAATCTGATATTATTAAGAAAGAATAGATTACTAAAGTAATTAGTGATAACAAGTAACAACTTGGCAAAGTTCACAGCTAGGAATCAAACTGCCCATGTTCCTTCTTAGTTGTCACTAATAATTCTCAGTATTCTATGGGATGAAGATGTGCCAAGGGATCTGGTGGACACTATGAACATCCTCTAGCCTCAGGAAAATAGACACACACATAAACACTTCTACAAGGATTTTTCAGAAAACAATAACACTGAGTTGTGAGCAGTTAAATACACCAATTGAGATCTGGAATTCCATTATTAGAAAGTTTGCAGCTTAAAATAGGATGCCCCATGAGAACAATTTAATAAAATGGCACTGAAAATCTCAAGATAAGCCACAAAAAGCAATAACTCATATGGGTGAAACACTGCATACATAAAAATTTTTAAATAATAGAAAACAGTCCCTTCAGACTAGAACCAATTGACAACTACTTATGATATTCTAATGGGTATCTACTGTATATGCAACTGGTGTGGGTATATCAGGCATACAGAAGAAAGTGTAAGACTTGGTAATTCTTCTTTAGACAGGAATTGCTGACTATCCCCTCATTATCTATTCTTCTCTTCTACCTTAGTAAAGAACCCTTGATTCCTAACTGATCCATTAAGGCACCTAGAATAAAGACTATGTTTTCCAGCCTCCCTTGAAGCCAAGTTCTAAGTTCTGGTCAGATGGATATAAGCACAAGTAAACTGTCCTACTTCTGAGCAGAAGTGTCCTTAAAGGAAGGGAGCTTTCCCTTCCTTGCCCTTCCTCCTTCCTGCTGCTATAAGGTGGACTTCATGGATGGGGCTTCTGCATTCATCTTGGACTTCATAATAACCATGAAAATAGAAGACTCACTTGACAAAACAGCAAGATGGAAGGAACACAGGCCTTCAACATAATGGAGCATCATGCCAGCACTGAATGTCCTATATCCAATTTCTACATGACAGAGAAATAAACTCTTTCTTGTTTAAATGACTATTATTTTGGATACTTGATCACTTACATCCAAACCTAATCTTTCCCAAAGAGCTTATAATACTACTGAGTATTATGAAACTGAGTAAAAGAGCACAGCCAATGTCAACTTAAGAATCAGCTGATAAAAGTTTTCAGCTTGAAATGGGATGCATTTTCCCATAGGACCAATTTAATAAAATGATACTTATGGTCCCAAAATAGTCCACAAAAAGCAACAGCAGAATGTGGTTAAAAAACTTCATGCTTAGAAATTTTTAAACAGTAAAATAAGTAAATAAATATATTTGAGTTTATAGAATCTATAGAGGAATGTTGAAAGAAGAAAAACAGGACTTCTCAATAAATCATACTATTATAACTGGAGAAAAAAAACAATGAAATAGAATTATAAAAATTCATCATAAATCCTGGTGCATTTAGAGTCACCTGGTTAAGTTTTTTAAAATATTGATTCCTGGATCCCACCCCAGACTAAATCAGGACTCTGGTCCAGCATTAATAGTTTACAAAGCTCCTGGTGATTCTAATGTACAGCCACACTTAAGAACCACTGCTAGAGGAAACTGAAAGGACCAGGGCATAGCTAAGTGGAATATCTAGATGGCTTCACGATAATACTTCAGCAGTAATGCTAATAGTTTTTTAAATTTTGTCTAGTTTGATTATAAAACAAGTTGCTTTCGGGTATTTTTTTAACCCAACTATTATCACACATCACTTCTTACTCAAAATTAAGGTCATTTGTGGGTTATAAATGGCCTAAACCCTCTCTTTACTTTTAGTCTAAATACAACATAATTTCTACAAACGCCAAAGCTGAATATCCCTCTTAATCAACTTTTCTCTTAACCTAGTTCTGCAGGCTCCTGTCTCTGAGTTTCTGTCTCTCTCCTTATTTCTCTCTCCACTGACTTTATGTTCTCCTTTCCTTCCAACCTGAGGAGAGGGAAGATACTCCCCTCATCCTCTCGACTGTCCAGGCTCAGAGGAAGACACAGTCCATGAGGTTAGGGGTAGCTAATGATCAGGCTAAAGGCAAAGACTAAGAACCAGAGAGCAGGGCAGCATCAACTGGCATCGGGGAGAGCAGAGTGGGGGTCTCCAGATATAAAGGAAGTTTGCTTACCAAAAAAGGTTCTATTAAAAAATATATTTTTTAGGCAATCAGAGAAATTTTAATATTGACTGGGTGTTAAATGATAAAAAGAATTATTAATTTTGTTAGATGGATGGCATTATAAGAAAAGAATACTTATCAACTGGACATATATAATGAAATATTTACATATGAAATTATATGATGTCTGGGGATTTACTTTAAAATACACTGACCAAAATAAAAGGGAAGCTGAGATCAGTGAAACAAGATTCTCAAAATGTTGACAATTGCTGAAGTTGGATAATTGATACATGGAGCCTATTATACAATTTCATTACATTAATGTTTGAAATGGTTGAAATTTCCCAAATAAGAAACTTAGCTTTAAAATATGATTTCAACCATAGCATTTATGAGGAAAATAACAAAAAGAGACTGTCAAAAATGTTAGAAACTGCTCCCTGGATCAGGCATAGAAAATGTCTAAGTCAGGAGATTAAAGGAGACAGAGATAAGTGGTGTGGAATGATGAAAGATTTCACTGAGCAGGTGAAACTGAAACCAGAACTTAAGAAAATCATAATTTAAAACAATTAAAAGTAAGATAAGTAGGATTTTGATTAGTAGATATTTTTTTAATGAAAATACGAATAACACCAACCCTTAAATCATGATATAGGAGACCAAAATTAGTTAATTTTTACAGAAAAATAATAATGATAATAATAATAATAAAACTAACATCATCTGAGTGCTTACCACTTGCCAAGCATTATGCAAAGCACTTCATATACATTTCTCATTTAAGTCTCACAACAATCCTATGAAGTAAGGGCTATTATTAGCACCCAATCCCTACCACTTTCATATTTGAAGAAACTGAGCTCAGATAGGTAGCTATAAACAGCCCAAAGTCACATGCTAGTAAAAGTCAGAGCTGGGACTTTAATCCAGGTCTGTTTGAATTCAAATCCCAGGTCCTTTAACATCTTGTTATTCTATTCACTTTTGATGCTGCCAATTTCTCTACATATAAGGGATATTTGGGGCTGTGATTACTGGCATTGGTGACTCCCTGTTATTGCCTGGAGTGCTTGAAAAACAATCTAATAAAGAAATGTAGAGAATCCCTCAGAGAAAGGGTTACAAGCAAGGCAAATACAACATACAAGAACAGAAGTACTGTACCTCAGCCAAGTGCTTGTGTAAGCGGAAGGAAAGAGAAAAGGGAATCAGGCACCTTTCACACATCCAGGGGTAATGAAATACTAAAAGGACCAGCTATAGAAAAATTGAGAAATATATAGGCCAGAGTCACACCCTACTGTTGAAATCCATTTGTACTCTAAAGGAGACCCATCTATCCTTCCACTTGTAGGTTCACAGATTGTTCTGTGCTCTCCATGAAACATCTTCCTCAGACAACAAACACCTATCTAGATTTACCTATTAGAATAGAATAAGATAGCTGCCTAGCCTTCCCCAGCTATGTAAGTTTTAAACCTCCACCACCCCCAGCAATAGTCAAAACAATCTCCAATCCTCCTTGAGCAGGCGTGGAAGGCATGGGAACTGGAGAACCAAGGAGCTCTTTCCTGGCCCCTGAAATGTGTATAGTATGAATGATAGATTACTCATGCTGTGGTATTAGGGACTTAGTACACTTGAATAAAAAGCATCAGCTGGTAGCTGAAGGACAAGCTTTTATTTCCCACTTTTGCTACTCTATTATCTTTGGCAAGGCACTTTACTTCTCTAGGGTTCAGATTCTTTATTTGTAAGATTATGATAAAGAATTTTATAACTCATTTTTAGCTGCAGAATCCTTTCATCAAATGGTATCTTCCAGGGAAACTAACACTGTACAACAGACAGTATGTACAACTGCTCTGAGCAGGGTCAAAGGGACCCCTTCCTATGCCCCATTATAATAGATCACGTTAAGGTGCTTCTCAGCTTAGATGTTCCATGGTTACAAGTAAACTCCCTGCAGCCTAAGCAGGAGGCAGGGTCCCACTGGCAGCTGCACCAGAGTATCCTCCAGACCCCAGATGGCTGCCCTCCTTTATCAGTGAGCCTCTTCCTAAAGCAAATAAGCAAAGAAAAAAATCCCACAGAAACAGAGTTCAACGTGAGGATTCAGGGAGCCAAAAGAATACTCAACTTCATCCAGGCAAACTAAAACACATTCCAAGGAAGAGATAAGGTTTATGAAAAGGAAACTAACACAATCACTTAAAAGAATTTCAACATTAAACCTCTCAAGCTAAGCTGCTAGGCCACCGGGAGGCTGCAAAATTTCCAAGGCCAACCCTGAAAGAAAAGACTTCACAGAGACCCATGCCTTGACTTCCTCTCTTGTTTCTCATTGCCCTGAGGACAACCTCTTTCAGGTCCACATGTGTGGGGAGTGGCAGGGCACTGTACACAGCACACGCTTCTCCTGGCACTGAGTGCTACAGGTCCTCAGCATTTTAAAAACAGGGTTATAGGAGGAGTAACTACAAATTAATAAATCTTCAGTTTTACATATATTAGAACAAAGCAGCCAACTCACTAGGGTCCTCAAATGAAAAACACAACACCCTGTTTTTCAGTGTGAAACAACAAATTTTAGATAAATTTGAATTTCAGATAAACAACAAATAATTTTTTAATGTAAGTATGCCTCCAAATATTGCATACTAAAAAGTGTTTCTTATTTATCTGAAATTCAAATTTAACTGAGCATGCTGCATTTTTATTTGCTAAGTATGGAAAACCTAACCTTCAAGATGAAAACATATTCCAGCCATACTTCCAATATCCAAATTATTTTTTAAAACTCCTCCTTGGGAATGGCCTTTACAAGATGAGAAACCTTCCATCCCTGAGCCTCAATGGAGTTAAGGCTTCAGCCTGGAGACTTGATTACATTTCTGAAAACTGCCAAATGTTATTCATTGAGTCTGATGAATAAGAATGATCAAACACAGTGACTCCATCTGAGGCCAAAACATAATGTGTGGTTCTATGTTAATGAAATGAAGTCGTCTTGTGACACTCATTATGCTTACTAACTCCCTACTGCCCACAGAATAAATCCTTAGTTTTGTAATATGGCATTCAGGGTATTCAGCCAAATCTACCTCTCCAGCCTGTGTTTTCACCCTGGTCTGGGGCCATGCAAAGCTACTTGTTATGGATCCTTTCATACTACTTCTCAGGTTGTTGGCTCTACAAAGGAAACCATTTCTGGCCCTATCTATCTGATTGACAAATACATGTCTTTCAAGACTCAGCTCAAATATTATTTTTCCAAAGGCTACCTTAAATCCTTTCTGAAATATGTGGAAGGAAGGATGAAGGGATGGATGGATATATGAACTAATAAAACTTCTCTTTAAAATACTCTTGCCTCTATTCTGAACCCCCAAGCAGTGGTTAAAAATATGGGCTTTGGAGTTAGGCAGACCCGAAATCAAATCCCAATTACATGATTTGGGACAAGAAGTTTAACATCAATGAATAGCAATCCTCTTATTTGTAAAACTGAGATACCATAGGGTATTGAGATGATTAAATAAGATAGGGCATAAAAGCACGTAGCATAGTGCCTAACTCAGGCACTAAAATTTGACAAACTGTAGCTATGGTCTTATTAGTATTACTCCTTCCTTGTGTCCTCTCCATACCCTCATATCATAGAACTCAAACCACTTTACTGCACTTAACTATTTATATAGTGCCTAGACAAAGGTTACTTCTCACTTTTTTTCTTTTTTATCATCAGCCCCTACCATACAGTTCCTAGGGGCACAGAAGAAGAGAACTGAAAGGGAAGGATCTAATATTTATTGACACTAACTATGTAACTGTGGTAGGTACTGTGCAAGACATTTTAATATACTACTTAACCTCAGTATAAGACTTACAAAGTAGGTAAAATTATATCTGTTTAAGAGATGAGGAACTAAATCCTAAAAGGTCCAAGAGTTACTCTGGGTTCAAACTTGGCCAATGACAAATGAGCAGATCTGCATCCAGCTGGGCAAACCACCCACACCACAGAGATTAGTCTCTTTACCTTGTCATTTCCAGCTCTCTCCAGGGTCAGGGTGAATAACTAAGTTTGTGAAAAGGAGTGGAAAGTTTTTTCTTAGTGGTAAGTAAGCTAGGGAGTAAGATAGCAGGGGGAAGAACAGAGGGTAAAGATTAGTCAGGTAATTATAGCATGACATGACATGACTCCACCAAAAAGATGGGTTTCCAAAAAGTTATTTTTACCAAGCTACACAAGAAGCAAGCACCTTTTCAAAAATTTATTTTGACATTGTTAGAAAAAGCATAAAACATAAATGTGATTTGTTCCCACCAGGGGGTTTAAACATTTAAACAATGAAGTATTGACAGAAAGCCCACATGGTGAAGTACATGCCAGGAAGTCACTCAGGCTGGGAGGGGGAAGGAAACTGAGAAGGAATGGGCTGTGCATATTCAGGGAAAAAGAAGTTTTGAACCAGCCAATAAAATTAAGACAAATGTAAAGAAAGCCTAATATGGATATAAAGTGCTTAGGCAACGTCTGCGAAAGAATGTGAACCCTGTAGTACTCAGCCAGTGAGGAACCAGGGGAGGAACTTGCGTACTAAGGAATCAATTGCTTGTAACCACCTTGACTGTGCCTGCTTACCAGACACCCGATCTTGCAAAACCACCATTAAAGCCTCGCTCCACTGTTCTCTTTGTCTCCATGTCCACTTATTAAGTTCGGACCAGTGAGAGTATTTCTCACAACATCACATATGTGTACTTCCTCCAATGCAGTTCAGGAATCATTATTTCAGAGATTTCTGACAAAGAGATGAAACTAATTTATTATTTAGTATTGGTAAGGTCTACTGAAAACTGAATTCTAAGAGACAGATTATAAAAGAAAGCCAAAATAAGAACTAGTACCTGAATCAAGAACTAAACACATTTTTTTTTAATGAACTTTAAACCAAACATTTGCAGAATACTTAAAATGCTTCCATGGATAGAGCCCCCACATAACAGTTTGAAAACACTTGACTGGCTATTCTCTAGGCTTTTCCTAGCACTGTATTTCTATGATTAATAAAGTGTCTGTATATCAGATCCGGACTCTGAAGAAGAAGGACTCAGTTCTTTGGTTCGCAGAAACCATAGGTCCATGAGCCTCAGCCAGGCTGGAGCCAGTTCTGTCCTCAAAGAGTCCTCTCCTGCAATGCAAACAACCTGATGTTGTTTTCTCTTCCTGGATGAAAAAGAGTATGCATAGATTTATCTTTGATTGTCAATTTCCTCGTTGAGATCATGTCCCTATTATAATGGAAGTGTTTTGCTGAGAGCTATTCATAGTTATTTCCTTCAGGAGTGATATACTCTGTTTCTGCTAAGAGCAAGGAAACCCACCAGCTTCTTCCTGGCAAACCTTTACTACTTACATAAGAAACTGACTTACAGACATAGCATGGTCATATATAAGGTAAGAGGGTGGGTGATGGGTCCAGGAAATGGGAAGAAGGTGAGGTGATTTTACTTTATTCTCCTGCAACCCCATCACTGCATTTCTGTGGATAAGAAACAGAGGAGAAAGGTGCCCCTGTGGTTTCCCCCTCCTTCACAACTGTCTAAAGCTCTCCTCTTCAAGGCAGAGAGGATTTTAGATTAAGAGAGACTTAAGAAACATACAACCAAATAAAATGAATAGCCCTTTCTTGGGCTTTAATTGGAAAAACAATAAAAAAGAAATGTTAAGGCCATCAGAGAAATTTGGATATGAACTTGCTATTACATAAACATTCAAGAATTATTGTTAATTTTGTTAGGTGTGACATAGCATAGTTATATCAAAATATGTCCCTTTTTTTTAGTTGCATCCTGGAGCACTTAATGAAATGTCATTCTGTCTACATGTAAGGGTATGTTTGAAATTTTTCACGATAGTTTCAAGGAAGAGGTAAATTATATGACAGATGTTGATGGCTGTTCAAACTAGAGGATAAGTTCATGGAGGTTCACTGAACTCCTTACTTTTGTGTGTTTGGAAATTTCCATAATAAAAAGCTTATTTGGAAACCTTTGAAATGCAACCCAGTCCTTGACTTAACCACACATCCATGCTTTTTATTTCCACAATTTCATTACATTGATTTATCACCCCAATGATTGGCAGCAGAGTGCAGTGGTTAAGTTGCAGGCTCTACAGCTACACTATCTGGGTCCAAATCCTAGCAGTGCCCATTTATGAGAGTTCTTTAACCTCTAAATCTCCTCATCTGTAAAATGGGGGGAATAAGATTTACCTTTTTGGACTATTATGAAGATAAATGGGTTAAAAATGTATTTAGAATAATACCTGGTATTGAGCAGGGCTTACTATTATGCACCCAATTTTAGTCATTATCATTGTTAGTTAAGGAACTTCTGAAAGCAGGAGTTACTCTACAACATCATCTAGTCCAATTCCTTTGTTTAATAGAAGAAAAACTTAAGGTCAAATTTTTTAAATAAAAGAGAAAAACAATAACTGCCTAAGTGTTAAGCAGAAAGCAGAAATGAGAGGGATGAAAAGGAGAAAGGGTCCCCCAAAGATGACTCAGGGAGTCGATCAAATAGAGCCAGAAAGCCAGAAATGACTCAGAGAGTTAATGAAATGAAGCCACAGTCTTAGAGTGACTCAGGAAATGTACAGGGTCTCCCCAGATAAGAAACATCAGAAGCACAGGCACAGCACAGCCCCTGTCCTCATTTCACCAATCAGGACAAGCCGAGAGAGCTGACAGCTGTCAATCAAGGACCTCTCTGCCTTGCCAAAACCACATAAAAGAAGCCTCAGAATGAACACCCAGGCCTGTCTTATCTTACGCAGGCCCGCTCTTTGACTCCATGCAGAGTGTATTAAAACTTACTTGGTTTTCTTGACTCTGGTCTCTCGTCTCACTGTATCTGACTTTCATGTGACACCAAGCCTAGTCCTTTCCTTCCTACATAAGGACACAAAGCTGGATAAAGGCTTTTTACAGCAGATTAGAATTCAGCTTTCCTAGAATCCAGGCTAAATCCTTTCCTCTATATTTTATTCACTTTAATATATACTCAACATTGAACTGAATCAGTATCTACCATGTTCTCTGTTTAGTACTAAGTAAAAAATTAGAGTTTTTCTCTTAATACACCAACTAGTTGTAAAATAGTAGTAAAACTAGATTTTGTACAATGACTTAGCTTTTCAAAGTTCTAACAAGTTCAAGGACAGAAAAAACTAATCTCTGAAGATAGAAATCAACAGTGACTGCCACTGGGTGGGAGGGATTTATAGAAAAGACATATAAAAGGGACATGAGAGAACTTTCTGGGGTGACAGAAATATACTATATCTTGTTGGGGTCTTGGTTACATGGATGTATACATTTTTAAAAACCCATCAAAATCTATGCTTAAGAGGTATGCTGTAAGTAAATTATAACTCAAAATTTAAAAAATCTTTCTACATACATATATTTCCCTAGCTTCCTAACACTGTTAGCTACAGCAAATAGACTTTTCTTGACAGTTGAAATTAGAAGTTCTAAAAGGGCATGTTCAAAGATATATAAAGCAAAGTTAAAGCTAGAAATAGGTCTCCCGAGTCTTGGTCTAATATGACTTCAAGAATAAACTGAAACAACACACAGTATTAGTGTAAGTGGGAAAAGAGGGGGCAATAGAAGAATTGCCAGCCTTCCCTGGAGAAAATCTGAGGAAGATAGAGATCAACACTGGAGAGATGCATCTAAGAAGGCTACATGGGTGAAGCAGGATGTATTTGAGCCTGTTTCTGACTCATCTACTCTGGTGGCATCCGCCCCTTTGGGTCAATATGTCTCAGGCTGTTTGAGGGCAAGAATCACATTGCCTGCAGTGAACTCCAGGCATAAATACTGTCACTTTGACTTGTCCTCTGAGCCCTCTAATTCTGCTTTTTCATTCCTCCTCTCAACTCCTTTCCAACGAGCTCTCAGGAAACTTCAATCCTGTAGAGATAAATTCTGAGCCAAGTGTCTTTTCTTTTCCTAATGCCTTAAGACTAAGCCCCAGGCATTCTGTGGGATACAGTAAGTGTTCAGTGGCTAAAATAAAAGTCCATTGTGCCTTATTCTTCCCTCCAGATCTTATCAATGTGGAAAATAATGCCCATGCTTCACGCAATGGCAAAGAACAGTACAATGTGGTCTTTAATCTGTCCTTCAGTGTTTATATGTGAGCCATTTGGCACCAAGTAACCAAACAGGGGTTTAGTTAAGTGGGGAAAAAGTTGTCACTTTCACACAATGCATCTGAGCTGGGCAGTGTGATACCACTACTGTCTTAAGGTAGAACTACCCACTAAGGAGTTCTAAATTGTTCCTGCTTTTATTGGTTTCGATAGCCTGTGGTTCAGCTGCACGTAGCTGAATGACTCAGTAGCTCACTGATGTATACAATCCTCAGGTTCTACAATGTACTAGCTTTTAGGACTGGAAGTTTCCTCTGAGATCCAGGGGTGTGGGTAAGAGGTGGGACAGGGAAGGGGCAAGGATGAGGAGTGGCCCAGTTACACAGCAGATCTGCCAGAGCTTGTGACCTCAATCTGTCTTGTGGAAGTTAATATGCAATTAATATTTGATTATTCCCTGGCCTGCTTGGTCTGTAATTGTTCCATCTCTGGTGGCTTTGCTTGCCTAACAACAACAAAAGCTCCTATGGAGAGATTTTATCATAGTGCTTAGTCCTAATGGCTACAACTACATACCTTTCTCACAGCTACATTTCATGAGCACCTACAAGCGCCAGACATGGGATTCTCACAATGATCCTATGAGACGGGCATTAGAATCCTCATTTTACCAACAAGAAAACCAAGGCAGAGATTAAGTAGGTAGTGGGCAGTGGCAGAGCTATGATTTGATTTTATGACTAAAAAAATATTAATACTTTTCATTAGTCCACACCTCTCATGGCTTTTCCATAATAAGAAAACTTGTAGCTTCAATTACCTATATAACTCTCAAACACTGGTGATTCCTTTCTATCACATTAAATAAACTTTTCAAGCTACCTTTGGCATTATTTGTCTTAGCGCTTCTTTTAGAAAAGCAAGAAATGGAACTGTCCCAATTACCAAAGGCTGAATATTTCCTTTTTTTTTTGTCCTGCTAGATCCATTTTCTCTGTTTTCCACTCAGCTTTGTGCCCTGGAAAACAGCCTTTATGGGCTACACCACTTAGTTAATCCCTGCCCTCTGGCCTGCAGTTGAGCTTAAACAAAGGGAGGCACTGTATGGTGGTCAAGGGAGGCAAGAGAGTGTTTGTGATAATGTTTTTCCTGTTCTTAAATTCTGACATTGTTGGACACAAGAGAGGTCCTTCAGGTTGGCTTCATTTGGCACCTGCTCCTACCCTGTGGTCTAGAATCATAACGATTCCCTTTGAGGTGAAACTTCTCCCTTCGTTTGCCCATTCAATTTAGAGTTCCAACTTCTCCCCACTTTCCTAGCCCCAAGGTGCTTTAACATACCTTGTTATTTTCCCTTAAACCTATTTGATCTCTGTAAATAATTCCTAAATTAAACCTTCCTCAATTAGACCATTTGAGGATCTCAAGTAGTTCCTGCAGGGATTCAGAATGATACAACCTGAGCCCTAAAATCTCCTTAGTGCTCTGGATCATTGAACAAATACAATATGCTTTTTCACACATACATTTATATATTCATTCCACAAATACTTGTTGAGCACCTATTGTGTGGCAGGCACTAGGTTTACAATGGTGACAGATATGGCCACTGCTCTTCTACAGCACTAAATAAAGTAGGGTAGCCAGATTAAACAGAAAATCTTACAAACCAGGGGAACGCTATAATTGTGCCATGTGCCATGGCTCCATGAGGGCTAATGATAGGAGCTGATACAGTCAGGGAGATCAGAAAAAGCATATCTGAAGAGGGAAAAATTCAGCAGATCTCTAAAAGACAAATATGCGTTTATTGGGCATAGAAGGAAAGAAAGCTCATTCCAGGCAGAAGCTGATGGATGACAAAGGCTTGTGTGGCTGGAACACAGAAAGCAGGAGTGTGCTTGAGGAAAGTGAAGCTGAACAGGCTTTGTAGGACATATTTTTTAAATTGGTTTTATTCTCTAATTACAGTGTGGAGACTGGACTGGATGGCCAGAGAAGACTGAGCATAGACCTGGTAGGAGTCTATTACTGAAGTAGACAAGATGAGAATTAATCTAAATGGTGGCAGGAAAAACAGAGAGCAATTTGGATAGATTTACCCTTGCTGGGGAGATTTCAGTGCCTGGTTCCTTATATACATTAATACAACTATCTTAGATCAATGAAAATCTCAGCAAATGGAAAAATGCTGCCTTCTCTTTGTGGGATGGGGTTCAAGAAATATTATTCTAGATCTAAGAAGGAGGGTAAGATTCAGTAATGCAGTTATATACACAGGCTCAGGACATAAAAACTGTCCCCATAATGACTTCCTGCCTTGCCTCTAATAATCTTCAGTGCTTAGAAATGACATAAGAGGGAGAGACTGAGCTCTAGAGAGAACTGAGATACTCAGAGAGACCTGAGTTCCCTTGCTCCCTTACTGCCTACTGTGTTGACTGTGCAATTCATTATCTGATCTTTACATTTCTCTTCTGTAAAATGAGAATAATAAGAATTTAAAGGGCTATTGTATGGATTAAATTAGATAATGTATATGTACACATATGCTGTTAGCTAACTCAAGTAACAAAATACTCGGATTTAAAAGGATTTAAACAAAGAGAACTTATTATCTAATATAGTAGAAAGTCTTAAGTATGACAGATCTCAAAGTTGATTGACTCAGCAGGTTAATTAACTTCTTTCTTATTTTCTCCTCTGTCACCCTTGATCTGTTGTTGACTGTCTGGAGCTGGCTCCCCTCGTGATCATAAGTTAGAAGTGTCACATTTAAAGAGAAAAACATCTAAAAGAGAAAAGAATGATCTTTTCCACTACTGCCTATATAAATTGAGAGATCTTTGCCAAACAGCAACAGATTTGTATTTCATTAACTGTAACTCAAATGTAAGATACACAGGGGCAGGAATTTTTGTCTGTTTTGCTCACCAATGTATCCAACATTCAAAATGGTGGTTAGACCTCAATAACTATTCTTTGTTCCAGTGGACTGTATATCTAACTCTAATCCAACCCTAGTAAGAGAAGTGGGATTACCATATTTTCACTTTTTCTGTAAAAGGCAAAATAATAACAATTTTAGACTTTATAGGCCTACACAATCTCTGTAGCATGTTCTTCTTTAATTAACCCTATAAAAATATAAAAAAGATTCTTAGCTCATAGGTCTTCCAAAGCAGTCCTGAGACTAGATGGACTTCAAGCCATAGTTTGCTGAGCTCTGGCTTAGAGTAATCATGCAGGCTGAAACGGATGGAGAGTTGAGCACCATGACCAGCAGAAAATGAACAACACTCAGCAGAGTCCTCAATGTTTAAAAAGCACTCAATAAATATTAGCTGCTATTGTTTCTGATGATACTATTATTTTCCTTGTTCTTGTTATTCTAGGAGAGCTGGACTCTGGAGACCTCTGCTCTGTGATAAACCTGACACAGGTTGTTGACTGACTCTCTAACCCTGGACTGAAGCAGCATCTGGGGTATAAGTCATGTCAGCATAGAAGACATACCATATAAGAATAAGTAAACAAACAGAAAACAATAAGCTCAGGGTCAAAAACCAAGATTCAAAAAATTAGTAGAGGGCATGATAGTTGTATTATGGTGGAAGAAATGAGTTCTGTTCTCAAATATTAGAAAATTCAAGGTTAAAATGTAAAATAAGTTCCTTTACTGGCTCAGAGTCTTGAATAGTCTAAAAAGAAACCACTCTCCTCATGGTAAAACCCTCGATGTTGGGGGATTGGCTTAAAGCTGGTGGCATGAGAGGCGAGACATAAACCTCCTCCAAAACCACATATAATATGAAAATACAGAAAATACAAATAATCCTGAAAGAGCAACAGGAAAGAAGGCTGTGTCAGACTGCCTACATCTGGGGAAAAGAGCAGACCTCACAGAAAGGGTAAAGTACCAAAGCCCCAATCCAGCAGGACCCAAGCCTTCCCCCAAGCCAGCTCACTGGCAAGTGGGGAGAAGGGAGAGGCCTAGGACTGATGAACACCCAGCCCTGGAGATCTTCTCTGAGAGCACCAACCTACATCACATGGTGTTCTGGAGATTACTGGGGTTGAAAAGCTAAGACCAGTGGAATATTTGGAGAGACTGAGATTCCAGCCATTTGTGGAGAACAGGAACCCACAACCAGCTGCTCTGGGACAAAGGAAAGGTGGGCACTCTGAGAGACATGCCAGTGCGAGAGGGCTGATAAAGGGGCAAGGATTGCACAGAGCTTGCTGCTCAGAAGAAAGGACAGGTGGAAAAAATTATTCCAGCACACTCAGCCCAGCAGGTTGGGAACTTTCAGGAACTTCAGGTGCTCCATCCCTCTGGCTGTTAACGCAACTCCAAAACCCCCACCATGATAAACAGCCTGCAGCTCCTTCCCCCTGGCTGGCACTGGCTTGCAAACCTGATGCCCTCAGCATTGCACCAGACCATACAGAGGGCAGCCCCCCCATAGCATCTACAAGGGCATAGCATAAAGGCTTCTCCTTGCGTGCTTACCCACTACCCTAGCAGTGGAGGCAGGCACTGCAGCCGGGAAGCAGAAAAGAGCTCTCTCCTCCTGGCAGGCAAGAGCTCTTTCCTCCCAACAGGCACCACTGTGGTTTTCCTGTGACCACCGCCATCAATCCAGGCTAGCCAGAGGGCAGGCCCGCTTAAAGCAGCTACAGGGGCATATCAAAGAGGCTACTCCCCCGCACATACAGCTCACTGGCCCTGACAGTGAAGGAAGGCACTATGACCGGGAAGCAGGAAAGAGCTCTCTCCTCCTGACAGGCACCAACACCATTCACCTGTGACCCTCACCATCGCTCCAAGCAGCTCCAGAGAATAGCGGGCACTAGAGGGCACCACCTATACCAAGTTATTACTACAAATATGAAACATCAAAAGAACCTGGTACAAACCAAAATCCCACAAACACCAGAAAGAAGGCCAAGTGAAAATGAACTCAACAATCTTCCTGAAAAAGATTTCAAAATAAAAATAATAAACATGCCCACAGAAGTACAGAAAAATAGTCAAGACCTCAGGAAGAAATACAAGAAAAAGGCAGAAATTTTGAAAAATACAGTATATGAAATGAAACATACATTGGAGGGATTTAAAACCAGATTAGATGAAGTAGAGGAGACAGTAAATGAAATAGAAAATAGAGAACAGGAATATAAAGAAGCTGAGGCACATAGAGAAAAAAGAATCTCTAGGAATGAAAGAATATTGAGAGAACTGTGTGACCAATACAAGCGGAACAATATCCACATTATAGGAGTATCAGAAGAAGAAAAAGAGAGAAAAAGGGATAGAAAGTGTCTTTGAGGAGGTAATTGCTGAAAACTTCCCCAATCTGGGGAAGGAGATAGTCTCTCAGGCCATGGAGATGCACAGATCTCCCAAAACAAGGGACCCAAGGAAGACAACAACAGAGTATTGAAAGCAGCCAGAGAGAGAAAAAATATCACATAAAAAAGAAAAACCTATCAGGCTATCATCAGACTTCTCACCAGTAATCTTACAGGCCAGAAGGGAGTGGTATGATATATTTAATGCAATGAACAAGAAGGGCCTCAAACCGAGAATACTTTACCCAGCAAGATTTTCATTTAAATTTGAGGGAAGCATTAAACAATTTCCAGATAAGCAAAAGTTGAGGGAATTCACCTCCCACAAACTGCCTCTAAAGTGCATTTTAGAGGGACTGCTATTGATGTAAGTGCTCCTAAGGCTAAGTAGCTATTATCAGAGAAAATAAAACCAAAGTAAAGGAATTATACCAATTAATGATTAGGCAATGGCAAAATTATATCAACTACCCAAAAGTCAGTCAAGCACAAAGAGTATAGAATATGAGACCTAATGTATAAAGAATGGAGGAGGAATAAAAAGAATGCAGAAAAAAAATAACCTTTAGATTGTGTTTGAAATAGCTTAATAAGTGAGTTAAGTTAGACTGTTAGATAGTAAAGAAGCTACCCCTGAACCTCTGGTAACCATGAATCCAAAGCATGCAATGGCAATAAGTACATATCTATCGATAATCACCCTAAATGTAAATGGTCTGAATGCACCAATCAAAAGACATAGAGTCACTGAATGCATAAAAAACAAGACCCATCTATATGCTGCCTACAAGAGTCTCATTTCAAACCCAAAGACATACACAGACTGAAAGTGAAGGGATGGAAAAAGATATTTCGTGCAACTAACAGGGAGAAAAAATCAGAAGTTGCAGTACTTGTATCAGACAAAATAGACTTCAAAACAAAGAAAGTCACAAGAGACAAAGGAGGACATTACATAATGATAAAGGGGTCAGTCCAACAAGAGGATAGAGCCATTATAAATATCTAAGCACCCAACACAGGAGCACCTATATATGTGAAACAAATACTAACAGAATTAAAGGGGGAAATAGAAAGCAGTGCATTCATCTTAGGAGACTTCAACATACCACCCACTCCAACAGATCAACCAAACAAAATAAGTAAGGAGACAGAGGCACTGAACAACACATTAGAACAGAAAGACCTAACATATATCTAAAGAACAGTCCACCCAAAAGCAGCAGTATACACATTCTTCTCAAATGTACATGGAACACTTTCAAGAACAGATCATATACTAGGCCACAAAAAGAGCCTCAGTAAATTCAGAAGGATTAAAAATGTACCAGTCAGCTTCTCAGACCACAAAGGTATGAAACTAGAAATAAATAATGCAAAGAAAACAAAAAAGCCCACAAACACATGGAGGCTTAATAACATGCTCCTAAATAACCAGTGGATTAATGACCAAATAAAAACAAAGATCAAGCAATATATGGAGACAATACTTACCTCAGGAAAGAACCATCCCACATGAACAGTCTAAACTCAGAATTAACAGAACTAGATAAAGAAGAACAAATGTGGCCCGAAGTCAGTAGACGGAAGGACATAATAAAGATCAGAGCATAAATAAATAAAATTGAAAGGAATAAAACAATAGAAAGAATCAATAAAAGCAGGAGCTGGTTCTTTGAGAAAATAAACAAACTAGGCAAACCCCTAGCCAGACTTATCAAGAAAAAAACAGAGTCTACAGATATAAACAGAATCAGAAATGAGAAAGGAAAAATCACTATGGACACCACAGAAATACAAAGAATTATTAGAGAATACTATGAAAATTTATATGTTAACAAACTGGATAACCTAGAAGAAATGGACAACTTTCCAGAAAAACACAATCTTCCAAGGCTGACCGAGGAAGAAACAGAAAATCTGAACAGACCAATTACCAGCAATAAAATGGAATTGGTAATCAAAAAACTACCTAAGAACAAAAACCCTGGACCAGAATGGCTTCACTGCTTAATTTTACCAAACACTTAGTGAAGACATAATACCCACTCTCCTTAAAGTTTTGTAAAAAGTAGAAGAGGAGGGAATACTTCCAAACTCATTCCATGAGGCCAGCATCACTCTAACACCAAAACTAAAGACCCCACAAAAAAAGAAAATCACAGCCCAATATCCCTGATGAACATAGATGCAATAATAACAAAATATTAGCAAACCAAATTCAAAAATACATCAAAAAGATCATCCATCATGATCAAGTAGGATTTATTCCAGGGATGGTTCAATAATAGAAAATAAATCAACACATACGCCACATCAACAAAAAGGAGAAAAACCACACGATCTCCAAAGATGCCAAAAAAATGTTCGACAAAATTCAACATCTATTCATGATAAAAACTCTCAACAAAATTGGTATAAAGGGCAAGTTCCTCAACACAATAAAGGCCATATACTACAAACCCACAGCCAACATCATACTTAACAGCAAAAAGCTTTCAGCTTTTCCTTTAAGATCAGGAACAAGACAAGGATGCCCACTCTCTCCACTTTTATTCAACATAGTACTGGAGGTCCTAGCCATGGCAATCAGAGAACACAAAGAAATAAAAGGCATCCAGATTGGTAAAGAAGATGTTAAACTGTCACTATTTGCAGATGACATGATATTGTACTTAAAAAACCCTAAAGATTCCTCTCCAAAACTTCTAGATCTAATATCTGAATTCAGCAAAGTTGCAGGATACAAAATTAGTACACAGAAATCTGTTGCATTCCTATACACTAATGATGAACTAGCAGAAAGAGAAATCAGGAAAACAATTCCATTCACAAGTACATCAGAAAGAATAAATACCTGGGAATAAACCTAACAAAGGAAGTAAAAGACCTATACCCTGAAAACTATAAGACACTCTTAAGAGAAATTAAAGAAGATACCAATAAATAGAAATACATCCCATGCTGTTGGCTAGGAAGAATTAATATTGTCAAAATGGCCATCCTGCCTAAAGCAATCTACAGATTCAATGCAATCCCTATGAAAATTCCAACAGCATTCCTCAATGAACTAGAGAAAATAGTTCTAAAATTCATATGGAACCACAAAAGACTCCGAATAGCCAAAGCAATCCTGAGAAGGAAGAACAAAGCTAGGGGGATTATGCTTCCCGACTTCAAGCTCTACTACAAAGCCACAGTAATCAAGACAATTTGGTACTGGCATAAGAGCAGACCCATAGACCAATGGAACAGACTAGAGAGCCCAGATATAAACCCAAGCATATATGGTCAATTAATATATGATATAGGAGCCATGGACATACAATGGGGAAATGACAGCCTCTTCAACAGCTGGTGTTAGCAAAACTGGACAACTACATGCAGGAGAATGAAACTGGATTATTGTCTAACCCCATACACAAAAGTAAACTTGAAATGGATCAAAGACCTGAATGTACATCATGAACCCATAAAACTCTTAGAAGACAACATAGGCAAAAATTTCGTGAATATACACATGAGCAACTTTTTCCTGAACACAGGCAAGGGAAACAAAAGCAAAAATGAACAGATGGGACTACATCAAACTAAAAAGCTTCCATACAGCAAAGGACACCATCAGCAGAACAAAAAGGCATGCCACAGTATGGGAGAGTATATTTGCAAAGGACATATCTGACAAGGGGTTAACAGCCAAAATATATAAAGAACTCACATGCCTCAACAACCAAAAAGCAAATAACCCGATTAAAACATGGGTGGAGGATATGAACAGACAATTCTTTGGAGAAATTCAGGTGTCCAACAGGCACATGAAAAGATGCCTCACACTGTTAATTATCAGGGAAGTGGAAATTAAAACCACAGTGAGATATCACCTCACACCAGTTAGGATGGCCAGCATCAAAACGATTAAGAACAACAAATGCTGGCAAGGATGTGGAGTAAGGGGAGCCCTCCTACACTACTGGTGGTAATGTAAATTAGCTCAACCATTATGGAAAGCAATATGGAGGTTCCTCAAAATACTAAAAATAGAAATACCATTTGACCTGGGAATTCCACTGCTACTAATTTACCCAAAGAATGTAACTTATCAGATTAAAAAATACATATGCACCCCTATGTTTATTGCAGCACTATTTACAATAGCCAAGATATGGAAACAACCTAAGTGTCCATCAGTAGATGAATGGATAAAGAAGATGTGGTACATATACACATGGAATACTATTCAGTCATAAAAGGAAACAAATCCTACCATTTGATTTGAATGGAGCTGGAGGGTATTATGCTAAGTGAAACAAGCCAGGCAGAAAAAGACAAGCACGAAATGATTTCCCTCATTTGTGGAGTATAACAATGAAGCAAAATTGAAGGAACAAAATAGCAGCAGATTCACAAACTCCAAGAAGGGATGAGCGGTTACCAATGGAGAGGTGAGGGGGAAGGTGGGTGGAAAGGGAGGGAGAATGGGATTGAAGGGCATTACGATTGGCACACATGGTGTAGGGGGCAGTCGCAGGGAAGACAGCATAGCACACAGAAGACAAGCAGTGACTCTGTGGCATCTTACTATGCTGATGGACAGTGACTGCAATGAGGTTTGGGGGGGATTTGATAATATGGGTGGCTGTAGTAACCACAATGTTTTTCATGGGAAACCTTTATAAGAGTGTATATCAATGATATCTTCATTAAAAAATCCTATGTCATTGTATGTACAATAGAATTCTTTTTCCAGAAGTCCTCGCTATGACATTTTAAAAATCATTGCTTTTAAGGTTTGTAGATGACATGCCATCTTCATTGTTTATATAATCTCATCTTTAACAGCAGTCCATTGAAGCTAGGAGAATGGTATTATTATCCTCACTCACTGATGATATTAAAAACATTTAACAACCAATGTGGCTTGGGACCAACCAGAGCCTGGAATGGGGTGGGTCCTCAATGACCCCTGCTGAGCTTCATACCCTTTTGTTGCTAAATTACAGGGAGGTGGGAAAGGATCAGTTAGAGTGGTTATTCATCAAACAGTACTGAAGGATTTCGATATTTAATAAGCAGTATGGTTGTACTAGTGTGTACCAGATGACTGTCAGCCCCACATACTTTTGCCAAGAAAGAAAAAAATTGACATGGCTTTTCTAGGACTATGTACCATAAATGGCAGAGCTTGGATTTAAAGTTAGTCTTCAAAGATCCCAAACCTCTACTGTTACTGACTTTCTTTACTTGTGTGTTCTTTCTCACATCCGTGGACCACCCTAATCAGTGACTCACACCAGGGAGAAGAATACAGTAGTTAGAGACAAAAGACTTACATTCAAGTCCTACTTCTGTTATTGATTAATTGTGAGACCTTGGGTAATTCACTTGATCCTACAAGACTGAGTTTCTTCACTGGGGAAATTATAGTAACAATGTCAGCATAGGAGGGCTGAAGAAAAGCTTTATAAAATATTAAATGCTATTCAGATGTCAGCCATTCACGTTATACACAGATTGGCAGTTTTCATCTTAAAAATCTGAATGCTGGGACTGGAATTCTTTTTCCAAATGAGAAAACTCAGACTTCTGAGAGAATTGAATTACTTGCCGAATGTCACACAGCTATAATAATAGAGCCAGGACTGATTTCAAAGCTCTTGACTTCCATTCAGGGCTCTTTGCTCAGCAGCCTCCAAATTCACCTCGTAGGCTGACTACAAAGATGGAAATGTGGATGATCTTAACTTACAGTCATAGCACCGTCGGCAGGCCCTTGTCAGCAGCTCATTCCAAGACTGCAGGAAGGCCTGCTTCTGGCCCAGCACACATCTGTAGTTCAAGGCGCCCCCAGCCAGTTTGCTAGGTCTCTACAGCAGCAGCAGGCCTGCAAGTCACTCCAGAGGCTCTGGATGTGGAATAGCAGAATGTGGTGTTAACGATATTTCTGCTAGACACAGCAGATGGAAGACAGCATGGATGGGGACAGTGCCTGCAACACAAGGGTGACTTCCAAAGCCTCATCTGCCACAGGCCAAAGGGGTCATCCATCCTAGTGTGACAACTGCCAAGGGTTATTCTCAGCCTAGTAAGATTCAGCCTATGTTGCCTCAAAAAGATAACCCTCAGTGAAAAGCAACAGAGAGTCAAATGATACAGATGTTGCCCACTCCTAGAACTTGAGTAAAGTAAGGTGGTTTTGTGAAATAAGACTGGCTTTGGAGTCAGACAATTTTTGAATTCAGAAACCAGGACTTTCATTTACTAGCTATGGTAGTTATTTGCACTGTCCCCAAAATTTCTCACCCAGTCCTCCGGGTACATGATAGAGCCATGCTTCCTAGCCTGCCTGTGGTTAGGTAGAGTCATGTGACTGATCCTGGCCAAAGCATGATGAAAAGAAGAAATGTATGTCACCTCTAGACCAAGCTTTTATTGCTGATGACACTCTCTAGAGATGTCTTTTCCTCTGGTACAGCAACACTTGTGATGGCTGCTGCTCTGCAGCCTGCATCCCTAAGTACAATGAGCACAGCCCTCCTGCTGACTCACTGTGAATGTGGGACACAAGCAAAAAATAAACCTTTGTGTTTTAAGTCCTGAGAAGTGGAGGTTGTTTACTACCACAGCATAATCTAGTCTATCCATATTGGATTCAAAGTTAGTCTTCAAAAAATAATGTGAAATGATAGTTAATCCAAACAGTTATTTTTGTCTTGGAGATGTTTTTAGATTTACACCTGACTAGTTAGATTTATTGCAAATCAGATACATTAGCTATAAGATTTTTCATAAATTAATTTTTCTGAGCATGAGCTTCTGATGTGTAAGGATGCATACCTTTTAAGGTTGTGAGGGTTACAGCTCCTAACACATATTTGGTTATTGTTAGCTATTACTATTGTCAAGCTATAACTATTGTTAGCTATTGTTATTGTCAAAACAGGGAGAAATGAAGGTGGAAGCAAGAAATCCTTAAGCAAACACGCAGTTCACAGACTCCACTCAGTCAGTCACCTAGACATAGAGCTTTGGCAGCCAGGGCAGCCAGCCAGAAGAAGGCCCAAATACCTTCCATCACTCATTCATTCCTTCATTTTATAAATACATATTATCTACTTACTATGTGACAGACACTGTTTATGCAATGGAAATATAAGAAACAAGTTCAAGCTCTTTTGAACTTTACCTATAAAACACCTCATGTATTTCAATGGCTGCTTTCCAGATTACCTCATTGTATCCTCAGAGAAAACAAGGAGCTTAGAAGTTGATCCTTTGCATTTTGCATTTTAGGGATTGGCATTTTAGGAATTTTTAATT
This sequence comes from Phataginus tricuspis, assembly GCA_029783875.1. Lineage (NCBI taxonomy): Eukaryota > Metazoa > Chordata > Mammalia > Pholidota > Manidae > Phataginus > Phataginus tricuspis. The sequence goes on along the minus strand of JAQQAC010009165.1, from coordinate 65,337,252 downwards.
CCTTGGAAATATTTTCACATATTTTAACATATTTAATCCTCACTGCACTCTTACAAATAGGTGAGGAAGTTATTACTATGTAAATTCACAGATGGGGAAATTAAGGCTGGGGAAAGTTACCTTGTTTTTGTTAGCATCCAGCTACTCAGTGGCACTGCTACACTCTCAGTTCCTCATACAGTTTGATTTTTAAATCCCAGGTTGGCAATAAAAACTTGTACTACCATCTTGCCCAGGGATACTCCTGGATAACACTTAAAGTGCTTTCGATGAAATATAAGAATGGAGTTACTCTATGGTTATAGTAATAATAAACTACCACAAATAGGATGCTCAACAAAACTATCCTATACCAAATTCTGCCTACTAATAGATCAAATTTCAGGAAGTTTCTACTTCACAACTCCATGTATGGAAAGAGATCCAAGCACACCTCTAACGTAGGCATTTTAACCACATTGGTACAGTATGCAAGAAGAAAAGACCAACACAGATATTATCTGTCTTCTGTTGTCTTCTATTGGAGAAAATGTCCTAAAAAGCTAAGCCACACCCAGGGCCCCACCAAAGCTCAATATCTTACTCTAAGCCCATTCCCTGAAAATCCAACGTGTCAAGGAGCATTTCAAACATCTCTCTTTTATGAAACCTTCTTTAATTGCCCTGTCGTGACTTCCTATCATTTTTTGTTTGTTTGTATCTTAATCTGGCACCTACTGTATCCTCAAGTCATGTTCAGATGGCAGTGAAGACAGCCTGACTGAGCTGCTATTCCACATTAGGAAATGATGGAAATAAATAAGGAATTTAGATTGAGGCAAATTATGGAGACCCCCAAATGCAGACTAAAAAAAATTAGATTTCCTGTATAGGCAAGAGAAGTTGCTGGGGAAACTTGGAGTATTTACAAAATATAAATAAAATCATATGATCACTTGTGCTGCTAAAGGAAAGGGATAAGGTGGAGTATAAACCAGGGTTTGAATAATGTGAAATGATAGTTAATCCGAACAGTTATTTTTGTCTTAGAGATGTTTTTAGATTTACACTTGACTAGTTAGATTTATTGCAAATCAGAAAAACAAGCGGGATCTTAAATCTTGAATCATAAGACTTGGAAAATAGCCTCTGCAATGCCATCACCTATGAAATTTTATAGGAATTCTCCTAGATCAGTCCTTTCAGGGATAATAGACCCTATTTTCCCAACAGGTCAGAGAACTCTGGAATATAAGCACTCTTTCCACCAAGTTAAGAAGTTGAATTAACCGAACACTGGCTCTAAAAAATAAGTCTGTATTTACCCAGATGTCATTATAATCGTCAATGGGCTTCTTCGGTTGGCAAACTCATCATTCATGGCAACCAACTAACACTTCACACTCTTTCCTAAGTGGTGTTAAAAATCTGGGGTGCCCTGAATTCTTTGTGTGTAAGACACATAGGCTTCTTTCTCTGCATGAACTCAATCAAAAGTAGTCAGGAATGGCTTTTCAGCATCTCCCAAATGAAATCGCGACTCCGCTCCACCAGAACTGACTCCAACCCACCAACCGGTTTGGCTGGCACCGCTTCGCGTGCCATCTCGGTGGAAACCTGTCCTGACAGCAGCTGTTGCCCCTAACTAACTCAGTCACAAACCTGGCCAGGTGTTTCCGGGGCTGAAACGTCTTAACAACGGTCGCCATTTTGTTTTCCCCGCGCTCTGTCCGAGAGCCGCGACCTTTCCCGCTGAGCCCAGCAAAGGCCTCTCTGTCGCTCAGTCCTCCGGCGCCCCTCTATGGTACATAGGCTGTACTACAGACATAGTACTCGCCCCTTTCCTGCACCCTATTCCTCCCTAGCTAGTCTTCGCTATCTACTGTAAGAACACCAACCTTAGCCAAACTATATTTACACGTTCCCTATAATAGTGATCTTCAAACTTCTCGGTTTACTTACTTGCCAAAAGATTAAAAGCTAAATACCCGTCCACACACTTTTAAGTAGTCCTCTAAAACTTTCCATCATAAATTTAAATAATTTTTTAAAAGGGTGATATTTCCAGTATATAGTAAAAAAATATTTTAACACAAAACTGTTGCCTCTCTTTATAAATTTGCCTAGTAAAATATAAATACCACAGTGATTGGGTATTCATCCATTTGAAAATAAGTAAATGAACACTTCTTTCTCTTTTTTTTTGGTATCATTAATCTACAATTAAATGTGAAACATTATGGTTACTAGACTCCCCAAAGCATCAAGTCCCCACCACATACCCCATTACAGTCACTGTCCATCAGCGTAGTGACATGCTATAGAATCACTACTTGTTTTCTCTGAGTTGTACAGCCCTCCCCATACCCCACCCAACATTATGTCTGCTAATCATAATGCCCCTTTTTCCCCCTTGTCCCTCCCTTCCCACCCATCCTCTCCACTCTCTTTCCCTTTGGTAACTGTTAGTTCATTCTTGGGTTCTGTGAGTCGGCTGCAATTTTGTTCCTTCAGTTTTTTTCTTTGTTCTTATACTCCACATACGAATGAAATCATATGATACTTGTCTTTTTCTGCCTGGCTTATTTCACTGAGCATAATACCCTTTAGCTTCATCCATGTTGTTGCAAATGGTAGGATTTGTTTCCTTCTTATGGCTGCATAATATTCCATTGTATATATGTACCACATCTTCTTTTATCCATTCATCTACTGATGGACACTTAGGTTGCTTTCATTTCTTGGCTATTGTAAATGGTTCTGCAATAAACATAGAGGTGTATATGTCTTTTTCAAACTGGGCTGCTGCATTCTTAGGGTAAATTCGTAGTAGTGGAGTTCCCAGGTCAAAAGGTATTTGTATTTTGAGTTTTTTGAGGAACCTCCATACTGCTTTCCACAATGGTTGAGCTAATTTGCATTCCCACCAGCAGTGTAGGAGGGTACCCCTTTCTCCACATACTCGCCAACATTTGCTGTTGTTTGCGTTTTGGATGTTGGTCATCCTCACTGGTGTGAGGTGATATTTCATTGTGGTTTTAATTTGCATTTCTCTGATGATTAGCGATGTGGAGCATCTTTTCATGTGCCTGTTGGCCATCTGAATTTCTTCTTTGGAGAAGTGTGTGTTCAGACCTTCTGCACAATTTTAATTGGCTTATTTGGTTTTTGATTGTTGAGGTGCATCAGTGCTTCATATATTTTGGATGTCAACCCCTTATCGGATATGTCATTTATGAATATATTCTCCCATACTGTAGGATGTCTTTTTGTTCTACTGATGGTGTCCTTTGCTATACAGAAGCTTTTCAGCTTGATATAGTCCCACTTGTTCATTTGGGCTTTTCTTTCCCTTGCCCAGGGAGATATGTTCATGAAGAAGTTGTTCATGTTTATGTCCAAGAGATTTTTGCCTATGTTTTTTTCTAAGAGTTTTATGGTTTCATGACTTACATTCAGGTCTTTGATCCACCTTGAGTTTACTTTTGTGTATGGGGCTAGACAGTAGTCCAGTTTCTTTCTCTTACATGTAGCTGTCCTGTTTTGCCAACACCAGCTGTTGAAGAGGCTGTCATTTCCCCATTGTATATCCATGGCTCCTTTATCATATATTACTTGACCGTATATGTTTGGGTTGATGTCTGGACTCACTATTCTGTTCCACTGGTCTGTGGGTGTGTTCTTGTGAAAGTACCAAATTGTCTTGATTACTGTGGCTTTGTAGAGCTTGAAGTTGGGAAGCAAGATCTCCCCTGCTTTATTCTTCCTTCTCAGGATTGCTTTGGCTATTTGGGGTCTTATGTGGTTCCATACAAATTTTAGAACTATTTGTTCCAGTTCGGTGAAGAATTCTGTTGGTACTTTGATAGGGATTGCATTGACTCTGTAGATTGCTTTAGGTAGCATTGCCATTTTGACAATATTTATTCTTCCTAGCCAAGAGCAGGGGATGCATTTCCATTTGTTAGTGTCCCCTTTAATTTCTCTTAGGAGTGTCTTGCAGTTTTCAGGGTAGAGGTCTTTCACTTCCTTCATTAGGTTTATGCCTAGGTATTCTATTCTGTCTGATGCAATTGTGAATGGAATTGTTTTCCTGATTTCTCTTTCTATTAGCTCATCCTTGGTGTATAGGAAAGCAACAGATTTCTGTGTGTTAATTTTGTATCGTGCAACTTTGCTGAACTGAGATATTAGTTCTAGTAGTTTTGAAGTGGGTTCTTTAGGTTTTTTTATGTACAGTATCATGTCATCAGCAAATAGTGACAATTGACTTCTTCTTTACCAATCTGGATGCCTTGTATTTCTTTGTTTTGTCTGATGGCTGTGGCTAGGACCTCCAGTACTATGTTGAATAACAGTGGGGAGACTTTAGACTATTCATTTGGGATTGTTCTTCCTTCTTTAAATAGGCCTGTCTTGTTCCCGATCTTAGGTGAAAAGCTTTCAGCTTCTCACTGTTAATTATGATGTAGACTGTGGGTTTGTCATATACCTTTATTATGTTGAGGTACTTGCGCTCTATACCCATTTTGTTAAGTTTTTATCATGAATGGATATTGAATTTTGTCAAATGCTTTTTCAGTATCTATGGAGATGATCATTGGGTTTTTGTTCTTTTTGTTAATATGGTGGATGATGTTGATGGATTTTCGAATGTTGTACCATCCTTGCATCCCTGAATGAGATGAATCCCACTTGATCATGGTGTATGATCCTCTTGATGTATTTTTGAATTTGGTTTGCTAAAAATTTGATGCGTGTTTTTGCATCTACATTCATCAGGGATATTGGTCTGTAATTTTCTTTTTTGGTGAGGTCTTTGCCTGGTTTTGGTATTAGAGTGATGCTGGCTTCATAGAAAGAGTTTGGAAGTATTCCCTCCTCTTCTATTTTTTGGAAAACTTTAAGGAGAATGGGTATTATGTCTTCTCTATATGTCTGATAAAATTCAGTGGTGAATCCATCAGGTCCGGGGGTTTTGTTCTTGGGTAGTTTTTTGATTACTGATTCAATTTCATTGCTGATAATTGGTCTGTTTAAATTTTCTGTTTCTTCCTTGGTCAGTCTTGGAAGGTTGCATTTTCCTAAGAAGTTGTCCATTTCTTCTAGGTTTTCCAGCTTGTTACCATATAGATTTTCATAGTATTCTCTAATAATTCGTTGTGTTTCTGTGGGGTCCGTCGTGATTTTTCCTTTCTCATTTCTGATTCTGTTTATGTGTGTAGATTCTCTCTTTCTCTTAATAAGTCTGGCTAGGGGTTTATCTATTTTGTTTATTTTTTCAAAGAACCAGCTTCTGGTTTCATTGATTTTTCCTCTTGTTTTATTCTTCTCAATTTTATTTGTTTCTTCTGATCTTTATTATGTCCCTCCTGCTGACACTGGGCCTCATACATTCTTCTTTTCCCAATTTCAGTAATTGTGACTTTAGACTATTCATTTGGGATTGTTATTCCTTCTTTAAGTAGGCCTGGATTGCAATATACTTTCCTCTTAGAACTGCCTTTGCTGCGTCCCACAGAATTTGGGGCTTTGTGCTGTTGTTGTCATTTGTCTCCATATATTGCTTGATCTCTGTTTTAATTTGGTTGTTGATCCATTCATTATTTAGGAGCATTTTGTTAAGCCTCCATGTGTTAGTGAGCCTTTTTGTTTTCTTTGTACAATTTATTTCAAGTTTTATACCATTGTGAAGTGAGAAGTTGGTTGGCTGAAATTCAATATTTTTGAATTTACTGAGGTTCTTTTAGTGGTGTAGTATGTGGTCTATTCTGGAAAATGTTCCATGTGCACTTGAGAAGAATGTGTATCCTGCTGCTTTTGGGTGCAAAGTTCTGTAGATGTCTGTTAGGTCCATCTGTTCTAGTGTGTTGTTCAGTGCCTCTGCGTCCTTACTTATTCTCTGTCTGGTTGATCTGTCCTTTGGAGTGAGTGGTGTGTTGAAGTCTCCTAAAATGAATACATTGCATTCTATTTCTTCCTTTAATTCTGTTAGTATTTGTTTCACATATGTCGGTGCTCCTGTGTTGGGTGCATGTACATTTATAATGGTTATATTCTCTTCTTGGACTGACCCCTTTATCATTATGTAATGTCCTTCTTGCTACTTTCTATGTTTTGAAATCTATTTTGTCTGATACAAGTACTGCAACACATGCTTTTTTCTCTTTGTTGTTTGCATGAAATATCTTTTTCCATCCCTTCACTTTTAGTCTGTGTATATCTTTGGATTTGAGGTGAGTCTCTTGTAAGCAGCATATAGATGGGTCTTGCTTTTTTGTCCATTCTATTACTATGTGTCTTTTGATTGGTTCATTCAGTCCATTTACATTTAGGGTGATTTTTGATAGGTATGTACTTATTGCCATTACAGACTTTGGATTCGTGGTTACCAAAGGTTCAAAGGTAGCTTCTTTACTATCTAACCGTCTAACTTAACTCTCTTATTAACTATTAAGAACACAGTCTGATTCTTTGTTTCTCTCCCTTATTATTCTTCCTCCTCCATTGTTTATGTCAGGTGATTTATTCTGTGCTCTTTTGTGTTTCCTTTGACTGTTTTCGTGGATATTTGATTTTATTTTTTGCCTTTAGTTAGTATTTGGAAGTCTGCTTTCCTTGCTATGAATTTATTTTCTCTGGTGACATCTATTTAGCTTAGGAGTGCTTCCATCTAGAGCAGTCCCTTTAAAATATCCTGGAGAGATGGTTTGTGGGAGGCAAATTCCCTCAACTTTTGCTTGTCTCGGAATTGTTTAATCCCTCCCTCAAATTTAAATGATAATTGTGCTGGATACTTGGTTCAAGGCTCTTCTTTTTCATTACGTTAAATATATCATGCTATTCTCTTCTGGCCTGTAAAGTTTCTGTTGAGAAGTCTGATGATAGCCTGATGGGTTTTCCTTTGTAGGTGATCTTTTTTCTCTCTCTGGCTGCCTTAATACTCTCTCCTTGTCTTTGAACTTTGCCATTTTAATTATTATATGTCTTGGTGTTGTCCTTCTTGGGCCCCTTGTGTTGGGAGATCTGTGGGCTTCCATGATCTGAGAGACAATTTCCTTCTCCAGCTTGGGGAAGTTTTCAGCAATTATTTCTTCAAAAACACTTTCTATCCCTTTTTCTTTGTTTTCTTCTTCTGGTACCCCTATAATGGGAATATTGTTCTGTTTGGATTGGTCACACAGCTCTCTTAATATTCTTCATTCCTAGAGATCCTTTTATCTCTCTCTGCCTCAGCTTCTCTGTACTCCTGTTCTCTGATTTCTATTCCATTAACAATCTCTTGCACCTCATCCAGTCTGCTCTTAAGCCCATCTATCAAATGTTTCATTTCTGTTATCTCCCTCTGGACTTCATCCCTTAGCTTTTGCATATTTCTCTGTAGGTCCATCAGCATGGTTATGACTTTTATTTTGAATTCTTGTTCAGAAAGTTTGGTTAAATCTATCCCACCAGGCCCTCTCTCTGGAGTTGTCTGATTGATTTTTAACTGGACAAGATTCTTCTGTCTTTTCATGGCAATAGAAGTGGTCGCAGGCAGGTGGCACGTGTGTCAGCTGGGAGAACAAAGTCCCTTCCTGCTTGTTCTCCTTGCCCTTCTCCACAGCCTGTGCCAGTTACCCGCACCCTTGAACAGTCTCTGGGATAATCCCCTGAGCTGCCGTGGGCAGGGCTGCCCTCAGGCTAGCCTAGAGCACTGCAGCGGGTTGCAGCCATGCTGGATGTGCTCTCCTGTGAGGATGGCGCCCCTTCGTGCCTTCTGGACCTTGCTCTGGCTTCCGCTGCCTGTGCTGGTTACCTGCACACCAGGAGGCAGTCTCTGGGATAATCCCCTGAACTGCCATGGGCGGAGCCACCCTCAGGCTAGCCTAGAGCACTGCGGGGGTTGGCAGCCACACCAGGTGTGTTCTACTGTGAGAACTTTGCCCCTTCGTGCCTTCCAGACCATGCTCAGGCTTCCGAGGCCCGTCCCAGTTAGCCACGCGCTGGGAGGAGACTCTGTGGTTGCTGTGGGCGGGGCTGCTCTCCGACTGCTCCACAGCTGTAGCAGGTCAGCTTGTCTATTTCCAGCTGGCCAGGGGGAACCAATGGCAGGCTGCTTATTGCCACGAGGGGCTTCCGGGCTGCTTTACCCAGCAGGGGGTTAGGGGGCCTGAAGTTCCTCAAGATTCCCAGCCTGCTGGGCTGTGTGTGTTGGGACGATTTTGTTCAGCTGTTGGGCCCTTCTCCCTTTAAGACGTTTTAAAAAGTGTCCGCTTTTCTTTTGTCCCAGGGGAGCTGGCTGTGGGGACCCACTCACAGTGTCTGTCTCTAATCCTGCTCTTCCGTTTCTCTAAGATCCAGTACACCATGCGATGTGTGTCTGTGTTCACGGTGCAGATCACCAGGGCTGGTTATTTATCAGTCCTGTGCTTCCAGTCCCTCCCCACTCTGATTCTTTTCCTCCACTGGTGAGCTGGGGTGGGGGGAGTGCTCAGGTCCCACCGGGTCATGGCTTTGTATTTTATCCCCTTCGTGAGATGCTGAGTTCTCTCAGATGTAGATGTAGCCTGGCTGTTGTACTGTATCTTCTGGTCTCTCTTTTAGGAATAGTTGTATTTGTTGTATTTTCAAAAATACATATGGTTTTGGGAGGAGATTTCCACTGCTCTGCTCACGCCACCAACTTGAGCCCTCCCTTCTCAAATGAACACTTCTTTAACATATACTTTACATTGTTGGTTTTTTTGGTCACTAAGGAGAATGCCCCTCTAGAATGTATCCAAATGAAATATATATGTATGCTTTATTGATCATCCTATCATACTTCTCTGCAACAAAAATAGGTGTGTTATTTAAAACATGTATTCATGTTTTTAATTTCTTGTATCCATAATTCTCCTAAATTGAATTAGCCATTAAAATTATTAGTAATACACAACTGTTACAGATGACATAAGTATATTAAAAAGTTTGATAATTATTGAACATAAAAGTGAACTTTTATGTAACATGTATCTTTTAATAACATATAGACATAGTACATATTACCTACTTTACAAAATCCCTCATAGGAAATGTAGGGCTGAAGTTGTAATAAGAAGGCCACCAGAGCTATGACAGTCTTTTATGAGGTGCAGAAGGAAGTAGCAGCCTTGCTCTCTACAAAGAGTCCTCAGGGAATATACGGGAAAGTCTAACTCTTCAGCTAGGGGTTTGAAAATCTACCGAGTTGGGTCTAAACTTCCCTTTCTAGAATTTTCTTTCACAATTTCCTTACAAAACATGCTCCTCTGCCAACACACATTTTTCTCATTTCTGCTTTTTGCTTTATATGAGATACCCTCTCCCCAGGCAATGCAATATAGTAAGATTTGGAAATGTAGGAGATTATGCCTTTCTTTTGTCAAGTGGTAGAAAAGTGATTATAAAAGGAAAAAAGTGGAAAGAGAACTAGAATGATATTCACCTTAGGCTGATCAATTAAAAAAAAGTAAATGTGGAGCTTTAGGATCTAGAAACAAATTCCCTTAATCTCTCTCACCCCACTCAACTCCTTGAAGAATTTCTATACACACTTAATGATAAAAGTAATCCAGTTTGTTAACAGCTGGTCCAAAGAGGGTGTACATTTGGGTTTCAAATGGCTCAACTGTGGGCATGGAAAGTACAACTGGATGCAAAGAACGAATAAACAGGTGCAAAAGAGAAATAAGCACTCAAGATTATACGTCAGGCACTGGATTAGGTGTTTTCATACACCCAAACTGACTTCAGTCCTTACATTGACTCTGATAGAAAGATGGAGCATGCATGAGCCTCCTCTACAACACTGACATGCAAATATTCTCAAACTCATTGTTTTTTATTCAAATCAAATTTGGCTTAGTCCACCTGAGATGGCAAAAAGTCAGCTACCACTGACTTTTAGAGGGAATTACCCTCTTTCCTCTGCACAGCTTACCCCACCTCCACAAAAAGCCCTGGGTGGTCACAGCATTGGGGAAAGGGAACAGCTAATATACAAAGAAACTTAATTCCCTTAAGGGACAGGGAGCAAGATAGTGGTTAACGTCTCAGTAAAACTTCTAATGGCATAGTCACTCTTACCCACATTTTAGAGGTGAGGAAACTGAAATTCAAGGAGTTGAAACAATTTGCATAAGGCAAACAGCCAGCCAGGAATGTCTGGAACTTAGAATGACCTTGCTCCAGTTTTAACTATTTCACTAATTAGTCATGGAAATGTTAGCTTTATTTTTTTTTCCTCAGCAGCTCTCACATGAGTTTAGAAAGCAAGGCAGGCCTTCTCAGTGGGTATTTGTGGGTATCCCTTAAAGTGGAATACTAGAGCCTTGGCGAGATTTGTTACTCAAAGATAGGCTATAAATGAGACACTTGGATACCAAGTGTCAGTCACATTTCTTGCTTCCTCCATTGACATCATGCTTCTGATTGGCAGGGAAATCACTTGACCTCATTAGGGTCATTCCATTGGAAAACTTAAAGCCAACTGGCGTATTCATTGGGTATATCCATGGCAATCCCTTCTACCAGCCTACCAGGGGACTACTAGGAAATTCTGGTCTGTCTCCACCCAAAGGAAAATATGGAAGAGAGGCAGTACAAAATTTGACTACAGATAACAGAGCCAAGAATTAATTAAGGCATCCATTTCTTTAAACCCTACATTCAGTCATTTCCTTTCTGATTCTGTCAGTGTTCACGCAGTAGAAACAAATGAGTGAACCACTGCTGGGTGCCCAGGGATGCGACAGTCTTGCTTGAGGTATCCTTTGATCAGCTTCTCCCTCTTCAAACCCCTAATGAAAGATCTTTCTACCCTCCACCTGAGCTTAGGGTGGATTCCTCAGATAACAGTCCAGTTGCAAAGTTGAGCCAACACTTGGCTTGTCTGTTTTCCAATCAGCTTCCTGACCATAGTGAGAAAGAAATATTCTAAAGCCAAAGAAGTCAGTCTTTTCAAGATTTAAGACCTTCAATATATAGTCCCTGAGAGAAAAGTCTCATCGTTGACTTCCTTTTTATTATTTCAATTTTAAACCATTTCTATCTGCCTGATGCTGTAGGGTATATAAAAATTAAGTGTTTGCGACAGCGTTGAGGTCTAAAATGTATAAGAAGAAACAACTGAGTTTCCTAGAAGTAGAGACAGCCTTGTCACTCTGTCCGTAATCCTGGAACCTAGCCTGTTGTGGGGTAGTCTGAAAGTGCTCTGTAAGTGTGAACTGAGTTGGATCAAAGTAAACTGAGAGAAGCCAAATATAAGAAGACAGTTAAATAACAAGATCAGTGGAACCAAGAAGTAAAAGGTAGGCTGAGGACCAAGTTCGAAAAAGCTTCAGGGAAGGGGTAAGCCTGGCCTCAAGGAACAGGTAGGTGCCCAACCACAGAGAGGGAATTTCCTAGAGAGCAAAAAGCACAAATGAGAAAAATGTATGCTGGCAGAAGAGAGCATTTTGTAAAGGAAATTGTGAAAGAAAAATCTAGCAATGGAAGTTTAGGCCCAATTTGGGAAGGTGTCAAATCCCTAGCTGAAGAGTTAGGTCTTTCTCTTCCATGCTCTGAGGAGCCTGCTACCTTCTGCACCTCAAAACAGACTGTCGTAGCTCTCATGGCCTTCCCATTGCAATTGAAGTCCTGAATCTCCTATGAGGTGTTTTACAAATAAATAAAAAGAACACCCTGTCACTAAGGCGAGGAGACAGATAGGCCTGGATTTGTGTGTGTGTCCTTACTTGGAGGGAAGCTTTGGAGTTATTGCAGAGTGAGAGAATCCATATACACAAACTGCACTATCTATGATATACATAAATAACATCTCACATATACAAGTACCACTAGTTATACAATGTATATAGTTACAGATATTTGAGGGATTAATAAAATATAAGTTAGGCTAAATATGTGGGCTGAATTTAGAATAACTCTTCGATATTATATATTTCTTCAATGTGATACAGCTAATGTGATATAAGTCTCTCTGAGTGCTTTGCTATTGAAAAGCAGCCTTTATCCTCTGGAATTTTGTAAACCACCATACCGAGGAAAATTCTTCAATTTGGAATCTGATGGGCTATCATAATCCCAAGATATGAATATACACATTGTAACTAAACAAACTTCTTCCTGAAATTGTCAGTGCAAAGAGAATCTTCACAAGATCTATCAGCCCCAGATCAGGCCGATCAGGATTCATCATCTATTTAAGGAAGCTAGGTGAAGATGAATTGTGTAACTATTGGATCATTATGTCACTAATTAATGGGAGATGGAAAAGTGAGAGGGGTCATGAGCTGCACCACTATGGCAGATTGATTGCATTAATGGCCCAATTTTTTCACTTATACAGGTCCTGAAACTCTGGTCATGTGGCTTGCTTTGCCCAATGGATGTTACTAGACTTGACATAAGCAAAAGCTTGGAGACCACTTACATGTTTCTGCTTGTTGCTCTTGCCCTCTGCCAAGCCAGGAGATGGACATGCTGGAGGATGAGCGAGAAGTAAAACAAAGAAAACTCCCAGTCATCCCAGCCAAGGTCATCCTCAATGTGCCAATAACCAACCAGACTCCAGACTTGAAAGCAAACCTAGCCAAGATCAGCAGAGCCACATCGCTATCCCTGAGAGGGCAGTGAGAGAGACCAGCGAAAAAAATAAGTGAAGTGCAGACTAGATTAGCTGAACCGCACAGATCCATTTGCAAAACAAATGTTTACTGTTGAATGTTATTAAAGTTTTGTGGTTATTTATTATGCAGAATCACTGTAACAACAGATAACTGAAACTATCACTTCCCAGTTCTATAACCCTCAACTATAAAATGGAGAAGGTACTTACCTCAAGAATTGACATTAGCATTAACTGAGACAAAATGCATGAAGTTCTTAAGATGGTGTTTGGCACATAGTCTGCACTCAAAAAGTGTGTAGCAGTATATGGAGAGCAAGAAAGTAAGAGTGAGAATGAGAGAGAGAAAGAGAAGTGAGGTGGGGAGAGACAATGAATTATTGCCACCCCCACCACCCTGACCTCAGGGGCCATTACTGTTTTTTGCTCAAATGACATAGAATAGCCAAGATCAAGTTTAAGCACTGAAATAAAACTTTGCTGAAAGTTCTCAGATCACTAAAGGAAAATAGAGTAATATGAAGAAAGATAAATCCGTCTTCCAGAGTATCTTCAGCTGTTTTGTCCAGGACACCTTCTATAGGGGGGCCTCTTGGGATGCCCCCTCTGCCTCCAGGTAGAAGTAAAAATCTTTTGTCACCACTCAGTAATCTTTCCTCCAACTTGTCTCAAAATCCAGGCTCACAAAGAGGCAGACTTAAAAGATACAGCTGTTCTCTCCCTGTCTAAGAGCTTCCCCCCCAAATTAGGAGAATCAATGTCCTGTCAGAAGAGTGATCCGTTCCACAGGTAATGTTCTCAGAGACCATGTCCTCCTTAGAGGGGACTCTATTACCTAATCACACTAGAGTGGCCTTAACAAAACAACCGTGTCAGAACACAATACAATATTTCATACACCTGTAGAAGATGTGCAAACCAGCAGGGGGCATTGAGGCGATGAGCTCAGAAAACAAGGCTCTTAGAGCTTTTGTCCTTTACATCTTCTACCTATAATGCCAGGTCCCTTCTCTATTTCCATTTCTCATATTCTAACTCATGCTTCAAGGCTATCTCATATGGCATCTTCTCTAGGGTTTTCTCTGATTGCCACACCAGTTCAAACTCCTGTAGGCATTTGTCCATAGAATAAGCACATGGAATTGGAGAAAAAAAGAATGTTGAAAATAAGAAATCCCAGCTATGTCTTACTCATCAGCAGCAGAGCCTTGGGAAAATTGCTTAATCCATCTGAGCCTCAGTTTTCTCATCTAAAAACAGAGATGGTGACAGCACCTACCTTGAACAATGGTGAAGTTGTCTGTTAAAGTACTAGTAGAGCCTGGCATTACAGTAGATGTTCAAGAAAGGTTAGGTCTTCTTCTTATTATTATTATTACTGCTATTATTGAAATAATTATTTTGCAGCGTATAATAATACTAGTATAATATCTGCACATACTGAAATATTATTTTACTATCATTTATTATTTAATCATTTTATATCCTATATTTTCCACTTGTCCTCTAAGGATTCTTAATTCACACTAACAACTTCTTTTGTAGGTAGTCACTTACCCATTTTACATTCCCAGTGAGATTCTAAGTTTTTGAAGGCATGTTGTTACAAAACATCTTATCTGTGGAGGACAGAAAAATATGAGGTATTTACAATTTTAGTGTTATTTGCCCTCTGGTCAGAAATTGCTAACCTTCCTACTAATTAAAGAAATATCACCTTTGAATGCAAGTCCAGCTGTGCTGCTCCGTAGGGCTAACTAAACTTGAGGGCATGCACAGTCTCTTTTGCCCTTAGCAACCAGGAAGTATTGAAATTACCATATGAAATCTCCAGCATTCCCTAGACAGGCCAGACAGACAGAGTGCCTGGAGAGGGATGGCGTTGAATGAGTGGTAACTGAGAAAACAAGATGTCCTTCTTGCAGCGACAATAAATACAGCGGACATCAGACAGCCTGGATGGATGCCTACATCCTGGGCAGAATCTGATTTAGGATTTCTTTGCCCAGTGAGTCATAACTGTCATGGTCCTAACACCTGTCACCAGAAAATTGCAAAATCAGTGTCATCTCCAAAGCAGTGGCCTCAGGAATATATTCTTTTAGTAATTTGGTTGGTGGAAACTCAAGAATGCAAGGGATGAGTTGGTTTCAAAAGTGGAGTGACCAGAATTGCCCCAAGTGCTGAGCTCTCTGAATTTAAGGGAGAAGGAGGAGGAAAGAAGAGTTATATTATTATTAACAGCAGGAAATCGAGTTATTGAAGACACATTCAGTGATGGGTAAAATCAGCTCTGATACCAATCTTTTTGGTCTGCATGAAAATATGAAAAAATAATTGTTATATTTCCCAACCAAGCAGTTCACAATGGGGTTGGCCGGCTGATAAAAAGACAAGATTTGATGGCCTAGAGAATAATTACCTGGGATTACATCCACCCTTTATAAAATAAAGCCAAACGTAAAGATGAATAAGCAGCAGAAAGGTCTTTGGGTGGTAGAATAGAGCTTACAGCACATGGCTGGCAATATTATTTTCTTTTTATCCATGTAATTGATTTCTTAAAGTTCCTACAAACCATCTAGATGAAATTAAAAACCAAAAACCAAAGCAGTTATCTTGTACCTAGACCATCAACTTTGAAATTCCTGTTGCTAATGGTACAATTTCCTTGAAATCATTTTAGGAAATCAAATTATAACAAGGAGTCTGATTCCGGTTTTGACGTTTAACTTCTGGCAGCTTTCAAGTCCTCCCCCTTCTACTTCTTTTAGCCCCATATCTGAGCAAGCCATAAAAAGGTCCACACATCCTCTCCGTTGGCACAGCAGAATTCAAACCGTGCAGATGCTGACCAGAGGAACACTTATCCTGGTGCCACTCCTTACCCGCAATAAAAACCAAAGTCACATGTTTCTGCTCTCCTTCAAGCCATTCCAGACAAGCTTGAGTAATTGCCCTATTCTCCCCCAAGAGGAAAGAGAAGTAAAAGGCATACAAATTGGAAAGGAAACATAAAGCTGTCTTTATATGAAGATGACATGATTACAGAAAATCCTAAGAAATCTACCTAAAAGAAACTAGAACAAATATGTGAGTTAGGCAAGTACACATTATACAAGATCAATATTTTAAAAATCAAATGTATTTTAACTTGCAACAATTGTAATGGAAATTTTAAAGATGATCATTTACCATAGCACCATCAAAACCATAAAATTCTTAGGTGTAAACATAACAAAATATATGCATGACTATACACAGAAATCTATAAAGCATTGTGGAAAAAATTTCAAAGACAAATAAATTGAGAGCTACACCATGCTCATAGATCAGATTATTCAATATTGTTAAGTTGTCAGTTCTCGCCAAATTTATTTATAGAATCAATAAAATTCCAATATGATATCCTAGCCAGCACCTTTTAGAAATTGAAAAGCTGGTCCTCAAATGTGTATAGAAATACAAGGAACTAAGATAGCCAAAATAATTTTGAAAAAAAGAACAAAGGTAATTTCATACTTAGCATATTGCTACAGTAGACAAGAGAGAATGGTATTGGCATAAAGTTAAACATATAGATAAAGTAATAGAGTTAAAATTTTATAAGTAGACCCTCAAATATATAGCAAATTGATTTTCAATAAATGTTCCAAGGCAATTTAGTAGGGGAAAGGAAATCTTTTTCAACAAATAGTGTTAAAATAAATAATATCCCCATGCAAAAATGAAAAAAAGAATCATCTCAACTCAAATTCTCCAATTCACAAAAATTAACTTGAAGTGGATTACAGAACCAAATGTAATTTTATGAAGAGCTGAAACTATAAAATTTCCAGAAGAAATCATAGGAGAAAATCATAGTGCTCTTTGGTTAGGCAGTTATCTTAAATTGGATACCAAAGGCATAAAAAGTATTTAAAAATAGAAAAATTGGATTTCATCAAAACAACAGTTTTGCTCTTCCAAATACACTGTTTAAAAAATGAAAAGGCAAGCCACAAACTACTACATGAGAAAATATTTGCAAAACATATCTAATGAAGGAGTTTAATCTAAAATACATCTTTTAAAATTCTTAGGATTCATTAAGAAGAAAACAACTACAAAAACAGCAAAGATTTGGATAGACACTTTACCAGAGGAGATACATATATAGGTAGCAAAAGATTCTCAACAGTAGTAGTCATTAGGAATGCAAATTAAAATCATAATTGAAACTATCACTCATACTCTAGAACTTTAGAATTTCTGAAATCAAAAAGACACATCATATTCAAATGTTGCTGGGGATGTGGGGCAACTGAAATGCTCATAAATGTGTACTTCTTATAAAGTTAAGCATACATTTACCATATGATCCAGCAATTCAGATTCTAAATATTTACTCAAGAAAATGAGAATACATGTTCACACAAAGACTTGTGTTCATATATTCATAGCAGATTTACTCATAACAGCCAAAACTTTGGAAAAGGGTAAATGGAATAAACATCTTGTGATATACTCATGTAATAGAATACTACTCAGCATAAAAAGAAACAGACTAACAATAAACACAACATGTATGAATCTCCAGAGCACTATGCGAAGTAATGGAAGTCAAATGAACAAATTACATCCTGTAAGATCTCATTTATTTGAGATGTCATTCATATATTTGGCAATGAGGCCTCCTTGGAACTGAGGGGTCCCTAGGTCAAAATGTGGAACTCATTCTGACAAGATCAAAGCCTTCTCTCTCCTCTCCAGAAGGCAGAGTAGACACATCAGCTTGATCCAACACATACTTTTCTTGCAACCAGTGGGTTATTTATTGTTGTTGTACACACTGACAAGCGATGAGACAAGGCAGTGACTGGGGAAGCATCCTAGAAAGGCAGAATCCCAGTGAAAGAAAGAAAGTCAGTGGTTAACAGCAACCAAGGAACGGGGAGAGGGGAGGGACTGCAAATGGACACGAGAGAACTTTTTGAGGTGATAGAAGTACTCTATATCATGATTATGATGGCTATTACACAAAATTTGTCAGATTTCATGAAATTGTGTTTTGTCCTATGAATTCTATTCTAAAAATATGTTCTAAGGAGAATTCTTTGATCTGTAGGAAAAAATTAACCACTAGGATTTTACTGTGTTTTTAAAAATAATAGCAAAACTTGGGAGTAATGCCCAACTCTAAGAAACTAAATAAATTATGATATATCTACAAGATAGATTACTATGAAGCTATTAAAAAGTGATGGTATCAATAAATATTTAATGACACAAAGATAGATGGTTACCTTTACGTAGATGATAAAGCAGTTCATCGACAGTACATTTTATTATTCATTTATGGATTGTTACTTGTGTGTATGCGCATGTGAATATGTCTGTGTATATATGTATATTTAGATCTGCATATATCACTATAAGGTTGTACACCACCATATTAACTAGCTTTTTCTTCACTTTGCTTATCTTTATTTTCTGAGTGTCTGATAATAAACATGCCTTTCCTTTGGAATAAGAGAAAACACAAAAGTTACTATTTTAAAAAATACATACTCTACCTTTAAGAGGCTTACAGTCTAGATAGGGAAAGAGACATGTAAATAGCATAATGCATGGTGGAATGAAATAAGTATACCCATGGAAGGTGGGGAAGGATTGGTCACAGCAAAGCTGAAACCACTGCTCTCTTCAACATCCAGACCATGATCATGTTGTTCTATCTGGAATACTAAGCCCCCTTTCTTCCCTTATTATGATTTCCTCTGAGGGGTTGCATGATCCCTGACTGCCACCCTATCTCCCATCCCAGTGCATCACACAGGAGTATTGATGTTTGAACTTCAGTTGTGGATGGAGTTAAATCAAGTTCCACAATAAGTCAAGGATGCTCTCGGACAGCTGGTGCAGTGTGTCCTTGAACTGCAGGTCAAAGACAATTTCCAGAGGTCCTCTGGAAACTCCATGATAGAAGACGAGTAGCTTGAGGGAAAGACCACCTCTAAAATTAGGCATTGTATCCCCAGTGCCTGACACAGAGTAGGTGCTTAGTAATATTTGTTAATTGTTTAGTAGATATATTGAGAATAAAAGCAGGAGCTGAAGATCATTTTGGATGGTTATTGCAGTGGTTTAATCTGGGAAGACTTCCTGAAAGAGCTGGATTTCTTTGGTTTAAAGCAATGTCTGCACACTGCCTCTATCCTTATTGTGCTTCTACATTTGGGGTAATTCCAAGACAGAAATGTTTCCTGCTGACCACTAGAATGCTTTCCATCTCACCAGTGGGATAGTTATAGACTAAACCTATTTCCAGTGTTTTCTATCAAACTTTCCTGTAGTGCTGAGCAGGGCTGAGCAAGTCAAGCAATGAGCAGTTTGGTCCAACTTCTGCAACTCTTTCCCAATATTCTGGATTCACTAAAACCCCAAACACATTACCTGGAAGTTTTGCCTTTCATTTTTCAGCCTCAGTGCGTTTTCAGCAAAACTGACTCCCTGTTGCAGATCTGTTTGTGTTCCACTCCATCTGAACTCAATTTTGCCAGAACAATCTAGTATTTTTAGTTAGAAGTCTCCAAAGCCTGTGTCTAAGGAAAGGATAGAAGGGAATCCCAATTTACATTCAAATAAAAGTTAAAAAACCACCTGAGGATAGACACTATGGTACAATAAAATCTAAATCATGAGTCCTAATTTGTGGCATAGGATAATGAATGCTAACTTAGTTGTGAGCTGTCGAGTCCAAAATCTGCTTTTATGGCCTGATAGATTAAGGAAGGTTGTTTAGACATTCTGGGCCTCAGTTTCCTCCCTTTCCTGTCTAGGGGATCTGGTTTCTTTCATTTGGATCACTAAGTTCCCTTCAACTCTAGTATTCTGTTATTTTAAAATGTTCCATTACAGATGCTCAGGGGAGGCAGTCACTTGGCTAGATGCTTCCCCAGTCACTGCCTTGTCTCATCGCTTGTCAGTGTGTACAACAACAATAAATAACCCACTGGTTGCAAGAAAAGTATGTGTTGGATCAAGCTGATGTGTCTACTCTGCCTTCTGGAGAGAAGAGAGGAGGCTTTGATCTTGTCAGAATGGGTTCCACATTTTGACCTAGGGACCCCTCAGCTCCAAGGAGGCCCCATTGCCAAATATATGAAACAAATATTTATAATTAAAGAAGCATTCCATACCTCTTTCAAAACTGTCACAGCTATTTTATTTTAAAAAGTATAAACCAAAAGAATAAATCTCTGATCTGGAAATGGAAAAGAAGGGGCCTGGAACCTGCTGTTCATATGCTGTTCCTGTTTACTGACAGTGATGGAGTCAGTCTTGCCTGTGACAGGGAGCTACACAAGATTCCTAGTTTATAATGGAGAAAACAGACATGAAACATTTCTGTGATCCTAGATGACACCCAGAAGTCTCAAGGCCTTTCTCAGCTCTGCCCTGGTTTCCAGATAACCCTTCTCTGGGCTGGGGTTGTGGTGGCCCATGAGATTGGTTATGTATAAGACACAGCATGATGCCTGGCACCTGAGAACAGTTACTTCCCCCAAATGTGCTGTTAAAATCCAAAGACTTGTCTTCCCACACATTCACTCAGCTCCTTTAGAACAGAACAATATTTTCTGGAATGTGTCCTGCGTAACTTTAATCCTGACAAATAAATAAAGTGATAATATGTACTAATAAATTGGAGATGTGTTGCATAACCTCTCTTTCTCTTGAAGTTCACTTGGAATATCAAAGGCATTAAAAGGTTCCACACACAATAAATGGTGGCTTCTTTACTGACCAGAAAAGCCAAGACTACTGGGCCAACTGAGCACTTAATTTCTCTGTAAGGAGAGTCCATATTTCCAGATCCCTATCACTTATCTCCCCAACCACTCTCACCAGTTAGAAATAATCTCTCCTCCTCTCAACTAGATCTTTATTTGCACCTATTTTATAAACTTTGAATTTCTTCTTATTTTATAGATACATACAGATAGGTCTTATCTGTCCTAATTGCCTGTACACTGCTAGAGAACAGATTCCTCATTCTTCAGTCTTTACCACAGAAGACCTTGTAAATGAGATCAATCTATACGTGTTTGATTGGATGGGTGAGTCAGTCGAGAAACTAGCATATTCTAAATATCCACACCTCATGGTCAAATAACTGGGGAATGTACATAAATTCTCAAATGATTTTTTAAAAAAGCACTATATTCAAAGCTAAAGTTGGGAAGATGAAAATAGCGCTAAAGGTATAAGCACCAAACATCTCTCTTTCCCTTCTTTCTTCACTCACTAATTCAATTACAGAAACGCCAGATACCAACACTCTTTCATCTTCAGGGCTTAGAACTGTGTGCTTCATATTTGTGTAATTCATGTACCATAGTTAAACCTGACTTACAGGGAAATGTCAATTTCAGGGAATACATTATAAAGGAATTACGTTATTATTTGTGAATAATATTGTGTAGGCTCAATATAGAGAATTAAGGTGTTAAAGGCTCTGATGCCAAATCTTACTTGTTAGAATGGTGGTTGTTCTAGTTAATTTTATATTCTGATTATAGAAAAATTACTAAGTAAGATGTCCACATAGCTAATCAATTTTGAAACAATTTTAATTCCATAAAATGCACCTAATATTAAAACCAGGCTGACAGAAATAGGTCAGTTTTTTTAAAGTTTTTTTTTGTTGCTATTTTTTTCTTTTCTATTGTAGTTAATATGCAATATCATACTGGTTTCAAGTATACAACATAGTAATTTGACAGTTATGTACATTATTAAATGCTCATTCCAACCAATGTAGTTACTGTCAACATAGATAGTACAGTATAATTGACTATATTCTCTATGTTGTACTTTCATCCCTGTGACTAATTTATATTATAACTGAGATTTTGGGCCTCTCTATCCCCTTCATCTATTTCACCTACCCCTCCATTCCCAGAATTAGGTCAGTGTTGATCTCTAGTGAACATGTATGAATGAGATACAGTCGCTACCCTCAATAGGCTTACTATTCAGTAAAGTTTCTCTACCTCAGCATTACCAACATTTTGAACCAAGTAATTCTTTGTTATAATAGGCCATCCTATACATTGTGAAATATTTAATGGTATCCCTCATCCCTACCTACTAAGTGCCAGTAGCACTTTCATATACAGTAAAAAATGTCTAGTCATTGCTATATATATATATCTCCTGAAGGACAAATCTGCCCCTGTGGAGAACCTTTGCCATGCAGGTAGAGATACTTAAAATTGTATAGGGTTTTAGAGTCATCATCTGAACACCAGTTCTATTTTTACAATACTGTTGAATATAGGAAACGTAGAAAAACCTTGGGCTGATTGTAGACTGCATCCACAACACCACAGTACATGTTTGCTATTAATTCCCCTATCCAAAGAAGAAAAGAATAGAAATTAGAATATTTGGAATTTCTGGGGTTTTGAATCAGCCACTAAGTACTCATTTATTGAGTTCTTTGCATACAGCACTCAGTTAGGCATGAGGAAGATAGAAGTGTCTGATGTGGTTCTATGTGCAATAAAATTCTACTTGAGCAACAGAAGTAATAGAATTTAACTAAAAGCCACTTTATAGATGATCTATCTATTCCTTTATTTCTTATATGAGCAAAATAAGACCTAGGAAAATCAGAAAGATGATATGATCTAAGGATATCTACCTAGTAAATGAACTTGTGCTAGAACATAAGTGTTTTGAATCCCAGTTAATAACTTGAACCAATACCAAATATTAGCTAACTGCTAAATGGTATGAGACAGATTCCAAGTGCCGGAGGCAATGAGAGAGAAAGGAAACACAGTACAGTCTGGAATAGTTAGAGAAGGCAACAAAGAAGAGGAGGGACTCAGGCCAGACCTTGAAGATCACAGGTGGCTTCAGGGAAAGGGTCCGGAGGGCCACGATGTCATTCCCACGGCCTTGCTGTCAAGCTGGGAATGACATGAGAGGGAACAGAGAGGCAGGAAAGCATCTGATATGAGCCAGGGACTGAGTTCATGTAGGAAAAGAATAAAAATAAGATTCAGGATAGTTTTCAAAATTATTCTGAGGAGTCCCAGAATATCTTCCTTTCTGAGTTCTGTCCCCACTTTTACTGAATCTTCAACTGCAAAATACCCCATTGTCCCTGAGAGGACCCCTGGGAGTAGCTTTGCTAGAACTGAAAGGCATCCCCAAGTTTTCAGGCACCCTTGGAGCAGCCTAGCCCCCAAAGTCATCATCTTTATGATTCAAATTATGAACTTGAAAAATTCTCACACAGCAAAGTGCTAGGAACAGAAACAATCACTTTCTAAAACTGAAAATTTCATCACATCTTTCCTTTAGTATTTGATCTTGAGTATTAAAATGGACTTGATTCCTTTTGTCTTGTAGGAGCTAAATTTTCCCAGTGTGTCAAGGGATGAGTCTAGCATCAGTGAATGGATTATGTAAATCACAAGAAATGTAAATCTGATTATATGGTTCAAAAGTTGAATCAATCTAATACCAAAAATAAATAAATAAACCTAAAACATGAAAATATCATCAAAACCTGAAAAAGATCCACTGACCAGACTTCTTCAGCATAGAGCAGAGAGAAGTCAGCTCACTAATATTGTCAGCTTCTCAGAAAGATTTAGCTGAACAAAAAGAGAAAGAAAGAAGCCATGCCTTATCCCATTAGTCCATTAAGAATGAAGGTGATCCTTCTAATGTGTGTGCATACATATGTGTGGAGACAGGGTGGGCCAAGTGAGGGAGAGAAAGAGATTCTGGCATGGAGGACTAGCACTGATTCTAGAAGACAGATAATCTAGATGATCTAGCTGCAGTTGAAACGTGCACAGAGACACGTGCAGTTCTAATACAGCACTAACTACCACAATCACGAAGTGATAACCTACGTAAATAAGACAACATTGCCTCCTCCCACTTTTTCAGGCATCTCTCAGAACATGCCACTAAAACATGGAGGTGATTTTTCCCACTGTTCAAGCCTTCTAAACATATTTGCTGAGTTTCAACTATGTAACTTTTTTTCTCTCTTATAACCAAATTTCACCTGCATGAAAACATTTAGAGAGGAGAGAAATAAGGGTGCAAAACTGGAGGAGCCATCATGGCTTCTGTTTCAGATATTATTCCCAACCCTATGTCCCAGTCCAATGACCAGGAGATCACAGGCAGAAGCTGAAGGAGATGTTTTCAAAGGGACTCCATGAGACATGAGACCTGCTTAGTAAGGTACTGGTTTGGGGGACAAAGTGTGGCATAAAGCTAGGAAGCAGGGTATTCTTCCCACCTCTGGGTGAAGCATCCCTCTAGCTCAGGGAGAACTACAGGCAGAGCATGAAGAGACTGCAACCTCATAATAGGACAACAGTGTCCTCAGAAAGAATACCAGAAGTAGGCACACTGTTGGGACATGTTATTTATTGAACACCTCAATACATGTTTATTGAACAGCTCTCTGTGCCACCCATTCTTCTTGATTCTGGGGATACCCCAGTGAGGTAGAAGTAAGGACAAAAGAAAGCAGTAAGAGAAATAGAATAGCATATGAGAGACTATTTCTGAGTGCATTTGGAACATCTCAGACTCCCAGAAATAACTGGTGTGAAGTGGAGCTGGAGTGCTGTAGTTGGAAGTGGGCACTATTCAAATGATGACATGATTCAGTTAAATTTTGGTAAATATTCTTACTTTTTTTATAATTTCATATAATATTGTCTACTTTCCAAATGTTCTAGAGTGAATCTATATTATTATTATAAATAAAAAAATATTTTTCTGTTCAGGGAGGAGGTAGTCTGTCATTTAATTTGCTTTCATAGTGTGATTCTCTAGGGGAAACTCTGACTCTGTTGCATATTTACAAGAAATGTATTTCATGATAAACTTACCAAGACAATAGATCAGAACAAAATGTGCTTCTAAACAACATTATAGAGAGAAGAAATGACAAATTTCTCTGCGGCTGATTTGTAATTAAATGTTTAACCTTATTAATCTTATTCTTTCTAGCGAAGTAAATGTTATCAAAAATGAAACAGAAGAAGATGATACCTCTCTCTGGAAACAATCATAAAAATAAGTCCTGTAATTTCCTAGAAGATCAATTCTACATTAATAACTAGAAAATTAATTGAACTCTCTAAACAATTCAAGAGTTCAAGTATCACATTTTTGCCCTGGTGTGTCTAAAGAGATGAAATGGTTTACATGTGTGGCTTGTCCCGTATCTTGCTGTCATAAACATGTACTTTCTATAAACATGTACTTTCTAGCACATTTGTAAGGAGTCCTCCTTGAAACATCTGGTCTTCAAATTTAATTTTATCTTTAATGTTACTGTGTACCTTATAATATATATATATATATATTGGTTCTCCTGGAAAACTATAATTCAACCTAGTATCTGATACAGTTGGTATTCCTTTGTTAGTCAGGAAAAAAGCAGTGAGAAGTTTTATCCAGTTTCTCCCCCTTCAGACCTAATTGCAATAAAAAAATAGGACATTAATTTTCTTGAAAACAATGCAATGAGACTTTACGCCAACACAAGCAACATGTCTGTGCCAGGGTTATAGAAATGAGTAAGCGCTGAGATATGTAACAGGCTGGAAAGGCCAGTCTTGGGTGGGGCGTATAAATGAGGAATCAGCATGGGAATCTCAAGAGTGTGGGTTCCTGGAAGTGAGAAACTCTAGAAGGAAAGGTGATGAATAGTGCTGTCCCCAGACTGGTCACTCATTACTACTTGATGATGATGTTGGTGGCAACCATGCACTTGAGTCACTAGTCCCAGAAAATGAACTATGAATGCTGATTTGGTTGAATCACACCTTCAACTGAGTTCATCTAAGAGGACCTTCAGAGAAGTGCCAAAGAGGTTTACTGTCCACAAAGCATTCCTAACTCCAATCCAAACACGAGGGCACGCTCACTAAGCTTCAGAAGTCAGAATGACTCTGCCATAAAGAAAGGATGCTCCAGGCATCCCAGCCATGGACATACACATGCATGGATGTGTATGTATGCTTTGCCCTGGAAGCCCAGATCCTGGGGTCTGTTTGGGCCCTTCCAGACCTGATGGGTTAAGAGGTAACCTTAGAAGTGAGGAAGTTCACCCTGCCTAAGTCAGGTTCATTGGGAATCTCTGCTGTATTACAGACCTTCCTTTGAGCCCATGTTCCCTTCCACAGGCCCTCTGACAAGATCTTCTGGGAAATCTAAAAAAAAAGTTATGAAGGGCCTCACAGATCACAGTCAGTATATAGAAAGGCTTAACATTTGGTTCTTCCTCCCACATTGAAAATGCAGGAACCCTCCTGCTTTCTCGGTCAGTCCCAACCTGCCCTGGGAGCCCAACAGAGCCAGTTGGAAGGTGTGAGGTATTAGGGGAGTCTACCCCTCCCTGATGGAGATAGACCAAGCTGGATTTTCAATGTTTCTAAGTCTGGCCAAATGAGCTGTTCTGCCTGAGTAATAATCCAGCAACCTTATTGTAAAAACGCATACATTTTTCCACATTACAGACACAATGCAGCTGAAATGCAAGCCCTTCAGTGATTGTCAAATCACACAAAAGGATGGGAATGGCATTCATGTTGAATAACGGTTCATTATCTCTATGGTGCTTGCCAAGTTTTTCTCATTGTTTCCATTTCTTTTTCTCTTTCCTTTTTTTTTCTTATGGGGAAAACAAAAAAAACACGCTTTGGGTTTTTCCCACTTAAAAAATGAAACCCAGGTTTAAGTAAATAGTACATCTTAATTGTTCTTCTCTTGATTTCAAGGGAGAAAAACAAGTGGTAAAATTATTAAATACATTTGTAGAGAAAGAGAATCCCTCCCCTTTAAAATATGGGTGAAACACAGTCATGTATCAGGAAAAAAATAATTATTTTGACCCATATTGCCAAACTAAATGCCAAGAATCATTTGGAAAATATGTTCTGTGACAAACTATTCTGATGCTCTTCTATAGCACTCACAGTTGGAGTTCTTAATATTTGGGTCACATTGCCTAGTCTACACTGCTGGAGCTTAGCAATTCCCTTGTAGATGTTCTCTTAAGCAGGAAGGTAAGTGTGTCTAAAGAAAAGAGTAGGAGAGGCTGAGGCAGGTGAATATGATGCCAAAGCTCAGCCCTGCTATTTACTAGCTAGGTTTTCTTGGGCAAATGGATTAACCTCTCTGAGCTTTGGCTTCCTTCTGATTTATAATCTGATGACAATAGTACCCACCTCAATAGGTGTACTAGTGTATGCAAAGCAGTTAACACACACCTGGCTCATAGTATACAAGCATGCATTAAACATTAAAGGAGTCAGCAAACTGTAGCCTGCAGGTCACCAGTTTTTGTACATGAAGTTTTGTCAGAACAAAGCTACAACCATTAGTCTGCATACTGCCTGTGGCTGCTCTCTAGCTACAACGACAGAATAGTTGCAACAGAGACCGTGTGGTCTGTAAAGCCTATAATATTTGCTATCTGGTCGTTTCCAGAAAAAAATTTCCAATATCAGGGGATAAACAATAAAAAATAACGATTAGCATGATAACTTGTTTTTCTTTTTATGCAAAGAGAAACTGAACTTTCAGAGAAGTGCAGCAGAGAAGTGAGAATCACCCAGCAGGGTGGTGACAGAGCTTCTCTTAGCCTTGTTCCCACCTCATATTCCTTACTGTACTTGTAGAATCTTGAATGAGGTAATTGAATCAGGAAGCCTGTTCAGCTTAGAGTCCCAAAAATATCAGTTATTTTTTCAACTGACCTGTTTTCAATTCACATTTAACTTACTATACACAACCATTATCATTTAGGGCTTTGAATGTGATTAAAGGTTGTGCATAGCTTGGTTCACCCCCAAAAACCCTACCCCAAAATACTCGATAAAAAGTTGGCCCAGACGTCCCCACTGGGCTTATTATCTTTCTCTGGGCTCCTTCTGCTTTGAAGCCAATGAGAGCAAAAAATATCCCCAGAGGGGGAATGTCCCCAACTGGAGCCTTGATCTCTGAAAGTAAGTTCAACAAAAACCTCAGGATCACCCAAGGTATCACCGAGCCAGTAGGTTAAAAACTGAGGAGTGCAGACAAATTGACAGTTAAAAATTAAAGTTTTCCAGAAAGGCAGTTCAACTGAAAAGGCATTTCACTTCCACAACACCCTGGCTCACTTAACGATAAGCTCTAAAGAGACACTTTTACAAAGTGAAGTTGATGGGTAGCTATGTTCTGTTCACTTCTACCCCCAGAAGTCCCTTGCTACTAAAATGAAAGTGGAATTTGAACTAGAACTTTAAAAAGGGGAAAAAATAACCCGTAAGAGAAAAAGTGAACAAAACAGAATTTCTGTGGGTTTTTCCCGCAGATCGATGAAGGCATCAGAACACGCATGAATGGTTCCCCCCGGACCCTTGTGTTGCTTGTCCTTCCGCTGTGTAACATTTATGAAACTATTTTGTTAAAAACAAGAAACTTCTTAAAAATAGAACTACTTTTTTTACCCCGATGTTGAGTGGGTTTATTTGCAGAGATAAAATGTCCATCTCTGATCTAAAGATGAACTTGCAAACTTTCCTAAAAGTCATGCAGAGTGAGGAAACTTACTGATTCAAAAATTATGCTTTAGTGTCAGACTTGATGGAAAATAGCAGCGAGATTTGAACAATTAGAGGTTTTCACCATTGTTTTGACTCTTTGACATTTTATTTTATTCAATTTAAGATAAATTAATTTTCTTCTTTCCTAAATGATTCTGGGATTGTGAACGAGTCTCAAATGTGAAGCAGAATTTTGCAGCCAAGTCACAAAAGCCTGACAAAGCTGGTGATGGGAATGCCGACACCACCTTCACACAACATGACCAATCCCACTAGAATGTAACCAAAATATGTGGGAAATAATTTTTTTCTAGTGACATACAAGACAGTATGAAATTCACACATTGAAATAAGCCATATTTGCTGGTTATTCACTGGATTCTGACATAATAACAATTTTGCATGATATGAGGCGACTTAAGGGAATATAGAAATCCAGTGCCTGAGAGATGCAGACACATGTGTTGGCCACCTTGTCCTTCATTGTTGGAAACCAAATGGAATCTTCCTACAATAAGCTGCTTTCATTTTTTAAGTGTAAGTTCAAGAGGATTTAAAAAAGAGGGAGAGAATTATTGAAGCCTGACCACATAAAATAGGAAAAACAGCAGAATGCCCCGGTTGTCCGATCCAGGCAGAAATAAAATAAAACTGAAAATAGCTTTGGGAAGACACCATACAGGTCCTTGTGTTCCTCCATGTTGGAATTGAGCAGGGGAAAAAATTGGGAGACTACAAGACCTGGTCCCTTAGATTCACAGGGCCCCTTCCCAGTGGCAGAGCCAAAGTTTTACATGCATTCGTGAAAAGAGATGGGTCACATATCAGTATTGGTTCAGAGTGTTCCATTTTCCTCTCCCTGACAGAATCACTCTGACCTGTCTTAGTTTTTGGAAGGTACAAGATGAGTCTTACTACTTCACCATCCACAGAGAAGTTAACCCACAGCCCTCTTTTCTGTTCTGTCTTTTTAATTCTGAGCCCTTCAGTTTTCTCTGCTCATGTCCTCCGGGAGAGCTTTTCTTGGGAGGCTGTGTGCATTCACTTTTCCTTACTGTCATCGTCTTGATAGCTTACAATTATATAGCACTTTCCACTCTCCACAGTTTTTCAAATATCCCAGAGCATCCCTATGCAGAAGTATTATTATTCCCAGTTTTCTCAGAAAACAAATCTGGTATTAACAGACTCACTAATTTATGTTTATGATCCATTCCCACCCCTATCCTTTTTCAAAAGGATTTATTGTAACTTCACATTTATAAGCATCACATAAATGATTTTTCATATAAGAAAAATGTATTCCTTTTGGACACCAAAGCTTAATTTTAACCATTTTGCAGGAAATCTTTCTCAAAGAGCCGAAATGTCACAAAGGAAGTCAGCAAAATTTAACCTTTTCTTGAATACACAAGGTTATCATTATAAACATATGGTATTTTATAATGAAGTAACATAGGTTTGTTTCTTTGAGTCTAGCAATTTTTCCCTTTCTTCATCTAATCGGGCTATCTGCTATTAACTTATTTTTAATGAGGTTTCCTCTTACAGTCATATTTCTGTTTCAAATACCCTGGAGTCATCTAAACCAAAAATTAGCTAACCATGTTTATTAAGAACTGCATGCTGGATGTGGTGTAAGGGATGACATAGAAATGAATGTTAATGGATTTGGTGCAGAGACCTTAAAAAGAAGCTATTTCATTTCTCAAAGAAAGCCTTTTTCAATTTACTTTCCATTTAGGGCCATATTAAGAAAGGAAAACCTGAGATTGCCGAAGTCTAAATTTCTGATAAGCAGGTATTTGTGAACTTTGATTTACATTTTTATTCACATATACCCAGTTTCTTACATCTGCCTGTGAATTATCTGCAAACAGGTCTCAAAGCAGAGTAGCAATTTTTGAGTAGTATTACTTTTTTGTCCAGTGTTAATGATATTATTTTAAATCCCAGATGTTTGAGCAACCTATCCTAAATCCAAAAAATGAGTAATAGTTCAATAAGAAAAATTTAAAGAAATTATCAAAGTTGATAAATGATGCAAAAACATCATTCCCAAGCATTATTCTCTTAAAAGAGAGGGAAAGTCCACTGGAATAGAAGTCAAGAAATCCTATTTTAATGCTAACTAGGTACATGAACTTAGCTAAGTCATTTGATCTATCTAGTCCAAACAGTCTATTCTTATTTTTAATTAACTGACATGATTGAATAAATATGATTTTTAAGGTCCCGCTTAGTTCCCAGATGTCCTGGCATTTAAAATATGAAGAGAAAAAAAAAAAAAAAAAAATCTGTGGAATGGCGACATCTACTGGCTTCTCAGTTTATATACATCCTGACTAATCAATTCCAATGAAGTCACCATTGATTACTACAGTCTCATAGATTCAAATATTTAGAATTTTAAAACATAGAGGAATCTAGAGAATCATCTAGTTCAACTTCCTGATTTTATGCTGTGACAGCTGAGAACCAAAGTGGTCATATCCTTGCTTAAGGTCATAGAGCTAAAGGTTATTCAAATTCTACTGACTCCAAATCTGGTATGTCTTTTTACATTTTTATGTTTCCCACAAAAGCCAAGAAAGGCAAGAAATAATAACATAAAAGACCAAGAAAGATTTTATCCCTTTGTGCAAGATCATTTTGTCATTGTGCCTGGTTGTGGTTATTACACATTTTATAACATTTACTTATTTAAATTTCCTCAGTGAATATTTATTGATAACCTTTATGTTGAGATAGTTTATTTCTTTGAGCATGTTGTGAACTCCCCAAAGCATAAACCACAGAAAACCCTAGTACAAAGACTGCACTTAGTAAATATTTCTTAAGGTCTAAGGTGTGTATAACTATTCAGTTATATAACACATCCTCAGAAAATATGAGAACTGTTTCAAATGAAGAAAAAAATTCCTAGTTAAAAAAAAACTTGCACTAAGAGACAAACTCATTAGATAATTTGCAAAATTACCTCCTAAGTGGTTGATCTTATGTGGTTGATCCACTAAAATCTGCTCTTCTCAACAATGACAGAAATTAAATTAGGTACATGACAATCCAGGTAGAGACTGGATTCCCCAACTTCCCTAGCAGCTATTCAACTAAGGTTGAACCCATATGTGAGCTGAAGTGATGATGTGCCATTTCTGGATCTGGACCTTAACAAATTTGGTATGAGTAATTTCATTATCTTTTCCTCTTCTTGCAAGTTGAAATATAGAGGTTCCAGCAACCCAAGTACGATCATGCAGATGACGACAATGCTCTAGACCACCTATAGCAAACTATAGCCCACAGACCA
Source organism: Phataginus tricuspis (assembly GCA_029783875.1). NCBI lineage: Eukaryota > Metazoa > Chordata > Mammalia > Pholidota > Manidae > Phataginus > Phataginus tricuspis. The sequence continues at coordinate 65,305,706 of JAQQAC010009165.1, read as the reverse complement.
CCACCTGTTTCATAAACAATATTTTATTGGAATACAGCTAGTCCATTTGTTTACATAATGTCTATAGCTGCTTCTGCACTACAACTACAGAGTAGGCAGTTAGAACAGAGACTGTATTGGCCTACAAGGCTAAAATATTTACTATCTGGCACTTTCAGAAAAAGTTGCCAAAAATAGGGACTCACTATGACTAGGGGGAAGCATGCAAGTGGTACCATGGTCTTGTTGGCTCTAGGGAGATTGTGCCAGCAGAAGGCTCCACTTGAATCAACCCTCAGCCAACTATGCACGTCCTCCAATTAGCTTAGTGGCTCAGATTGAAATCCCAATATCACCTCTGCAAAGTTCAGTTCTTGGAGAGATAATAAGGAATGTCAGAAGGTCAGTGGGGAGGATTCAGTAGTTAATTTTCTGTGTCAATCTGACTGGGTCACAGGGTACCAAGAAATTTGGTAAAACATTTTTATGGGTGTGTCTGTGAGGATGTTTCTGGATAAGAATAATATGTCAATGAATAAATAATTGTCCTGCTAATATGGGTGGGCTTCATTCAATCAGTTGAAGGCCCAAATAGAACAAAAAAATTCAAGTTTAACTCCTGCTACCTGATTATTTGAGCTGGGACATTAGTCTTCCTCTGTCTTCAGAATCAAACTGGATATGCTCTTCCTGAGTCTCAGGCCTGATGGCTTTCCGACTGAAACTTATACCATTGGCTCTCCTAGATCTCCAGCTTGCTGACTGCAGATCTTGGGATTTCTCAGCCTCCATAATCACATGGGGTAATTCTTATAGTATACTCTCTCTCTCTCTCTCTCTCTATATATATATATATATATACATATGGGACATTGTGATTCCCACTGATCTGACACCAAATGCAATGGTGTCTTTTTTTCCTACAATATGTGTATAACAATAATAGTATTACACCCAGCAGTAGTAGTAGTATAACTCCATTCGGGTTCCTGGACCCAGTTCCAATGTGTGTAAGCATGTGGGAGGAGGTCTTCCAACACATACTAACATCAAGCATTCTCGAACACCAGCAGGGTGTCCAAGAACTCAACTCAATTCTGATGCTATCTGCAGAAGACAGCACCAAATTCCCCAGGTTAAGGGCTCTGTCCCACAAGACTGCTCTCCACTGCCCACTCCAGATGTCAGTCACAAGTCCCAGGCAGTCACCTGTGCTTCTGAGTTACCAGCTACAGATTGGAGGTTCCCAAGACCTCCCCCTTAGGTTCCATTAATTTGCTAGAGCGGCTCACAGAACTCAGGACAACACATTTACCAGTTTAATAAAGGATTCCATAAAAGATACAAGCCGGATGAAGAGAGGCATAGGGCAAGGTCCCAAATAAAGGAGTGTCTATCCTCATGGAGCTTGGGGCCTGGCTTGGTGGCACGTGGAGGCATTCTTGTTTCCCAAGCATAGAAGCTCTCTCCAACCAAAAAGCAGGATCCAAATGAGCAGAGCAGGCAGAGCAGAGAGAGAAGCTCTTCTCGGGGTTTTTTGTGAGGGTTTCATTGCATAGTCATGACTGACTAAATTATCAGCCATTGGCTGATTCAACCTCCAGCCCCAGCCTTTGGGTGGGGGTCCAAAAATCTCTCATGAATATGACAAAACACCTGTTTTACCTTTAAGACTCTGCAGTGTTTTCAGGAACTCTGGATGAAGACCAAATATACCTGGGAAATATATATTTGGTCATCTGAATGACCAAATATGTACTTCTTGTGATTCATTATATCACAGACATACACATCTCCTACTGGTTCTGTTTCTCTGAAGAAGAGAGATGTTTTAAATGCATATGTAAGTCACCCATATATTCCTATGCAAAGCAGGAAATGAAAACATATTTTTATTCATAATCACAAGTCATCATAATTGCATCACTAGGTAGTAAATGTTCAGGGAGAATATGGATATGTGCAGATTTGTTTGGAGGAAAAATCATCTGACCATATGACTCAGTTGGAAAACTTCGGTGGTCCTTTATCAGCAAGCATTCAAAGGTCCCTATTTTAAGAGCTTCTCAGTTTTTGCCCTAATACTCATTCTTCCTTTCAGTTTGGCAATGCCCAAGTGTTGCACAGGTGGAACTTCATCCTTTTAGACCAATGCCCTCCACTGTGAGTGATTTTTGTCCCCAGAGGACATTGGGCAATGCCTTTTTGGTTATCACAACTAGGAGCAGGGGGCTACTGACATCTAGTGGATTGAGCCAGGAATACAGCTAAGCATCATACAATGCACGGAACAGTAAAAAATTTTACATTTACAAAAAAACAAGTATTATTTGACCCAACATATCAATAGTGATCAGGTTGAGAAAACTCTGCTTTAGAAAAGTCATGTCTGTTATATGAGTGAGGTAATATATCAAAGTCAAAAACTCATTTATTTTGGGAAAATCAATCCAGAGCCTTTCCTGGAGGCTGGTTTTCATAGAGGGGTGGGTGCCGAAGAATGTGAAGCTCCTGAGCCCCTTCGGAGAATGACAGAAGTACCTTACAAAGACATGAGAAGGGAGGCGCAGCAAAGACAAAGGCACAATCTTACAAACTTACAACTTAACTTTGGAGGAAAGCATGCCCTTTGGAGATGAAATCCAGAACCTCTAAAATCTGTTTCAAATGTATTCTGCGTGGGTAAGGGGCACACTATGTCTTGTGTGTATCAAACCAGAAGAATTAATTGGTTCTTCTCTGGCAAAAGCAAGCAGAAAACTAAAAGAGTTAAAGGAAGTAAACAATCAATACCCACGCAGTGTCTCTTAAGCTCTGGGGAGGCCAGCATTGGTGTTGAACCTCCCCACAAGAGGGCACTGAAAGGATCACTTTTTAAAATGTGGCCGTCAGTTTAACTCCAACCTTCATGATTATCAGGATCCTGGCAGGAACAGCTGACAGCCCCAAACTGGGTAATTTGTGCATTATACAAATTAAGAAATTTAATATAAGGACTATTTACAATGTCATGGTATAGGGAAAATACAGGAGATAGTGCATTACTTAATACTTTCCTCCTAAAAGGGTGATAAGAGGGAGCATTTCTCTAAGCACTGGATTCAGAGAGCTGTTCAGGGAAGACAAGGTCTAGGACGTTTGGTCAAGGGATGCAGGTAGGCCAGGAAGACCTGCTAGGAAGGAGCTGTGGGAGCAAATATATCCATCTCACTCTTTTCACTCCCTCTGATCTGCTGCTTCTCATTGACTGAATCCAATGGGCATCAAGAAGGCAAGAGGATCCGTCAGTGTCTTAATCCACTCGGGCAGCTGTAACAGAATAGCACAGACTGGCTAACTTATAAACAACAGAAATGTATTTCTCTCAGTTCTGGAAGCTGAGAAGTCCAAGATCAAGGTGCAGCAGATTGGGTGTCTGTTAAGAGCCCACTTCCTGGTTCATAGATGGCTGTTTCATGCTGCGTCTTCACAGGGTAGAAGCAGCGAGGGAGCTCTATAAGGGCACTGTCTTTTTTCAGGTTGCTACTACAAAATTCCATGAACTTTGTATCATATAAACAACAGAAGTTGAGTTCTCACAGTTCTGGAGGCTGGGAAGTCTGAGATCAAGGTGCCAGCACACTGGGCATCTGGTGAGAGCCCACTCCCCGTTTCATAGATGGTTGTCTTCATGCTGCATCCTCCCATGGTGGAAGGGGTGAGGGAACTCCCTGGGGTCTCCTTTATGAGGGCCCACTCTCCAGACATAGTTACCTCCCACCTCACCTCCTAATACCATCACACCCGGGATTAGGATTACAATGATGAAATTTGGGGGCACATAAACATTCAGTCTATAATAGTCAGTCTCCAAGTCAGACCCACAGGAAGAGTGGAGAGTGAATCTGAAGAAACTCTACAACACAGGCCATCCATTCTGACCTCTAGCATGCATTCTTGTTCTTAACTCAAATGAAAATTTTGTATGATCAACACATTTCAACCATTTTATTCTGGTTGATATTCTGGTGAATATTCATGTTCCCACCTAAAAATTAAGTGTTAACTAGCTAGCATCAGCATTCTTCACATAATGGAGAAGGTGAAAAGAAGAAGGGAAAGAAACAATTAAGTAGTACTCAGTATTTCTGTTACAAGTCCTATTTCTCTAGCTGTTCACTATCTGAAGCCGGTAATCAAAGCTGTCTTCTTCCTTCACTCATACCAAGTCCCTTTATCTTTTGATAGTTTCTTGGCTGGATTCTTTAGCTGGTCAGGATATCCAAATATTTATTCCCATGGGATGTGAGTCTTGTTGGCCTTGTCTTTATTGGATTGCCACAGTTTTCCATTGAATAGGACTGTCAGTCATGGGAGTGTTATGTGCCACTCTAGTGGTTCTCCAGGTTCTAAAGATGATCTTCCTTACATCCACTGTAGAGTGGAAACTCAGTTTCCTGTTGAGTAGCAGGATTAGACATCCTGGCTAGTACAGTAATGTGGGGCATGGGGAGGACACGCAGAAGCAAACTAGACCCCAAATAAAGGGACCCTATCTCTGCCTCCAGCTTCGCACCACTACCATCCATCTTCTATGGTACAACCAGTGACATTCCTAAAACAAATCTGAGAGATCACATCCTGCTATGGCTCTTCATTGTTCCTGGGAAAAAGTCTAAGCTCTTTATACTATGAGAATCATCTTTAAACTCTGCTTTTCTATCCAGGACTTTCTTTTACCATTACCCTATTTCTATATGGTCCCTTTTAGACACACAATTTTAAACATCATTCAGTTTCATTTTGTTGTTTTTTATGTGCTGAGATCACTCTTCTATTGCAAGACTTTCATTCATCAAAGTAAAAAAATTAAGACTTATGATCCCAGTTACACCACTATACATAGAAAAAGAAAACAGGTCAGATAACCTATTTATTCTTGAAAACCTGTCAGGAACAATAAACGAAAATTAACCAATAAATAGTGTTGGGATAATGCAGTTTGGAAGAGTGGAAGAAACATAAATTTTGGAGACAAATAGACCTGTGATCCACCCCTAGCCCTGCTTTTACTAACTGTATAACTATGACCAAACAACTCAACCTCCCTACCTCTGTTTCCTCAATGATGATACCCCATACACAATAATTAATGAGGATTAAATGAGTTGCTCAAAAGTAGTAGCTGTAAGTAAGATGAGATTTCCACCTGGAATACAGATGTCTAAATGAGGGGCATCCAGACTGGAACCCCTGAGATGTAAATGACCATCCTGCAGACAGAGGCCCCAGACTGGTAAGGGGCTGAAGAAGTGTTCCTTGAGCCCCATGATGAGGTAAAAGAAGAAACCACAGAACAGGAAAGGGCCCAGAAAACACAGGCTAAGGATGGAGAAATTAGAATATTGCAAACTCATCAAGTATCCGCCTATTTGCTTCCTCTGTCATTTCCCCATCTACTCTCTACAAAGGCAAAACAAATGCTTAAAGAAAGAAATACTACAGACTTCATTTCAGGAACGTACTAACCGAGAGTAGGTAAGAAGAATTCCACCTCACAATGCATCTTGAAGGGAGAAAACTCTGGAAAGAAAGTGGCTTCTGAGAACTTAAAAGGAAAGGGAAGTAGGCTGACTACTATGGACCTGCACAGAAAAAGGGTGAAGTGAGAAATTGAAAATATGCTTTTAACTGCCACAAGGCACATTAAGGTCCCTAACGTTTGATTAATTTCCAAGAGAACTGAATACCCAATATACGCTCTAAATACAAATGGTAACCATGAGTTTGCTAAGGTCTTACACTGGGCATTGAGAGATGGCAAGATTTACATGGATGTGAAGCCATAGATGCCCATTTGGCCAAGTGATCAAAGGCCAGGACACAGAATCACACTGTGTCAGCTTTCCTGGGGTATCTCCATTTCATTGGAATTTATCAGGGCAGAGAAGAAAGATAAACTGGAAAGCAGGGCCTAAGCTGTGAAGGTCTTTTAATGCTAAAATAAGGACAACCTTTGCTCTAGGCAATGAAAAACCATTGTACGCTTCTCAACAAAGTAGATTCGACAAAGTGAAGTTTAATTAGGGGGACTCAGCAGGTCGGTTCCTAATGAACCTAGAAAAAAACACCTGAGAGGGTAATGAAACAGAACATCCATTTCCCCAAACATAAGTAACTTCTATAACCCTTTAGAGTTTGCAAAGTAGTTTCATACACCTACTTTTACTTTATTTTCCCAAAAGTTCCCGAATTGAATGTTAAATTCTTATCTCTGTTTTACAGCTGAGGAGCACGAATATGTCACACAGGATCCCAACAGGAAACAGATGACAATTAGATGAACTAGAGTGATTTGAGGAGTGTTTATTTACAATGGTTATAAAGATATGGGAGGTACAGAGTCAGAAACCTGGGGCCAGGAGTCGTGGGAATTCTGTAACCACTCATAAGCCAGGAGCTGGTTTGCTCAGTAGTTGTAGCTGGCATTTCCCTGGGGCAGGCCAGACACTTGTCTTTGTAAAAAGCTTGTGTGGGCCTCAGGGAGTGTCTTCTTCAGCTTTTCTTTGCACTGAACATTAGGCTGGGGTATTCTGTTATGTACTGTCAAAAGAAACAGTATTTGTTCTTTTACAGTGTTTTTCAGCCAATGTGCAGGATGTTACAAAGCAGAGGCAGCTAAGACACACATGAGCTATGGAGAACTGCTGCACGATAGTTTTAGTCGTAGTTTTAGTACTAGGTTTAGGTATCCAGAGCTAGATCAGCTGCCCCAAATTCCATGCCTATTTGCATGGTTTTTGAACTGCATTGAAGGACAAAGAGGGAAGCCTGGTGGGACTTTTTTTACTTTTGTGGTTTGTTCAGAGGTCTCACCAGCCACGCGATCCTACGTAGATTCCTGAGGGTTAAGAAGAGAAAAAAATTGGTAGATGTTACTGACAACAACAAAGAAGGATATGGGCCTTTTGGGGATATCCCCTTTTGGGAATAAAGGTATGCTCTTTTAGGGAACTGAAGTAGAGAAAAAACTCAATTAAATTATTGCAAACCCAAAGGTGGAGAAGGTAAATTTTGAAAAAGATCTGTGAATGAAGTCTCAGTGTCTGGGAAGCAGGCATTCTTAGGAGATCCAGGAGAAACTAGAATGGCTTGGAAAATGTGCTTCAGTTTTACTATTAGAAATGAGCAATGGTCAATTGTAGGCAAACTAAAGGAAGAAAAGCTGATTACATTGGAGGAAGAAAGAAGTTTCCTTAAGAAAAAAATGTATTATGTTAGGGGCAAGAGCGGGAATAATGATATCTTTAAGGAAAAGGCAGACAAAAAATGGAGCACTTTCAAAAGGTAACAGAGAAGAAGGGTATTCTTCAAAAAGGTAGTAGAAAACAGGAGATATTCTAATGAATACCATATAAGGGTAGTGTCACATTTTCCAAAGGGCATTCCATGAAATAACTCTTTCTGTTAGATATTGTTAGAAGTACCCCTCCCCCCCAAAAATTTTCCACAGAAAAACTATTTTTAAGTGAAATAGCACCCAAATTTCTTTATAGTAACTGAAAATATTGTCAAATTTATCCTGAACACAATTTGCCTTAGCGATATCACTTATAGCACCTGTCATGCTCACATTTTCTTCTACAAGTACCCAGTCTGTAATGAGGAAAGCAGCTGAACCCTGACATAACCATGATGGCTATGCCATATGACTAGCCCCTAACCAGAAGAGGAACCTGACTTGAGGAACAACCAATCCACCCATAAACTGGTCCATGACTTACGATGATATGCCTTGGTAATTAGACAGCCACTCTGATTCTTCCCCTTGAGAATTTGAACCATGACATACAGACTGAATTGCTCAGCTGGTAATAAGAAGGGGAGCAAGAGACAAGAGTAACTGAATCACGTCAATAGTGGAATACTAGAGTTCAAATTCACACCTCCTTGTTACTACAGAGAACCTTGGATTATGATCAGCAAACAAGCTGCATCTCTGCAGCCCCATGAGGCTCAGTTGTTCATTCTTCCCTGAAATCCATGTGGCCTAGCTACACAGATGAGATTCCTGTTTCCCTACTTCCTGTAGTTTTAGAATTCCCTATTTGCCAAAATCACCATTATGATTTTGTTTCTTGCAACCAAAAGAGTGCCCCTTCCCAATCTCCCATCCGATTCACACTCATCTGGCCATGTCCCAGCTGTTTTTCTAAGAAGTACTATCAGCAAGCAGAACTTTCCAGGCATATCATCCATTGTTACACACTATCTTTTTTAAAAAATGTTCTCATGTGAGTGAATAATAGAATACCATAATCACGAATATTCTCTAATTCATATTTCTAAAAAGTTGACTATGTGCACTCTCATTATTTGCATTATTTGTAGCATAGTTCATAGAAAATTTTGTTCCTCTTCTCAAGGCAGAGGTACTGAGAGCCACTGTCCTAAAAAGTATGTAGAGTAGTGGGCATCAATTATAATACTGGGTGTCAATTAACATGTTTTTTGTTTATTCGGGTTTTGTTTTTGGTAAAAACACATAAGTTGAATAACAGCATGTTGGGCTGTGGATCTGGGACTTGTTTTATGTTCCCATTACCTTTGCTTAGCCCTAAATGCATACATTATGAAAAAAAGTCCCTTCCTACCACCAGAGGGCACTGTGCCATTGGGCTACCTCCCCATCCTCGGACCAGGATTAAGAGAAGCTGCTAGAGGCAATGCTGCGGAGCAGTTAAGAGCAGTCTGTAATTGTTAGTCTATATTGTTCTGCCTCTAACAAATTCACTAATCTTGATCTTCCCAGTTCTCATTGGCCTTATTTAAAATTAAGATACAATTCAGGCAAACATATCTAACAGGCATAATTATATCGTTTTACATTAGAAGGTAAGACTAGATCCAGTTGATTCTAATTTAAATGTGGAAATCAGGTTGGTCTACTTAACCTATTGAAATTGTATATAACGCCTGCAACTTCTTAAGGAGAACACCTGCCAAGTACTAAGCGTCTATAACTATAAACCTAGATCTGGTTAGTTTAGGCGATTGGCTTCTTTCACAGTACAAATTACAGATAATTTTTCAAGCAAGGTTTACCTTGGCACTCAATTTCCTCAACATTTATTGAACATCAACTTCGTGCCAGGCATACATCTGCCAGATGGTGGCAAAAAAAAAACCCACAAGTTGTGCTTTCAGTAATTTTTCAATCCAGGAGACAGTAAAAATAATATTTTTAATTGTCAAACTGAACTGATAGGTGCAACTAAGAGAGCTACATTGAAGATGCCAGCATATATTAACAGGGAGACTGACTCCATCCATTAAAGGTAGTCAAGAAATGGTTCCCCTAAGAAAATTATTCTTATGACCTAACAAGTAGGTTCTAAAGAGGCAAACTGCGCAGGCAGGCAGAGATGGGGATAGCGAGAACAATCTTGGCAAGTCCAAAAAGTATCCATAGGAGACCTAAGAGGAAAAAAAAATCAACCATGGTTAGGGTTCAATGTATGGTGGGGGAGTCAAACAGCTGCTGGGCGGTCACGGGCCTTCAAAGTCATAACTCTTTTTGTTTTAAGAGTAACTGAAGAGTTCTAAGCAGGAGGTTGCGTGTTCAAACTTGTATTTGAAAAGACTATTCCTGGTGCCATGTGAAAAATGAATGCAGAAAGCATGACGAAGCTATTCTTCGAGGAAGGCTGACTCTGTAGATAGGTGATGAGGGAAAAGAGTACCGATGTTTAGAAAGCAAAATCCATACAACTGGGTGATGGAGTACATAAACCGTGAACTAGGTCGTTGTGTTGATTACAAATTAGGTATTTTTTTTAATGGCTGGTAAAATAAATGAAAATAGGCCCATTTGATTCCAAACACGGAGCCCTATGCATAGATAGATCAGTGGCGTCAGCGTGGTTATCTCTTTAAGTAAAAGTTTCCTTGCATTTTCATGGGCCCTACGAAAATGCTCTGAAACGTTATGGATTGGCGAAGGCTCGAACAAGGAACGCCCGAAGAAAGGCGCTCGGCCCTGAATCACCAAGGATTGGGTCTTGAGAAACCTGGACTGCTTTGAAGAGGGCTCCATTCACCGATACAGGCTGGGGCCCTGGGAGGTCCCAGAACTCTGCAGTCACGTCAGCTCAGACGGCATGGAAGGCCCGGGAAACCCTGGACTACAACCCAGTATTCACCGAGCACAGGGACTGTATTCACGGGGCGGAGGCTCCCCGGAAGCTTAGACCAAGCCCGTCTCTTCGCTACGGTGGCCGGAAAGGTCTTTATTATTCCTTGACTAATCAGTCGAGTCAGCTTGGAAGAAAGCGCACGCGCCCTGCGTACTTCTCAGCTGTAGGACGGGTTCAGTCCGGCGCCGTTACACCGCACGGGTTTAGAGTGGGAGGTCACTCTCTCTGCCCACTGCTCCTAGATTTACTAGGAGGGCTCGGTCCTACAGCAAGTCTTTCCATTGGTTTAGAGAAGGGCGGGCCGGCCCTCCCTCGTTGTCGATTGGCTGCCTGTTCTCCGCGAGGTAAGGAGGCGGGGTTTGGGCGGCTTCAGATTGCATCAGCTGGTCGCTTCCGGGCAGCGTGTGTAAGCGCCGGGGGCCTGTGGCTGCAGCCCCTCTCTGACCGGTCTCTGCTCCTTTGCAGCGTCGCTTTTGGGTTCCGTTTTCTCTTCGTGGTACGCTGATGTCCGAAGAGAAGGCCGGTAGCCCTTCAGGGAAGATGGGAGACGAGGAGAAGCCGGTGAGCCGCCTGAGTGGGGCCCGGAGGCCGGGCGGGGGCCCCCCTTGGTGCCCCTGTTGCCCGATCGGGCAGGGGCGGGAAAGGAAGTAATCGGCCCGGGTATGTGGGGTGGAGGGACTCGGGGGGGACGATGAAGCTCCTGGACAAATCATAGCCCTCTTTGGGGAGGAACCGTGCATTCATAAAGTAGGACAGGGCCTTGCAGCCCCTCTCTAGGTCCTTCATCTTTGCAGATGAGGAAACTGACCCTGAGTGAGTGACAAGCTCAAAGACACATCTAATTTGAATCCCAAACAGAATGAGAATCTAGAGTCCTGGACTACCAGACTAGTGTTTTTGACTCACCTTAAGCGGGAAGAACACTGCAGTAAAGAGCTCCAGTTTAAGGAAGAGAAAACGGTGTGCCTGAAATCTGATCCATTGCTCAAATTTGAGTGATCTATATATAATGAATGGTGGAGGCCGGATAACCCTAGCTGACAAAGTCTTGAGAAGTTACACATTTCCTCCACCTGGTGCTGGACGCATGCCCAATCACATTCACACATGCTTATCATTTTCCCTAAATTTGGTGTCATTCATTGCCTGGGAAAATATCCCGGGTCACTTTAACTCCATCAGGTCGAGTGTTTTATGATTAACAAACATCAGGTATTCATGTGCCAGGCCTGTGCTGGGTGATGCAGCCAAGGAAGGTAAATAGGACCTTGAGGGCCTCACAGCCTGGTGTGTGAGAGACAGGAAAACGGTCATTATGCAGCGTTCATCTACCCTGTAGGATTACAGAGGAGGAAGAACCTTATTTGACTTTAGAGGACTCTCTAGAGTTGTCTGGAAACCGGGCATCTGGGCAGGGCTTCCTAGGTAAGGTAGGGTAGCCAATGAAAAGGCACATCCAGATTGTGGGGGGGGTTGCTTGCAAGAGTATGCCTGAAACGGGAGCTACATCTCTCAGAAGGATGTTAGGCAATACTGTATTTGAAATTGTATTTTACAAATGAAAGTTTTTAAGCAGCAAAGTGATAGATGTGGATTGTAGATTCAAAGATCACTGGCATTGGAATGGAAAGTGCTTTGGAAAGAGGTGAGGCCACAAGCAGGAGGCAGTTGTAATAGTCTAAGTGAGAAGTACTGAGGTCTTAAGCTAAACAGTCTTGACCTTGACTCTGATAGGACAGATCACTTAAAAGCCACAGTTTTCTCATCAGTAAAATTAGGATGCCCTCTGACTCAGGGATAGATTGGGGTAAAGGCATATGTGCACATTAGAAACTATATAAATTAAATTTAAATTTAAAACAGTAAATGGTGCCTATTCACGGACTTTGTCACTTAAAAATGGTATTCTGCTGTGCTCTTCTTAATTGGAGGTGATGTGTGGCTAACAAATACATGATTTCTCCCTTTGTAATAATAATTACACAATTCCTAATAGTGCTGTGGGTCTGGTACTGTATTGTGAATTACATGCATTAACTCAGTCCTTATCATAGTTATCATTGGGTTCTGTTTTTATCTGTGTCATACAGGTGAGGAAACAGGCATAGGAACAGGAAGTAACTTGTTCAAACCCAGTATTCCCTAGCCAATATTTATGGCCATAGTGCTGGCCTGCCTCCATCATGTGCCTGGGAACAAGTCAGGGACAGCTAGTCCATCAAACTCCTAGGCTCTAAGGACATACCCATCCTAGGCATCAGTCTCTGGGATTGAATATTCTTAAACTATATCCTGCAGATACTTTTATTTCAACTCCGAAATATCCCTGAGGAAAATAGTTTTGTAGCTTCCTGTCACAATCCAGTTCTGGTTCCCAGCTTTTGGGTTGAAATTTTAGATTGTTTTTACATAAATATATAATGTATAAACTCATGCATTCTTGTTCTGTTTTCATTGGAAATAGAAAATGGTTGCCCACCATCTTCCCAATTGTAATAGAGAGAGAGTGGGCCATAGAGTCCTGGAGACACCTGTTTTGTTGTCTCAGCTCTCTGCCTACTAGCTTATACAAATGGGCAAATTACTTAGCCTCTTTGAACCAGTATCCTCATTTGTAAAAGGAGAGGTATTTAGAATACAGAAAACCTGTGTTAATTTTCTCCCTTTTTCCCACTAGTTCTAGTCATTTGACAAATATCTATATGACCAAAAGCAAAACCATTTTATCAGAAAAAAAAGATTATTTAATTCCTTTTCCATTTAACAGAACAGACCTGCAATTAATTTTTACTCTTCCTCTTACCCAAGTACTTGACTAGTTATATCGGTTCTGTAGTATAGCAGTCATATAGAGACTCTTTAACCCTGTTGTTTAGTATTTTACTTAATTAGAATAGATTCAAGTTATTCCATTATTCATCTGTTGACTATAAATGAATCTTAAAGTTTTTTATGAAATCCAGAATCCCAGAGCAGAGAGTTGGGGGGGGGGGTTATAACTCAGCTTAAAATTAGGAGTCATTTATTTTTAAACTGAGTTTATTTTTTTAATTATGCAATATATTTATAAAATTCAAAGGAACAAATTGTCCAGCTGTTAAATAGATAAAAAGAAATAACGTACCGATATATGTAACATGGATGATCTTGAAATCAAGAAAGAACTGAGGGAAGCCATTCACAAAATAGACCACATAGTGCATGCCTCCATTTACATGAAACATCCAGAACAGGCAGATCTAGAGAGACAAACTAGATTAGTGGTCGCCAGGTGCTGGGGATGGTGGGAACCGGAAGTGGTTTCTAATGGATACAGGGTTTTCCTTTCAGTGTGATGAAGACGTTGTAAAATTGATCGTGGTAATAGTTGCACAACTAAGAATACACTAAAAGCCATTGAAGTATATACACGGGTCAATTGTGTGGTATAGGAAAATATCTCACTAAAATTGTTAGAAAATATCAGAGATCACAAACATGTACAGACCTACAATAAAATCCCTCCTTCAGATCCCCAGTTTTACCTTCAAAGCTCTTTCAGTGTTGTGATCACTTCCCTCCTTAGAATTCACCACTGTCAGCACCAGGATGGGTGTTGTTCCTCTCACATGTTGTATGAACCTAGAAAAATCATCTTTTTCCAATTTAATCTTATCTGTAAAATGGGAATAATAACAATAGCCCTCTCACAGAGTTGCTATGAGACCTAGATGTGATTGTGGAAGAACTTTGTAACTTGTAAGACTTTTTGTAGTGCAATTTGCTTTAGGATGTTTCTGGCTGAGCAGTCACAGTGGTGTAAGTAATTTATTTCTAAAAATATGCTCTTGCAATATCCCATAATGTAGTTCAGGGTGATTGGACGTCAACACTGATGACATTGATAAGTCTTTGTTGTGGGAGGCTGCCTGTGCTTTTTTGGCTGTTTAAAAACATCTCTGGCCCCTATCACTATGCGGCAATTGCACCCCTAAGATGTGACATCCAAGGTAGTCTCCAGACATTGCCCAGGGTCCCCTGGGGGGGCAGAATTGCTTCTGGTTGAGAACTGCTCCTATAGACCAACCAGCCACTGGTTCCTTTTTGCACAGGACTTACTACTTTAAAACTTATTCTGTGACTTCATGTATTTCTTTTTTTTTTCTTTCTTTATTTTTTTATATTTATTTTAGTATCATTAATCTACAATTACACGTGCAGTATTATGGTTATTAAACTACCCCTTCATCAGGTCCCCCCCACCAACCCCACTACACTCACTGTCCATCAGCGTAGTGAGATGCTATAGAATCACTACTTGTCTTCTCTGAGTTATACAGCCCTCCCTGTGCCCCCCCAACATTACATCTGCTAGTCGTAATGCCCCTTTTTCCCCCTTATCCCTCCCTTCCCACACATCTTCCCCAGTCCCTTTTCCTTTGGTAACTATTAGTCCATTCTTGGGTTCTGTGAGTCTGCTGCTGTTTTGTTCCTTCAGGTTTTTTCTTTGTTCTTATACTCCACATATGAGTGAAATCATTTGATACTTGTCTTTTTCGGCTTGGCTTATTTCACTGAGTATAATACCCTCTAGCTCCGTCCATGTTGTTGCAAATGGTAGGATTTGTTTTCTTCTTATGGCTGAATAATATTCCATTGGTATATGTACCACATCTTCTTAATCCATTCATCTACTGATGGACACTTAGGTTGCTTCCATTTCTTGGCTTTTGGAAATAGTGCTGTGATAGACATAGGGGTGCATATGTCTTTTTCAAACTGGGCTGCTGCATTCTTAGGCTAAATTCCTAGGAGTGGGATTCCTGGGTCAAATGGTATTTCTATTTTGAGTTTTTTGAGGAACCTCCATACTGCTTTCCACAATGGTTGTACTAATTTGCATTCCCACCAGCAGTGTAGGAGGGTTCCCTTTTCTCCACATCCTCACCAACATTTGTTGTTGTTTGTGTTTTGGATGTTGGCCATCCTCACTGGTGTGAGGTGATATCTCATTGTGGTTTTAATCTGCATTTCTCTGATGATAAGTGATGTGGAGCATCTTTTCATGTGCCTGTTGGCCATCTGAATTTCTTCTTTAGAGAAGTGTCTATTCATGTCCTCTGCCCATTTCTTAATTGGATTACTTGCTTTTTCTTTGTTAAGGTGGGTGGGTTCTTAATATATTTCGGATTTCAACCCCTTATCGGATACGTCATTTATGAATATATTCTCCCATACTGTAGGATGTCTTTTTGTTCTACTGATGGTGTCCTTTGCTGTACAGAAGCTTTTCAGCTTGATATAGTCCCACTTGTTCATTTTTGCTTTTCTTTCCCTTGCCCAGGGAGATATGTTCATGAAGAAGTTGCTCATGTTTATGTCCGAGAGATTTTTGCCTATGTTTTTTTCTAAGAGTTTTATGGTTTCATGACTTACATTCAGGTCTTTGATCCACCTGGAGTTTACCTTTGTGTATGGGGCTAGACAGTAGTCCAGTTTCATTCTCTTACATGTAGCTGCCCAGTTTTTCCAACACCAGCTGCTGAAGAGTCTGTCATCTCCCCATTGTATGTCCAAGGCTCCTTTATCAAATATTAATTGACTGTATATGTTTGGGTTAATGTTTGGATTTTCTATTGTGTTCCACTGGTCTGTGGGTCTGTTTTTGTGCCAGTACCAAATTGTCTTGATTACTGTGGCTTTGTAGCAGAGCTTGAAGTCAGGGAGTGTAATTCCCCCTGTTGTATTTCTCCTTCTCAGGATTGCTTTGGCTATTCGGGGTCTTTTATGGTTCCATGTGAATTTTAGAATTATTTGTTCCAGTTCATTGAAGAATGCTATTGGTATTTTGATAGGGATTGCATTGAATCTGTAGATTGCTTTAGGGAGTATAGCCATTTTGACAATATTTATTCTTCCTAGCCAAGAGCATGGGATGCATTTCCATTTGTTAGTGTCCTCTTTCATTTCTCTTAGGAGTGTCTTGTAGTTTTCAGAGTACAGGTCTTTCACTTCCTTGGTTAGGTTTATTCCTAGGTATTTTATTCTTTTTGATGCAATTGTGAATGGAATTGTTTTTCTGATTTCTCTTTCTGTTAGTTCATCATTAGTGTAAAGGAAAGCAACAGATTTCTGTGTGTTAATTTTGTATCCTGCAACTTTGCTGAATTCAGATATTAGTTCTAGTAGTTTTGGAATGGAGTCTTTAGGGTTTTTTATGTACAGTATCATGTCATCTGCAAATAGTGACAATTTGACTTCTTCTTTACCAATCTGAATGCCTTGTATGTCTTTGTTTTGTCTGATTGCTGTGGCTAGGACCTCCAGTACTATGTTGAATAACAGTGGAGAGAGTGGGCATCCCTGTCTTGTTTCCAATCTTAGATGAAAAGCGTTCGGCTTCTCGCTGTTAAGTATGATGTTAGCTGTGGGTTTGTGAAATATAGCCTTTATGATGTTGAGGTACTTGCCCTCTATACCCATTTTGTTGAGAGTTTTAATCATGAATGGATGCTAAATTTTGTCAAATGCTTTTTCAGCAACTATGGAGATGATCATGAGGTTTTTGTTCTTTCTGTTGATGTGGTGAATGATGTTGATGGGTTTTTCGAATGTTGTACCATCCTTGCATCCCTGGGATGAATCCCACTTGATCATGGTGTATGATCCTCTTGATGTATTTTTGAATTAGGTTTGCTAATATTTTGTTGAGTATTGTTGCATCTACGTTCATCAGGGATATTGGTGTGTAATATTCTTTTTTGGTGAGGTCTTTGCCCAGTTTGTGTTTGAGGTGAGTCTCTTGTAAGCAGCATATAGATGGTTCTTGCTTTTTTATCCATTCTGTTACTCTGTGTCTTTTGATTGGTGCATTCAGTCCATTTACATTTAGGGTGATTATCGATAGATGTGTACTTATTGCCATTGCTGGCTTTAGATTCGTGGTTACCAAAGGTTCAAGGGTTGCTTCTTTACTATCTAACAATCTAACTTAACTTTCTTGTTAAGTTATTGTGAACACCATCTGATGTTTCTTTATCTCTCCCATCTTATTCTTCCTCCTCCATTCTTTATATATTAGGTGTTTTATTCTTTGCCTTTAGTTAGTATTTGGATGGTCTGCTTTCTTTGCTATGATTTTATTTTCTCTGGTGACATCTTTTTAGCTTTAGGGGTGCTTCCCTCTAGAGCAGTCCGTTTAAGATATCCTATAGTGGTGGTTTTATAGTGGTGGTTTATGAGAGGCAAACTCTCTCAACTTTCGCTTGTCTGGAAATTGTTTAATCCCTCCATCATACTGAAATGATAATCGTCCTGGATACAATATTCCTGGTTCGAGATCCTTCTGTTTCATTACGTTAAATATATCATGCCATTCTCTTCTGGCCTGTAAGGTTTCTGTTGAGATGTCTGATGGGTTTTCCTTTGTAGGTGATCTTTTTTCTCTCTCTAGCTGCCTTTAATACTCTGTCTTTATCTTTGATCTTTGCCATTTTAATTATTATGTGTCTTGGTGTTGTCTTCCTTGGGTCCCTTGTGTTGGGTGATCTGTGGGCTTCCGTGTACTGTGAGACTATTTCCTTCCCCAGCGTGGGAAAGTTTTCAACAATTATTTCTTCAAAGACACTTTCTATCCCTTTTTCTCTCTCTTCTTCCTCTGGTACTCCTATAATGCGAATATTGTTCCGTTTGGATTGGTCACACAGTTCTCTTAATATTCTTTCATTCCTAGAGATCCTTTTATCTCTCTCTGCCTCAGCTTCTCTGTGTTCCTGTTCTCTGATTTCTATTCCATTAACACTCTCTTGCATCTCATCCAGTCTGCTATTAAGCCCTTCGATCGCTTGTCTGATTTCTGCATTGTCTTTCCTCACTTCCCTCACTTCCTCCCTCAGCTCTTGCACATTTCTCTGTAGATCCGTCAGCATGGTTATGACTTTTATTCTGAATTCTTTTTCAGGAAGACTGTGCATTTCCATCCCTTCAGGCTCCCTCTCTGGGGTTGTCTGGTTGATTTTAGTCTGGACCATATTCCTCTGTCTTTTCATGGCTATAGAAGTGGTCGCTGGTAGTTGCCATGTATGTCAGCTGGGCTCTTTAAGACCACCTCGCGGGGTGCTGAGTCCTTCTGGTGTAGCTGCACGCTGTGCGCTTTCCTGTGTATTCTGGTCTCTCTTTTAGGAATGGTTGTATTTGCTGTATTTCCATAGGTATATATAGTGTTGGGAGGAGATTTCTGCCGCCCTGCTTACGCTGCCATCTTCCCGGAAGTCCTGACTTCATGTATTTCTAAATGAAGTCCACATTCCTTCTGGTAACTTCAGTGCTTGCTTCTTTCTGAGCCATTAACTGACATTTTTGGTAAAACAATCTTGCTTTGGTCAGTTTTTTTCTCTCTTTTTATTTTTGTCTTTCTTTTAACATTTCTGACAGCCTGAGTTTTTGTGTATACCTAAAAACATTTCCTCCATTCTCAAAATTCTCAAAATCCAGCCTGTTGAAATCACCATCATTCAAAGTCCTTTAAAGCCGTAACACTTATTGTTGCCCTAGATTATGTGACATCTAACCATAGTGCTGCAGCTATGATCTTTTCTCTAGGAGTTTCTACATATATACCTTAGCTTCCCTGGAGAGATTAAATTTGCATGTGGTAGGGTTTGAGTCTTTTATTTGTTGCTTCCATAGGGTTTAACAGAATGCTATGAGCACAGAGGCTCTTGGTAGTACTTGTGGGTGGATATGTATTTGCATTAGGTTTCTTTTTAAGGCAAATACTGTTACTAGATAAGTTATATGCTTCTTTGTGGCTATGTAATCAGTATATGTCCAGGTAAACCAGAAGCAAGAGTCACAGGAACAAGCCAAGTCAATGAAATTTGATGACTTGAGCATTATCAAGTAATCCCTCTCTACTTTTTTAGGACTTGTTTTTATCCCTCAAACTTTTCTGGGCATAGAATGGAGTGGTGTCAAATTGGATTAAAATATAAAACCTGTATTTCTTTTTTGCTTATTTAGATAGGTGCCAGTGAGGAGAAACGCAAGGAAGGAGGCAAGAAGAAGAATAAAGAAGGATCTGGAGATGGAGGTCGAGCAGAGGTAAATATCTTAGGACTCTTTTAATCAAGGTTTAACCCGTAGCAGGGAAGCTGTGTCAGACTTATCCTGGGTAAGATTCTCATGGTTTACATGGGACTGAAAGATGACACTAGATGGAAAAATCAGAAGAATTAGGAAAGTCTGAGAGAGGAAAAAAGATTTGTGCTTAATTTGTTACTGAAAAGGAAAACAACACTGAAGTATGATTCTAAGGTAATCTGTGAGGTTAGATATGAAAATCAGAGAACAAAAGTTGGAGAGAAAGAGAGTATGGTAATTACTCAGTTGCCAGATTGGATGTCTGATCATTTCATTCAATGAGATGTTAAGGGGTAGAGCCTTAGTGTTTTAGCTCATATTGAATACAACAGACACCGAAGAAAGCCCATTTCCTTGACCCTGTCCACACTGTTTCCATCAGGACTTACCACTAGGGTTTGGTTTTAAGCTAGGGCAAAGCTGGAGGCCTGTCATGTTTGTAGAGAAATGCTTTCAGTTCCCCAGGGCTTACACTAAAAAGAAGTGGTATTTAGAAAGTCAGCCCAGAATCAACCTGCTTCCTGGGTATTCTATTTGAAGAGGCCATTCAGCTTGTCTTTCTACTTCAGTTCTGTAGTTGAACTATTGTGAACTGTGCTTCATTTTTTTCTCTGTAGTCATTACAACTGGTTTATTGGAGACTCTAGAAAACTACCAGAGTGCAGAAGCCAAAAGAACAGGCTTTTTAAAAGTATACTGTAGCATGACTTTGAAGAGCTGCTTTTATAAATGCTGTGTTGCTAAATTTATAGTGCTTTCATTTACTTAAGGGTAAGTTTATAGGTGACCAACAACCACTGAGTGTTTCCTAGGGCCCTACCTAACCTTTTCTCTTAGGTTTTGTCCATTATATCCCACTGTAATTGTGGGGGAAATTGTTTTAAAATTTGTAAATAAATATAAAAACGTGTATGTTTCCCAATTCCTTATTCATACTTTAAATACAGTATTACATGCCACTATGTCACAGCGTGCGAATTAGCCTGGATATAGGAAACAAAAGGCGCAATTAGTGGACTCTTCAGAATGGAAAATTTTAAGTATGAAATATGATTATATATGTTGTAAATGATCTGTCTAGAAAAAGGTTTACAGTGAGATGTCCACATCCTTTCTTTTCCTCTGTGCTTCCATCATTTATGAATTTGTCTTGTTTCCCCTTTAAGGGCAACATGTAGATTTTAGTCTTCACATATCCAGGGCCTGGCACAGAGGGTATCTGCTCAATGAATGTTGAGTGAATTAAGTTTGGCACTAAGTTCTGATTGGGAAGTGCCAAGTGGGTATGGAGATAAACTACAGTAAGATACAGAGAGAGGATGGATAGGTAGGTCCAGGTAATGTGCTTCAGCCTGAAGGGTTCAGAGCATGGTTGTACAGTGACAGGCTCTGAGGTTAATTCATTGGTGCTTCATCATTGAGGATTATGGACCCCTGTGATAATTTAATGAAAAGCTCCCTAAGAGCACCTAAATGACTAGAGAAAGGGAAAGACTGCTGCTGGAGGGACGTGTGAAGGGATTAAGGCTCTTGTGTTTCAAAAGATGAAGGCTGAGAAAAAAATATGCAATGAGAAGGAAATTTGTATAAAGGGGAAAAAATGTACTACTTCACGTAAAATAAACTTACTATTCTAAGGAGTTATATTCAAACAGGCTGAAAATGTTTTTTTTTTTAACATGGCTGTTTTTTTAATAACTGATATGTAGAGAAATGTTAACCACTAAGGTTGACATAGTGGTTGACCACAACCATCAGAAAACACAGTGCCCAAGCAGTATGGCCAATGAATCCATATAGTATGGTTGATTTTTATTTTCTATTATTACAAGTTATTTTCTCAAGGATTAGATACTACCTTGTAGTGGGTTATGTTGATATATATATGTAGAAATGAGAAAGTGTCAAAGCATATACTAGTATAGCATTATTATAGCTGATTAATTTAAACTCAAGTGGAGGATGGATGCTCATAGTAAAATTATGCCATTTTCTCTTTGTTTTTGTATGCAGCCATTTAAAAAAATTTTTTAGAAATCCATGTTTTTCATTATCCATTATATGTTTTAATTTTTAGAAATCTATGTCATTTTTCAGTTGAAGATCATAAATTATATAGATATTAGTGGTTTGACCATTTTGTGACCACAGATTAACTACCTCATTTTTGAATGTTTTAAAGACAAGTCTGTGACAGCAGAGGAAGTCAGATACTAATTATTCTCTTTGTCCTTTCTTTGCCAAACTTTTGGGACCTGAGGCGGTATTTTATTTAAAATGTTTTGGTTAATTTATCCACTATAGCTAGTAGTATTGTATTATAGCTATTCTCTTATATTTATTAATTAAATACTCCCAAGAAAGAAGGTAATCATGGTTTCTTTAAATTCAGTAAATATGTCCCTTGAATGAGAGCCCTTAAGTCAAATAAGCTTATAGTTGGTTAGTAACAATTTATGGGTAGACATATAGTCTGACTAGTTGCACAAATCATCCTTGAACAAGACTGAAACAGAATGAAAAAGCCACCTGGTTTTAATTTCCAGTATTGTTTATAGCTGTACTCATAGATCATTTAATTAGAAAAGACCTTAAGAGAACCTCTTAAAGGAAAAAAATCACCTCTACAAATAATAGCAAAATGCTAATAATTGTTCATTCAGGATGTTAGCAGCCCAGATGTTTATTGTTATTTATACTTTGCAATTTTTAAAACATTTCTTAAAGTAAAAAAGAAGAGAACATTTAATTTTTTTTTTACTTTGATTTAGGACAAGATTAAGGTAATGCTTAGTGATTTTGGCAATAGATTTGTCACATTGAATTAGTAATTATGATTTTCGTATGTATATTTTTATTATTTCCTTCCCTTCTAAAAAGGAAAGCAAGTATTCACTGATTATTTATTTCATTTGTTGTCTTGCAGTTGAGTCCTTGGCCTGAATATATTAACACACGTCTTGAGATGTATAATAAATTAAAAGCAGAACATGATTCCATTCTGGCAGAAAAGGCAGAGAAAGATAGCAAGCCAATTAAAGTCACTCTGCCTGATGGTAAACAGGTTGATGGACAATCCTGGAAAACTACACCATATCAAATTGCTTGTGGAATTAGGTATAACCTACATTTGCTGTGCCCATCTATTGTTTGTAACTAAATTTTTTTTTCTTATCTTGTCATGTTTTATTCCCGTAATATTTTTATTTTACTGTTTACTGTTTCTAATGTTTAGTTTACATTTTTGGGGGATTTTTAAAAATCAAAATGATGTGGGGCTTTGTAGTCAAGGTTCAAGGTTACTTTCTAAGACAGTCTACTTTGGTCTTAATTTTACAGAGGATTTTATATTACTAATTCTTCTATTTTGAGCATAAATGCCATAAGACCCAGTAGACTATGTTTCACCAATTTTGACCTAAATGTCTCAGTTTTGAAGTTAAAAATGAAGATAAGATCATCTCACATGGAAAAATTAAGAAAATAACATTATACATGAAAAAAGATGTACTATTTTTATAAATCCAAAGAAGGACCATATCTAATCTTAAAGTTAAAACTTTTATTGGGTTGGGAAGAAGTAACTGAGAATTAGATGCAAACTCTGTAATAGGGTAAATGCTTTCTTAATCTGATGTGATTGGGGTCAATCAATAGTTGGTCTATCAGAAAATGATAAAGTTGGGAAAGCATAAATTAATGCATATGTCTTATAGAAGGCTTGGCAAACTGCGGTCATAACTTGTTTTTGTACAGCCCAAGAACTAAGAATGATTCTTAAATGGTATGAAAAGAGTAAGACAACTAAGAATATGCAACAGAGACCATGTGTGGTCCACAGTTGAAAATATTTATATGGTCCTTTCCAGAAAAAGTTTGCCAACCTCCTCTTAAACATTTTAACTTAAAATGTATAACTATGTATTTATTCAGTAACTATATATATATGTATGTGTGGGTGTATATGTGTGTGTGTGTGTGTCTGTGTGTCTGTGTATAGTTATTTTATCCACACCTAACTTGCTGATATTTTTTTTTAGTGATTTGCCTTTGTCAAGTCTTCCCAAACATTCATCATGGTTTTTACAGAAACCATAATCCCCTTTGTAACATTATTTATTTCTATTTCTATTTATTTATACCATTTAATTAAATGTTGAGTTGAACTACATGTAACCACCATATAATTATCAAGAATGGTTCGTTATCATGAATTTTGTATTGTTGAACCTAAGACATAAAATAACAAGTACACAACAGGTTTGGGAACCAACCCAGCTGATTATGGTAAGCCCACTATGCAATTGGTTGGAGGAGAAGCAGTTAGGCTTAGAAGCCATGAGCCTCCAGTGTACCATAGACATTGGTTAGTACTTTTTACAAAGAGAATGGAGTGCTTCAGTTAATGTGATGAGTGCTTCTGTCTAAAGTACTTCCACCTTACTCCTAAGGTGGTAAGAAAGAAAATTGTAATACCAAGCAAGTTAACATGTAAGATCATAAATAACTAGATAGACCTTTAAATATCAGTTCAGCCTGTTATTTTAGAGGCAATTTTGATAAAGAGATTCCTGCACTTATACACAGTAAGATTGTACCTGGTAATAAAATTCAGGTTACTAGTCTAGGAACTTTTTCTGTACTTCTACACTATTATCCTTCAAATTACATTGTAATTTGTCATGTGGCCAATTGGAAAATAATTTTTTTGAGAAATGAAAAATTCTTAATTGAATTACATAAAACATTGAGCAGCTTTGATCTGCAAGTGAGGGTGCTTTACAACAGTTTTACAAAAGTCCAGGATAACATCTTGTTCTGTGGAATATTCTATCATGAATAATGGACTGTTTAAAGGTTCAGGTGATTAATGGTGAATATGAAAGTAAAGAAAAAAAGGAAGTTTGCTCCATTTCCTTCAAAAGCTTTTCCTTTGAAGTTTGGTTCAGAATCTTAAAGTATGGCTTACTATATCCCTTTGAAAAATTGAAATGATCCAATATGGTCTGTATATTATTACCCACATTTTCAAAGGAACTCTCTTGTTAGCATCTCAAGGCCCCATTTTAGACCCTAAGATAAAATTTCCTTTCCAAAGAATGTAGAGAATATTCGTTGCCTTTAGATCAGTTCTTTAATCTTCTGAAAAGTATTTTATACCAATATGATAAAATACATTTCTCTCTGCTAAATCCATGTATTTCTTGTGAAATGTGTATATTTTATTCATTTTATTGGCTCTGCTCGATCTCAGGAGGAAAAAAAACATTGGATATAATAAAGTATTAGAAATTCAGTGAATTTGAAAATGGGATGAGTTGTTTGCATTCTGTATGTGCTTCTGTTCTGATCCTTAGTGGGGGAAGTTGTCTTAACTTGGTTGTACTTACAGAGCAAGAAGAGAGCCACCCAGTACTGCAGATCTAACTAGCTTAAGCATTCTGGTCATAGGTTCACGGTAGTTCAAAGGCCATACACTTTGCCTTCATAGTGTATTTATTGCCTGCTTTCCTTGAGTTGTCTAGACTATTATAGACTGTCATTTCTCTAGCTGCACATTCATATCTATAATCTTACTAATCTTACTCAGTTCTGCTCTAATCACACAGGTTCCTTAACCTTAACTTGCATCTCAATGTATTACCTCATCTGGAGGGCATGTCTTCCCCCTTTCCTTCTGTCAAATCTTCTGCTCCTCAGCCTCTCATTATTTTATCCCCCAAAGCCTGTCTGTACTACTCTGACCTATGTATGCTGATTTCTGCTCCTCAGAACTCCTGTGACTTTGACACTTGGTGTGGTTTGGCATCTTATTATTGGTGGTTTGTGTTATGTAACGTGTGCTGTGTGTCTAGATGACATTTTTTTTCACATTATAAAAAGGTGATATTGAATAGTACTTTATTTTACCTATGCATTTGTTATAAATAATACCATCTTAGGCTTTTGCAGAATTTATTCTGAGGTCAGTTTTTTTTTTTTTTGCTATTATTAATATACGATTACATGTGCAACATTATGGTTACCAGACTCCCCCTATTATCAAGTCCCCACCATATACCCCATTGCAGTCACTGTCCATCAGCATAGTAAGATGCTATAGAATCACTGCTTCTTCTGAGGTTAGCTTTATCTCTCAAAGCAACGATGTTACATATTTTCAGCAGAAGGAAGAGGAGAAAAGCTAGTTAGTGGGCCCCTCTTTTTTCCTTTGGAGTCCAAATAGCTTGGCTTTCTGGAAATGTTATTTGGAGAAATTAAAGGATTAATCAAGTCAGTGAAAATTGTTTATCAGAGATGGCTATGTCTGCTTAAATAAGAAACATTACATGTCAAATCAGGATCTTCTAGTTAGAGTCTTGGGTACATTTTGGGGGGTTGTTGCTTTTACTTTTTTATTTCAGAAAGATACACATAAATCTATAAGCAATATATGTAGCATTAATATAGAATATATATAGTGTTTATTTTCCTGTTCCTCTTCTCAGATTACTGTTCTGCTACAAAGATTCTTTTTAAGAGTCTTATGTTTATGTATATTTGTGTATTTTTTAAGTCAAGGGTTGGCTGACAACACCGTTATTGCTAAAGTGAATAAAACTGTTTGGGACCTAGACCGTCCTCTGGAGGAAGATTGTACCTTGGAGCTTCTCAGGTTTGAGGATGAGGAGGCTCAAGCAGTAAGTGTTTGTTTAATATTCTTTCAAGGTGAAGATTCACAGTTGCAGCCTTTTCCAGCTTATTACCACTGCCATTGGAGGCCAGAGTTTATTGAAGTCTCATTGTCATATTTGAAATCTTCATTTTGTCTTTCACTTAGAGAACATAATAAAAGTGCTTGCCTTATGAAATTAAGAGGTGAACTTAAATAAATTTATTTTCACTACTAGATACTTAAATGGGAAAATGTTCTGGGAATTCATTAAGATTTTATTAAAAATTGAGTAAGCAAGTAAATAAACACTTAAGCGAGTTGTATATATTTAACAAATAAATGTGAACATTACTTAAAGTGTTCCCCATTGAACAGTTGATTTCCATATTTTTTCTCATCTTAAAATACAAATCTGCTGAAGCAATATAAAAATGCACCTGTATTTGATGGCAAGGTTTTCTCTTTATTTTACCATGAAATGGTTTACCATATAAGGGTAAATAAAACATTTTGTTTTATTCATGATAGTTAACTTCTGTATGTGAATCAGTGGTTTTCAAATGTATTCTGGATTCCTTAAGTTTTTTTATGAGAAATTTAAAAGTCCTTTTAGAACATTACTAATAAATACTAAAAACATTGCTTTGGGTTTTTCTGGCTCATCTGAATGTCCACCTTAAAACCAGGTACTGCCATTTGGTTTTGATATCCATATGTTTGTCCTTGTATTTTATAATTGTGTTGTGAGGGCAGTTGTACCACCTTTGTTGTTTGGAACCAAAGGAAAAACAGATGTGATTCTTAAGTTCCACAGCCAAGTAAAGGCTGGGCACAGAACACAGGATGTAGGACTGTGGGCACATTGACTCAAAAAACCCTGGGCCACAACAATCAATAAGGCTGTCACACTGAGTGGCAGTTTTCAGGACACAAAATCTATCTCATTTAATTAATGATGCTAATTTGAATTTAATTAGTTTGTAAACAGCTAACCCAAGTGATTTCTAAGGTACAAATACAACTTAGTAATTAAAATCCTTTTAAATTATTTTGGCTCTGAATAGAATCAAAACAGAGTTTATAGATTTACAAATTTAGATTTTCATGTCTTGGGTTTATTTATAATACAGTTATGTATCTCTTCCAAAGCTGTTGTATTAATTTACAACTTACATGCCCAGAATCAGACCATCCCATTTTTCTTCAAATTTTCAGGTATATTGGCACTCAAGTGCTCACATCATGGGTGAAGCAATGGAAAGAGTCTATGGTGGATGTTTATGTTATGGTCCACCAATAGAAAATGGATTCTATTATGACATGTACCTTGAAGAAGGGTAAGTTATATGACAGGATAAATAAAAATAAAATCTAAATTACTATAGGTCCATACAGTATTTTTAAAGAGTTCTCAATAAAGAAGGAATTATATAAAACTTACTGTTTCCCAGTATGAAAATATGAAGTATTGTAGTAACTTATGAAGTAGTAGAGGCCTTAATGAGCGCTCTACTCTTGATTGATGGAGGTAGAGTTCTAAGTTATGTTGGGAAATAAAATGAAGCTGGAACTCTCCTCGTCTTGAAACCTGGTCATAGGGTTGGAGGGAGGGTATAGTAGTGGGAGCAGTCTCCATGATTACCAGAGTAGAAGCCACTGAAAACATATAAAAATAATTTATGAAAAGTGTCTAGTTTAAAATTATATGATGCAAAGGTCTAATTTTTTATGTTAAAACCCTTCAGCTATTTTAAGGACACATTCTTCCAAGCTATGATGTGAGTAGAATGGAATGGAAAGAGATTAATTATACTTTCTTCTCCTTTAGTGGTGTGTCCAGCAATGATTTCTCTTCTTTGGAGGCTTTATGTAAGAAAATCATTAAAGAAAAGCAAGCTTTTGAAAGACTAGAAGTTAAGAAAGAAACTTTATTGGAAATGTTTAAGGTAAATTGAGCTGTTGTTACATAAAACTTCCACTTTATATCACTTTAATGTTATTTAAAATTTTTAACAATGTTTTTAAAACATGAAATATTGACATTTGTATTCATAGAATGTCTTGATAAGATGTACTTTGAATTATATTTTAGCTGTAGTATTTAGAGGTAAAAATTAAAGGAGGGTTTTTAAAAAATATTTTTCCTATTTTCAGTACAACAAGTTCAAATGCCGGATATTGAATGAAAAAGTGAACACTCCAACTACCACAGTCTATAGGTGAGAATATCAAATGTCATTAAATGTAAGTGGTGTATAAGTCATTTTAACTGTTTGTTAAAATTCTTCTCATTTTATCTTTAGGTGTGGCCCCCTGATAGATCTCTGCCGAGGTCCTCATGTCAGACACACTGGCAAAATTAAGGCTTTAAAGATACACAAAGTAAGCAATGTAATTTTAAAGACTCTTTATAAGTATATTTATCTGGTGTAGATATGCATTTAAACTTTTATTGGTTTCTCTTTCTACTGTGTTTCTCTTGCATGTGTAAGCATGGATTTTTTCTTACACTGTCTGTTGACTCTGCTGCCACATGTCACTAGACTTTTTTAGCTGAAATTCTCAAGCAGTGACAACTTGCCTTTCATGGCCAGAGGGCACGGGGGTGGAGGTTTGAAAGGGTCTCACAAAATCTACCAGTCTTGGGCCATGGTGACTCTAAGAGCTTTGAAACTTGCTCTTAAAATGCTCTTTATTTTTACATCGTAAGAATAATTGAGTCGTTTCAAGATGTTTTTCCTGGTTTATTTTCCATTTTTGTTTAATCATCTTGTGGGAGATACTCTTGTAATCAGTCATGTTCATGGAGTTGTGGTTTGAGTGGATATTAAGAGATGGACATTTTTGTTAATTAATACTTTACAAATTAAACATCCAGCTTTGTGTTGCAGAATGAGCACAACTACTCTATGTCAGTGTCAGAGCAACTGTAAGATATTTACTACGTGTGCACTTTTTATGCCATTTTCCTTGTCATAAAGACTAATAAGAATTTGACTCATAAGGTGGCTATGAGAAATAACATTTGAGTCTGAAAGTAAGTGAGAAATTTACAGATTTGAATATTGTTTCATGGTTAATCCCTGTTTTCAGAATTCCTCCACATACTGGGAAGGCAAGGCAGATATGGAGACTCTCCAGAGACTTTATGGCATTTCATTCCCAGATCCTAAAATGTTGAAAGAGTGGGAGAAGTTCCAAGAAGAAGCTAAAAACCGAGACCATAGGAAAATTGGGAGGGTATGTTAAAAGGATAATAATGCATCTAGACTGAGTTTTCTTTATTTTCATTTGAAATTTGGTATTAAGTACTAAGTTTCTGTAGCTTTCAGCTAATTATTGTGCTGTGTCCTATACAAGCTGTAAATTAGTTACTGATTGTCTACATTCTTTCTAAAGATAATAATGCTCAGTACCACACAAAAATTCATTTTAAATACTTCCCTAGAGAGCAAATGCTGATGACCAAGTTTTCTGTGAAAGTTGTTTAACAGCATTTCCTGGCTCTGGGAGAGGAAGTCCCTGGTCTCACTGACTTGTTTTAAAGAGGTGGAAACTGAGTCCCAGAAAGATCACTGATAGATTCTGTAGTGTCATTTCCTTTGTCCCTCTACCCCTGAATGTTTCCTAAACTTGAAGTTACATTTGAAAAGCAGCCTTTTCTAAAATGGTGTTCACTCAGGTGTTCCTAGTCATTAGGTTGGTCAAATAAGTTCCAGCAGTAAAGAAGCCAGCAAGGATTGGTGGGGTCCCTCCTGAGGACTTTGGGCATTTGGGAAGCTAGAACATAAGAGGATGTGGTTCTTTCACTGTGACCCAAAGTCAGCCAACCTCGCCTCCATCTTCTAGTTCATGATCAGTGTCTTTTTCCCAGTCTCCTTCCTGCTACCGCCACTTAAAAAATAAAGGAAAGAAAAGAACACCCAGATTTTGGATCTTTCAGGAATTAAAACTATGAGCGCTCCTGTTGGGGACCGTAGATAAGAACTCAGGCCTCTGTTCCTTGTCATTCTTGGGTAAACTTGACCAGATTCAAGACTTTAACAGACAGAAAATGTACTTGTGCTAAGTTGTTAACCAGCTGCAATTCTGTACCATTAAATTGTGTACCAGAAATGTAAACATTTTCTTTGAATTGGGAATGACACAAATTAAAATACGAGATATGACCATATTCTGAATCAATAAAACCGAAGCTTATGTTGATGTTACACATACATAAACATTCTTTTGCTTCTCTTTTACCTAGGACCAAGAACTATATTTCTTCCATGAACTCAGCCCTGGAAGTTGTTTTTTCCTGCCAAAGGGAGCGTACATTTACAATATGCTTATTGAATTCATCAGGGTAAACCACACTAATTATTTGCTTCTGTAGATTTAGGACATAAGTTGTTATTAAAGTCTGCTAAAAGGAAAGGTAATCTTGTATTTGAGAAGAAACATTTGACAGAATAAATAAAAATGGAAGTCTGATGTCTCATGTTTAAAAAATTCTTTCTTCCTAATAAATTATTTTGTCCATGTACACAAGAGAAGCTGGTGAGCTTGAAGTGGGACCTCTAACCCTTTAGCTAGGAGCTCTGTGTGCTCTTTGACCATTTGTATTTTCCTTAAAAAAGCCTGTTAGTTTTCACATTGCTTGTTTTCCTTTGTAAATTATGAAATGTTTCAGGGATACATATATGGAGAATAGTACCATCATCTGTGTACTCACCACCTAATTTAACACATATTTACATTGGGCTATATTTACTTCAGATTTTTTATTGAAATAAAGTAACATATATACAGTAAGGGGGAAAAAAGCTCCCTTTGGGACCCCTTTCTGATCCATTTCCCTCCTTTCCTATCAGAAACTATTTTGAAGTTAGCATGGATCCTTTCTGTCCATGTTATTTTACATCTGCCCCATATATACATGTACCCTAAATTTTTACATCTGCCCTGTACATCTATGTACCCTAAATTATATGCTTCAAAGTCACACATATGACATCTCATTATGTATCAGTTTGCAGTGTGATTTTTTTTTTAGATAAGTACAGATTCAGTTTGTTTTTGCTTGTTACTATTCCATTACATAACTGCCAGCATATGCCCATTTCTATATTGGTGGACCTTGATGTAATTTCTGATTTTCCCATATTAGTGATCATGCAGCAGCAGCAGTATTTAGATAAGCCTCCCTATATACGTATGCAGGAGTTTCATCTTTAGTATAAATCTCCAAGTGGGATTTCTAGATTATAACATAAGTGCACTTGAACTCCAATAAGATAGTATAAAGTTGCTATTACATTTTTACCAGAAGTATGAACATTGTTTTCCTACATATGCATTGTGGTTGTTTCCTAACAGAGTGAATATAGGAAACGAGGATTCCAGGAGGTGGTCACCCCAAACATCTACAACAGCCGACTCTGGATGACCTCAGGCCACTGGCAGCACTATAGCGAGAACATGTTCTCCTTTGAGGTGGAGAAGGAGCTGTTTGCTCTGAAACCCATGAACTGCCCAGGACACTGGTATTCAGCTTTAAGTTTCTGTTGAAGGTTTTTCCATACTGCAATTAATCCTAGATCACTCTTCCTCCATTGAAAGAATTTTTGTTAAAAAAAAAAAAAGCATACAATCAGAAGAGTATTTCAGTGCAACATTATTGTGATATTATAAAATATCTTCTGTGCCCATCTAGATTCTCACATCTATATATGTTCAAGAATAGCCCTGGGATAACAGTGAACAGGCAGAATGTAAAACAGGGAGACTGAATGTGGAGCATAGCAAATTTTCTAGATTGTTTTTTAAAAGAAATGTTTTTTATCAATACCTGATGAATTGCCATCCTTTAGAAACCTCCTTGCCTTGAGGCTGCTGTACTTTTTATTCTTGAAAGTTGGATGAAGGGCCATTTTGGGGGATGATTAGGGAGAGCTGTGGCAGCCAGTAGCTCAGTGCCTACGGCTCAGCAGCAAGGCCCCCAAAGCAGAGGAGGTGAGCGAGCACAATCTCCATAAGGGACTGGGGTTCTAGGTCAGGGAAGCAGCCAAGTCCATTTCTCATCCCAGGTTCTTCAGAGTTTCTGAAGCTCCTTCAGAATAACAGAACCGAAGCATTTTGGGGAGCAAAAAGGAAACAGACCTTAGTTTCCAGTGTCACAAATGATTTGTATGTAGCTAAGTTTCCCCCCCCACCCCATATGAGCCTTAAAGGTAGTCCTCAAATTTAAGGAAATATTGAGCACAAAGATTTGACTCCAGATTTGTGGGAATAAATTATTACTCTCTCTTAGTTACGGATGGTTATAATTTATTTGCTGTTCTATTCATGCAAGTGCTCACATTGTTTTATGAAGCCCAGAATTTGAGAAATGTTGCTTGGGTGGACAGCTAGCATCAGTGGCTTTTTGATAGCCTTTTATACAGTAGTAGAAAAGCAGTTTTATTCTTGTGAAATTAAATATCAATGGGTTTTACTTTTCTTTTTTCTTCAGCCTTATGTTTGATCATCGACCAAGATCCTGGCGGGAGTTGCCTCTGAGGCTAGCTGATTTTGGGGTGCTTCATAGGAATGAGCTCTCGGGAGCGCTCACAGGACTCACGCGGGTACGAAGGTTTCAGCAGGATGATGCTCACATATTCTGTGCCATAGAGCAGGTATGAGACTCTTTGCTATCAAATACTTCAAAAGAAATGTCAGGGAAGTCAAGGAAAATTACTGCTTTGTCCTTTTATTTTATATAAAGATTGAAGATGAAATAAAAGGTTGTTTGGATTTTCTACGTGCAGTATACAACATATTTGGATTTTCTTTTAAACTGAACTTGTCTACTCGCCCAGAAAAATTCCTTGGAGATATTGAAGTATGGAATCAAGCTGAGAAAGTAAGTGGTGTTTTTCAGCATACTTGAATACTGTTTGATTGAAATTGGCTTGTTCTGTGATGTAAGAAAGCCAAGTATCATTAAATGGATAAAAGCAAGAGAAAATTGGATATGGTTCCTAGGTTTGGGTAAGCTAGTTTTGTTCTCTATGATTTTGTATTTTAGAAATGGTTGGATATTTTTTTCAGTCATGGAGCTGTAACCATGAAAAAAGGGGAGATTAGAGGAAGGTGATCTAAGGTACAAACTTCCAGTTTTAATATAAATAAGTACTTAATAAGGGATGTAATATACAACATGACTATAGTTGATATTGCTGTGTATCAGAAAATTAAGAGAGCATATTCCTAAGAGTTCTAATTTTCTTTTTTCTTACTTTATCTATAAGATAGGATGAATGTTAGATGGCCTAATGTTATAATCATTTCACATTATATGTAAAGCAAACCATCATGCTCTATGCCTTAAACTTATATAATGATGTATATCAATTATTTCTCAGTAAAACTGGGGGAAAAGGGGTGGGTGTCTGTGTATGAATACATTTAGGTGGACAAAGTTCTAAAGCGGAGAATAGTGACCCATGAAAGTAGTTACAGGATTCTTAATCCAAATTAGACTGGAAGAAGGGAAGTTGCAGATGAATAAACTTAAAAATCATTTTGCTTTATCCTTAGCAACTTGAAAACAGTCTGAATGAATTTGGTGAAAAGTGGGAGTTAAACCCTGGAGATGGAGCTTTCTATGGTCCAAAGGTCAGTACCAAAATATGTTTGAGTAATGTTATTTTTATTTTGGGTTGAAGAAGAGATTACTTTAAAATAAGTAAGAAAAAAAAAGGGAAAACCCGCCCTAATATAACCACTGTGTTCAGCTTTAATATAGCCAGCACCTTATAATAACCCAATCTTTTCTTTTTAGATTGACATACAGATTAAAGATGCAATTGGTCGGTACCACCAGTGTGCAACTATCCAGTTGGATTTTCAGTTGCCCCTCAGATTTAATCTTACTTTTGTAAGGTGAGTTTCTGGTGTTTGCTTTGAGTATTCTTCAGGAACATATAAGGAAGTACATATTTTATATATATATAGCAAAACAAACTTTTTTTTTTTTTTTTTTTCTTTCCAGCCATGATGGTGATGATAGGAAAAGGCCAGTGATTATCCATAGAGCCATCTTGGGGTCAGTGGAAAGAATGATTGCTATTCTCACTGAAAACTATGGAGGCAAATGGTAATTTTTGTTACTGTTTTCTTCTGTCCTTGTTTTAGTCTGGACAACTAAATCAGTTATTGACTAGAAGAAATGTCTACTGTCCAATTTAGTTATGCAGTGGAAAGGGAAAATGATTTCTATTGCTCACTTCTAATTAATGACAAGCATCACTAAAAAATAAGGATTCATAGCCTAGTTTTTTTACCTTTAAGAATGTTTGTTGTTAATTATTTTTATTTCAGAATTTGATTTGTTTGAATGTTATATAATATTTTCTCATTAGAAGTTATTATTCAGTAAGAAGCATTTTAGTTGTTTTGATTGCTTTTCAGGTAAATTTAGGAATTAGTATGGTTTTGATATTTTTGTCTGACTGACCATGAATAGGTTTTTGGCTTACCTTGCTTAGTACTGCTGATCATAATAAGCAAGTATTTTGACATCCTTCAGAAGCTAAGTATTTGTTTAATTGGAAGTACAGACTCCAAACCAATCAACATTTTGTGTCTTGTTTCTATAAGGTTATATTTTTGCTGGCAAGATACAAGTACATGACTTCCATTTTATTTTTTAAGTATTGTCTGGGTGCACAATATCTGAGGGCAGTTGAAAGTAGCACAAGGTTATAAAAGCACCCATTTTGGGGAGGCTGCCATATTGATTATACTGATGCAAAGCTTTTGTGAAACGTTGTAAATCTGTTTTATGTTATCCATCACAGTCATTTCACTTTTATTTGTAATTTGGTAGTTCAGACATTGAGAGTTCGTCGTATTTGTCAGTGAAGTAAGATCATCACTTTTCAGTTATATGTCATCAAATCAAACCAAATATTGGAACCATTCTCCACTGGCATCTAGAGGAGAGGGAGCTCCTCCACTAATTGCTTTGCTAAGCCCTGTGGTAGGTGGGGGAAAGGCCCACAGGTAGGGTAGAATTTAATGCCTACTCCAGTCTTCTCTCTGATGTAACAAAACAACTGGAAATAGAGGAGTGATCAAGAGAAGTTGTCCAGAGGCCTGATGTCTGCAGCAGAGGAAGGGTTTGACACCTGCAATACTGCAAAGGCAGAATTCCAGATGGCCATTTTTTAATAAGAAATGAAAGCACACTCATCTTTATCAAATGATGTCACCAGTTATTATCAGTTACAATTTGCTGACTGCAAAATGGATCTTGAATAAACTGAAGGCATGGTTCATGTCCCCATAAAGAGTAAGTAATAAATACCACTTGAACAATGAACCGCCAGTGTAGTTTGACAGTGTGTCACCCGCTGGGCAGCCAGTGCATGGTGTGCTGTTTCCTGATGTGTTGAAGTGTGAGGCATAGCCCCTGCCCCCAGTTTGCTTTGCCATCTTCTTAGCAAGACAAATCTTAGTCACAGATTTTCCTGATTTAGGGCTAGTTTTCTGCCCCTGAAACTCCCTTTAGTCTTTATTGGACATTGAAAAAAAAACAGGTTTTTTAAGTGGCCCTTACACGTTTCAGGAAAAGATACTGAAGAGTAGACTAAGAAATGTGCCATCTTTGTTTAGGAAAGTGCCCAAATCCACACTAAGTATATTTACTTTCTTCCAAAGGCCCTTCTGGCTGTCTCCTCGCCAGATAATGGTAGTTCCAGTGGGACCAACATGTGATGAATATGCCCAAAAGGTAATCCTACTAAATATGACTTTTCTTTAAATTTACTATGTATTGTTCAACTTTTCAAATCTTGTAAGCTTATATATTCTTGGTAAATCAGGGTGCTTGTGATAATAAAGAAATGTTATTATATTCAATCTGTGATAAGCTTGAATAGATTATATTGCATTTTTGTATGTGGTTCTGTGATCAGAAGACGTAACTTGGATAGTGTTTTGCATACATGTGTATATTTTAGTGTTTAGCATTAGCAAATGGTGAATGCCTCAGTATGATACATAAATTCAAATGCAGAATACAGTTTAAGATGTTCTTTTACTCAGAATAATTTTGCTTGGTTTCTAATGCAACTTTCTTTAACTATATGAAATTTTTTCAAATTAATGACATGCCAAACTAATGTTTTGCCCTACTCACCAGAAAAGTACCTTATTAACAGATGTGTAAATATCCATTCACACTTCATACCTTAAAGACTAGAACAGTCTGTTCTGTTTTAGTGACAGCTCCATATTAAGGAATTTCAAATTATTAAAAGTTGTGTTATGAAAAAGCATTGTTTCATAATCTCAAGCTAAAAGTAATAAATTGATTAGTTAAAAAAGATAGAAATGGAAATGTCAATGAACAATACTATAATATCAAAATCATGCTTCCAGATCATCAGAATAAATTGCACTCAGGTCTTAACTATCTTTAAAAAATAACATCAAACCAGCTGATAAGCAAACCACTCAAACATACTGTGTTGCTATTACTGTACATAGTAGTTGTAGTTACAAATGATGAAAATTGGTTATGTTCCATGGTTAATTGATTGCACTTACCTTACTTGCACTATGAAAGCTCATGCAGTAGGAGAACAGTCCTATTAGGTAACTCATTTCTCAGTGGAGATACTTCTGACTTCCTCCCTTCTCTTTTTTGTGGGGGATGGCATTTGGAATTAAGTGCAGTTGGGGTTTTTTTTTTTTTGTATTGAGTGGGGAGGGGTGGGCACTACTACTGATACTTAATGATTGGAGAGCATTAAGTTGTTAAGCTACCTACAATTACTGGGCCATTTCCCCAATTGCAGAACAGCCTAACACACATATACATAGGGCCCATGTTAAGAAACTAAAACACTGGTGCTTTATTCTGTAAAAGAGGTTACGGTTGAAAGTATAGTAGTCTTATGCTGGCACTCCAGTAAACTATTTAAGAATCTTTCTAAGTTTGTGTTTGTAAAATTCCAGCAAGTTCATTGGTTAATGATTATGAAGCATAACATCCTTTTAGTGAAATAACATGGCTTGTTTGGATTTTTTTGTCAAACTAGTGGGAAATTTAATCTAAATACAATTTAAAGTTTGGCATTGCTTTTTTTAAGACGGGAAGAATACCAAAACATTCCTTACTTAATACACAAAGACTAAAAGACAGTAAGTGGAACTAGTATTTTGGGAGAAAGGTAGGGAATAATAATATCTAATGTAATTTGCCCATTTTAAATTGTGGAAAGTTTATTTCAAGATATCCCGATTTGACCCTTGGCTCTAATTCATTTCCTTCATCCCCCTCCTTCATTTCATAAACTTTCTTTTATCAAAAAGGAAATAACTGTTCAAAAAGAAAAAAATTACTTTTTAATAATTCTCAAACTCGATATTTTATTTTAATAAATTATTCCAGTAGAGTTCGGTTTAATTAGGTGGCTATTAAATAAATAATAGTTACTAAATAATTAGTGTTGAATGACATTTTTACCTGGCAATTTATCTTTCATTCTGTAGGCACATAAAAGAAACTATTGTGATGCTTTTAGCCTATTGTCTGTCAACATTTTATTTTTAAAAATGTTGCTCACATAAATGGCAGCAGTGTGGATTCCTGTTACCAACTTGTTACCTATTTGAGGGATCAGAAATACTGTATTCTCTGTTAGTGGACATCATTGGATAGTAATATGAAGACAGGTGAACAGTTTCCTGGCAGCCATATAGGGAACTTAAGATAGGTTCGCAAAAGGGTTTTTTTCATTTTGAAATATATGCTTTAAGAGAGCTGATTTATTTAGCTGATTGCCTGAATTCTGATTTTCAATTATTTTCTGAAACATTTCTCTCTCAAGAATAAAATATGTCGTTTTGATTTTTGAAAGTGTAATCCCAAGTCACAAATTACTGATACATACTTCAGTCTATCTGTTAGCATTCCTTTTTCAGTACTTGCATGATGAGCCAAATAATGTAATAATACAAATATTATTACAGTTACTAAATAATTAGTGTTGAAAGACATTTTTATGTGGCAATTTAAAAAATGCTTAAATAAAAGCATTTATGGTCAAAATATAATTCTTATTTTAGATCTGAAGAATTCTATCTGTTTAAATAGGTACAGCAACAATTCCATGAAGCTAAATTCATGGTGGACATTGATCTGGATCCCGGCTGTACATTGAATAAGAAGATCAGAAATGCACAATTAGCACAATATAACTTCATCCTAGGTAAGAAAAGAAACTTCTCAAAGAAAAGCTGCCAAACCTTGGGAAAACACTGAAACTTAAGCTTACTTTTATATAAATGATTGTGGTCATCGATTTAGTTCTTTCCAGTCCTGATTCTTAAACTTTCAAGTTTATTGAGTTGATAAAGAGCAAAGGAAAATGTTGGCATGAAAAAAAAAATCTTTAAAGGTTTGTCTAAAAATGTTCTCCCTTTCTCCTATTTATACAGTAAGTTTTCACTAAATTGGCTGGATGAAGTGAGTCAGTAAACACATTAGTTTTAAGCATTGCAAAGTGTTTTTTTAATGAATTGATTTTTTTTAATTGGTTCAGTTATACACGGTCACTTGTACATTTTAATGAATCAGTAGTTACGGGATGGCTTTTAGGTCCTAGAATCATTTTTTTTTTGAATGTTGGATAAGAATCCTTCCACCTAACAAAGTTTTGTGCATTTTGTTTTAGTTGTTGGTGAAAAAGAGAAAAACAGCAGTACCGTGAATATCCGTACGAGAGATAATAAGGTACATGGAGAACGTACTATTTCTGAAACCATCGAGCGGCTCCAACAGCTCAAGCAGACCCGCAGCAAACAGGCAGAAGAAGAATTTTAACAACTTTGCCCAGATTGGCTCAATGGAAAAGGATGAGCAATGTTTCCATAACACTCACTTTTTACTCTAGAAACATCAATTTATGCTGAACTTGGATAGGTTAGCAGTCTGCACAGGTGGCTGTGGGAGCAAACCTTTTTGACCTAGAAAGTTTTTAGATAATGAGGATTTGAAGGAGGTAATGTTTAAAACTGCATTAAAATGATTTATTCATTAACTATTTGAGCACTGGAAATAAACAGTAAGGACTGCTTTAATGCAATATGGGAAAATGTTTTTGTAAATTTAATGCTGTTGAAAAATTAAAATTTTTAAATTTGATCAAAGTAAAAGAAAGACTAGCATTGGATTATGTTGTAAAAGCTTTCTTTTATATGACTTTGATCTGTTCTGTCCTTCACATACACACACACCTCCCTGGAACAAATTGTGTGATTCAGTATTTATCTTTAATGTTTTCTAACAACTGTGATGTAAGCTGGATGGAGGGGGCAAATATACAGTGTATGTTGTTCTCAAGTGGCCATGAGCCAGGGGGCGTGCTGCTCAGCTGTAGGATGACACCTTGTTGAGTGTCACTTTACCTCTTTGGGGATGTAAACCTTTTAAAACACCAACCATCGATCTAACATAGAGAAGATTGGCACAACTTTTTGAGATGAAGGATGAGTTTTCAAAGAAATTCATGCTTATAAGCAGACTGCTTTGGACCATGGAATCCCTTGTCAGACAAATTCCCTCATAAGGGTTACTTTTAAATATTTCTACCAGTGAATTGTGATTGGGAGAACACAAAAAGGAATTCTGGATATATATTAATTCCTCTTTAAAGCAGTCAGTTAAAAAGGTGACATCATGTCAGTTCTCTGATAACCCAAAATGCTTGTTTGCTAGGGTTACTTCAGAGCAAAGCCAATTTGCATAGATTAATCCTCACTTTAATAAAGGAGATGAGATCTTTAATCAAGGGTGTTTTTTTTTCTGAAACATCGTAATTAAACCTTGCTTATGAATATCTAGGCTTAGCCTTTGATAGGCTTATAATTAACTTTATATGTATCTTGAGGAAAACTAATTATATATTTGAACCAGAACTTTGCATTCTCAAGCCTTGACACCAAAATTTCTGATACATTTTGAAACAGTGTATTTGATTTTGTCTTTAATCTAAAATTCATAGTGTCTTAGTTTAGATTTTTCCTCAGTTTTAAAAAATTCATATTACAGAGTTATTTTAAATGGTTTCCATAATACATAGAAGACCAACTAGTATAGATAGAGTTTTTCAGTACCTGTTTTACATTTAGAGCCGTAAATGGCTTATATGATCATTTTTTTGAAATACTTAGAGAAGTTTTGTAAACCTCTCAAAACTTAAGATACAAAAGTATAATAAAGGCATAGGCTGGCAGGACTGGGAATTAAAGAATCCTCTCTAAGCACCAACTTCTTAGCTTAGCCCTCACCTCCCCTGGAAACACGAAGGGACCATCCTCTAAGAGCTCTTACAATGGTGGGCTTATCCCATCAAAGCTCTATGTCTGCAGTTAGTTTGTTTTCTTCTCTTTTCTGGAGGACGGAGACTATTCTTTTTATTGTTGCATCCATCTGTCTGTTCTGTCATATAACTTATGGAATTGAAAGAACCCAGTGCTGAGCTGTTATTGAGCATCTAGTTTATTGAGGGTTATATGATCTTGGTAATCAAATATAAAGGCATAATTTGAGAACAGTGACAACACAGGTGTAACCACCATGTGATAGACTCTGTAGACATTTTGAGAAGTAAAATAGATACAAAAAACAAAGTAGTTACCTAAGTGTGTAAAATAGGTACCTAAACCAAAATCGATAAAGACAAATGAAGTACTGAGCAGGCTGATTAAGGAGGTATAGGCAAGTGAAAAATGTGAATGGTTGAGAATGATGGGGTGAGTTCACACTTGAACCTTCCGGTGACCTCATGTGCTACATGTGTCCCTATGATTCACTTACCGTTACTGCATCAAAAGACACCTGCACCTTGCTTCAGGCCCCTGCAGAGTGACTGTGGACTAGTGCTTCTCAAACTACTGGGCAGATGAAGCACCAGGAGATGAAGGCAAAATGCAGACTCTCATTCTGTAAATCTGAGCTAGATTCTGAGTTAGGTCTAACAAACTCCCAGCTGATGCTGAGGAGCACACTTTGGAGAAGGCTCTCACTTCCTTTTCTGACTTGCCTTACTTGATTCTGCCTTTAAAAAAAAAAGTTGAGTAATATATAAAAGGCTTATAAAGAAACCAGCTTCTGTCCTTTTGACCTTTTTAGCCATACTGGTGTATGTCTCTGTTCCTATTTGTAAACATTGCTGCTTTGTCTTGATTCATCACTTTTAGAAACACTCTACTGACTTCCTGTTTCAGAAAATGGAATTTTAGTTCACACCCTTTCATTTCCTCCCTCCATCCTGGTATCATATCTCAACTTTTTGTTAAAACCAGATGAGGTGTTACTGTTACTATCCATAGATACTATGCTCTAGTAAGCCAAAGAGTATTCTGTGATTGCATATTTTTTAGTACTTGCTTGTTTTATTGGAGTTAATAGTTAACTCTTTTTAAATTTTTCCTTTGAATATCTGACTTGAGCAGCTGTATTTTATACCTTTCATTATAGTTTTCCCAAAAGTCAAATCCTTTTCTTTCCCGCTTTATTGAGATACTATTGATATGTAATATTTGTAAGTTTAAGGTATACATACACATATATTGTGAAATGATTACCAAAATTGGGTTAACTCCTTCATCAGATAGTTACCATCTACAAGTCGAATTGGACAGACAATTCCTTAGTTCCACTGGTCTTCCCGACAATTCCCTTCTAGAGTTTTCTGTCTCCTGCTCTAGTCTGGGCTCATGGCAGCCCTTGCCTGTGTCAACCCCCACCCCTCTTCCATGTTTGATACTCTTCCCTGGATTCCATGTCCTCCTTTTTCTTGGCTCACTACTTCATACTAGTGGACAGGACTTCTCAGTTGCTTTTCAAGGAAGAATTCGGGGTTAGGTTTAGAATTCAAGAACATTTTTTTTTCTCAGAATTTGAACACATTGCTCCCATTTTCATTTGCCTTCTAGTGTTTCTATAAGGAATCTTGATGCTTGTCAGTTTTTCCTCTAAAAAGTTTAGGTGTCTTTTCTTTAGCCTTATTCTAAAGTTTCATGATGATGGTCGGTGTAGGTCTTTTGCTTTCCATCAGGAATTGTCCAACTTGCTTTCTAACCTCAGATTTTGTTGAGGAAGTCAGGGTGTCCTCTTTAAGATGCTCTGCTTCCCAGATTTTTTTTTTTTCACTAGAAGCACTCATGAGATAGGTCTGGCCAATGAGATAAGAGTGGAAGTCCTAGAGTGGGGCTTCTTGGAAAGCTAAAGGGAAGAAACTTTTGCTCTTTCCCCAACTATCTTGTCAATTCTTTCTTCCTCTTTTTGTTTGGAAGGCAGTCTGGCAGCCATTTGCATCTACAAGGTGACTATGAGAATGGAAACCACAAGTTAATATCAGAGATCAGAATGATGGAGCTTCAGTCATTGACAGGGTAGTGGATCTGCTGAAGCTGTTGATGCCAAGCCCTCGTGTGAAAGAAACACCCATTAGATTAAATTACTGTAGTCACATTTCTGGTCCATTTTAGCCAAAGTAATCCCTACCTCATATACTTCATCAAAGATGGAGTTATTTCAGTCTTGTTTCAAGGTAGTTTTTGAGCTAACAGGGTTGAAAGTCCTCTGCCATTTCTATCTGCTTTTGGATCTCTTAGAAAAATCTAGTCTTTCAATTCCTTTTATTCTGCTCCTCACATCCACAGGCTGCCTTTTTGCCTCTCTTCTTCACCAAGTGTTGTCTTCTTCAGTCTTGGGTCTGATCACTCAAATTCCTCACTCACCAATACTCAACTTTATGCATCCTTGTTCTGCCTGACCAACTGACAAGCACTCAACCTTTCTCCAATCCTAGAGCCAAGAGTCTGAGCACGGTTAGAAAAAAATTTAAGAACTGGTACCACTTCCAATTCATGATCTCCAACTTAAGATGCACAATAATTATCTGTGTAATTTATTTATCCAGTCCCTTGGTAACTATCACTACTTTTCTTCAAATCTACATCTCCCAGATTTAATTTAAGAACCTATCGAAAACATATGACTATGTGTTTTCAAATTTCACTTCACGTTTTCAAATGTCCTTCACTCTCAGCTGACTACTAGCTCTCTTACTACTTCATTCAATCTAGAAACCTATATTTGTGCTTCCCTCCTCCCCTCCAGTGCGGTCCTCTTGCTCCTTTCAAGGCAAACCATTCTATTGGAGCTCTTGGTCCCATGGGAGAGAGTGTGGAATAGAGGTAAAGGTATGAGCTTTGGAGTCAGACATTGGGTTAATATCCTACTTCTGTCACTTCCGAGTTAGGTAAATTTATTTCTCTGAGCCTCTTTTCTTATCTGTAAAATGTAGATAATGCTTCTTTCATAGAATTGTTATGAGGAGTTGATGAATTTTATATGTAGTGTAAGAAATGCAATGTTATTCTCATCTGCTCCAGTTCTTCTCTCCAAATTATCCCTTCTATATCATCAGCTTCTCTCCTAATTGCCAATGCCTCTCAGCCCAAAGCACTGTCCTGTATTCCACTGTATTCTGTGTCCTTGTGTATTCTGACTTCAGCTCCCTCCTCATCATTCAAGTGGTGCTTGCCAAAGACCAAAGATTCTCTATGTTGTGCTTGACAACTTTCTCTGAAGGAGAATGGGGTGGGGGTGGGGAACCCTTGTGATTCAGCTATGGAACTACTGCTGTTTTGGGCAATGAGCTAGGCAGACAAGATCCCTGCCCTCATGGAGCTGGCAGTCTTGCAAGAGAGGAAGAAAATATTTATAATCCTCATGCATATTGTAAAGGCAGAAGCATTGGAAAAATGGAAGCCTGTATGGTCTGCAGAGTTGTGGAAGGCAATCAAGAATGAAAGCGTGAATGATATTAGGGACTGTGGAGAAAAGATGAAGGAACTGAGAGAAGAGGTGTCAAGAAAGGAGAAATGACTGGATTCGGAGGGGGATGGGATGGGAGAAACAGTGTGGACTAGGAGGTGGGGCTTCTATGGAATTGAGGGTGGAATAGCTGAGAGACAGAATCAAGAATGGAGTAACTGAGAGATTGTGCCACCTAGGAATGATAGATAATTAGATCTAAATTCACAGTGGCCTGTTGGAAGTGACATTTGCGTGTTGACTTTGAAAATATGAAATCATATGCTTTCTATAGACTCTTAAAGATACCCAACCTGGGAGGGATGTAGGTACACCAGTTTCTTCAAGGTATGAATTCTTAGCATTTTCAATATCTCAGAGTAATTTCCAATGATGCCAGAACTCCTATTATCAAAGGGGACTCTCCTCAGGCTACCAGTGTGAGGAATTTACTCTGGGAACTCCTGATCTAGATACACAGTCATGAAAAATAAAAGGCTATTTTAATTCCAGGCAGCAGAGAGCAATCTTGCCCTCCTTATCCAGATTTATATAGCATCTGACAAAGCTGGGGAAAATGGGTTAAAATAACC
This sequence comes from Phataginus tricuspis, assembly GCA_029783875.1. Classification (NCBI taxonomy): domain Eukaryota; kingdom Metazoa; phylum Chordata; class Mammalia; order Pholidota; family Manidae; genus Phataginus; species Phataginus tricuspis. The sequence continues at coordinate 65,261,321 of JAQQAC010009165.1, read as the reverse complement.
TTAGTGCCAGCTTAAACTTCAAGGGGACCTTTTCTGTTTCCTCCATGGTTCTGCCCCAAGTTGATCTTCATTATTGCAGAAAATTAGCCTTTTGAAGTTTGTTTGAATGAGGGGTCCATCAATGCCAAAAAAAAAACCTCAGGTGGAAACAGCTCTGAGCTGTCTACTTGCTGGGTAAGGGGGATGAAATCAAGCAGTATTACTTGTTTATCTTTACATCTTGATATGGGATCTTTTACTGGTTATTCTTAGCTGTTCCTCATCACAACCTTAATGGGCACAACCTGATAAAAGCCTGAGGAAGGGTAGTGAGAGGCAGATGGAGCATAGGCTTGTAAGAATGGTTTTTAAGCAGGGAGAAGAAAACTCCTGAAAAAAGAAAGGCCAGTGCAAGGGAGGTGTCAGGAACAAAGCTTTAACAGAGGTCTGTATTTTAACAAGCTGCTCACTGAACTTCTTTTGCCCACTGAACTTTGGAAACCACTGTTTTCAGGGCCCTGTAGTTGTGGGTAAGATTGACTGTCTTGGAAGGTGAATCCCAAATCTCTACAAATACCAACATCATGGTAGTGAAGTGCGGAGGGTAGAACATGTTCTGTATTTGTATGTATTTACTATCATAAATCAAATACGAATTCATTTAGAAAAACTAGAAAATGTAAATAAGGAATAAAAGACTCATAATTTCACAGCCTGGATAAATACTATTAGACTTTTTTATATATCCTTCCACACTGTTAAACTCATAAATAGGATTAAGTATTGTATACAGTTTATCTGATTTTTCACTTTCAATTTATATCCCAAACATCATTTTAATGTCTATAGAATTGGTCAATAGAAGACTGTAACATATAAATTTTACCAATTCTTATAACTTGAAAAATTTATCTTTCTTGACTTCCAAAATTATATACAGGGATTTTGAACCAATTTGTAATACAGTCTTATATTCTCCTTTTAGATGTTAAAAAGTTTCTTTTTTTCCTAATCCCCTACCCACAGATATTCTACATGAACAATGGTTATTTTTCTCTCCATATCTTTCTCCAAGTTCATACAGTTATACACAACCCTCTATGCACTTGCATAGAGGTTTTTAAAATATTTTTTTAAAAACAAAAAGCATAATAGGATATACATCTAGCTTTTCTTGCCTAACAGTATACAATGGCAAAATCTCCAGGTCAATGTGTGGGACCTGACTCGTCCTTTTAAAAAGCTTATAAAAATTCATCTTACTGCTTTATCACAGCTTATTCAGACTCTCTTACTGATGAAAACTTCCAGCTGTAATTGTTTGCTCTGTTGCTTTTTACTACACAACTATGCTGCAAATAGCATCTTTTATATATGTTCCTGTGTATTAGTTCTCTTATTTCCACAGAATAGTTTCTGGGAAGTGGGATTGCAAGGTCAGAGGATCTTTATGTTTTCATTCTTACAGGCTCTATCTTACTTGCCTCAAATCTGAGACTTCTGTTCCACGGGCTTGTGAATGCAAGACATCACTTCCCAAAGAAACAAAGACAAATTTGCCCGTCTGAAGTGTGAGAAGTGCTAAGTCACAATGCGATCACTTTGTTTTTCCTTGTACTATGATATAAACCTGTTGAATGGCAGAAAAACATGCATTACTTCGAGTTTGAAGACGAGATGGCAGAGCCAAGGCTGTACTTGAGTTTGATGAAGTTTTAGATGATGTTGCTGTCAGGCAGAGCAGCAGTTGATAGTGAGGTTGCATCAGGTCTTGTCCCCACCCGGCTGTGACCTCAGAGAATGGAGGGAAAGTCCACAGTCGTGCCTCCCATCCTGCCACCCTGCACATCAGGCACAGCCTGCTTGGCTTCAGGCGGGCACTGTGATCAAACTTGACTGGAAAGGGAATAAGTAGGGCAGGCAAACCAGCCCAGCTTATTTTCAGCTGAAGCCAGAAAATACAAAATGGCACAAAACTATTTATGATACTTGGTATTACTGTTGGAATAAGTGATGGAAATGAAACACAATTTTCTATGGCATTAGTCCCTAAAGGGTGTTGGTAAAACATTGCTGCTAGGAGAGCTCACACGAACACTTTAATGAGGTCCTTTTAAGTTAAATGATAGGTGTCATGGGATCAGAGGCTGGGGACTAGATAATAGGGATGGAACTAGCAAGGGGAAAACGTAAGAATACAGTGTTTTAGAGTTTGGTGAATAATTCCCCTTTCTCCCTCTCTTGGGTGTGGAGCTAACAAAGAGAAAGCGAAAAACAAGCACACGGGAGCCCAAGAGCCAGCCATTACGTTTACCACTGGGAAAACTGTTCCGAGCACCCAGCTCCACATCTGTGATGACAGGCTAGCTGCCCCTTCTCTAGAGGGGTGGAAGTGAATTCCCCCACCCAGTCCAGACAGAGCTGCAAACCCGTCTCCTGATAAAACCTGAGGCAGGGAAGACCTGCTTCCTGGACTAGTTGGTTCACAGCAGGAGGAAGAGGATGGGGCTGCTGGGGTCAAGGGCTCTTTCTCTTTCGCTCCCTCTCTTCCCTATCCCCTCCCCTATCAGGGAACTTGTCCCCCTTAGGGACTGAGGAGTGAGGAGAGGTGAGGGGAGGCACCAGGGCATTGAGTCTAAATGCTCTGGCCAGTGAGGATGTCCATGTGACTACTTTGGCTGCAAAACTTCAGCCCAGGTCTTTCTTTGAAATATAAGTAGGACTGAATTTTTTCTGTAGCCGATGTTTTCAAAGTGCCTACTGTTTGGCACCTCAGTTACTCACAACTGGTTGCATAAAGGCCCAAGGTCTTCATGTATGTGATCCGGGATGAGTAAATTCAACACACCAACAAAGGTGATCATCTGCTTGTGCTCTAATAGAAGGAAGAGCACTTCGGTGGTGAAATCTCTGCCTGGGGCTGATCCCGGGCAATGTATAAGCTGGGCGTGTGCAGGGGGTGGTCACTGAAGCAGAAGGCTGGGGATCTGGGTTCCGAAGTGGTCGAATTCCTTCTGCTCTGTGGGCTTTAGTTCCATCTTCTGTACAAATGAGGGGCTCAAATATAGTGGTATCCCTTCCACCTTAACACAGGTTTTATTTCAAATACACAAAGGCCCACTTTTCACTAATGATATGCTTATGTTAAAATAAAAAGGAAACTCAGCAAAGTGGATGTGATGATATTTCAAATAAAGAATACATGTTTGCAGGTGACACGATGGATAACTTCTGTTCTCTAGCAGCATTCCTAGTAGAAAACAACAGACACTGCTCTGGCTAGTTCAAGTGGAGAGCAGTTAACTAAAGGATACTGAGTATTTCACAGAACCTCCGGGAGAGACTTGGGATCAGGCGTGGAAGCTATGTAAGTGGGAAACAGCTCCAGAGAGCGGCTTTTGGGGGACCGCTGCAGCCTCTGAGGACGTGGCAGCGAACAGCTCCTGCGCTGGGAAGGGGCTCTGCCCTCGCATCGCCGCCAGGGCTGCCTCCTAAATCTGGGCTTCTCTCCCCCACGAGCCACACGCCTCTCTGCCAGCTGGATTCTCATTGCACCTCCCTCTTTCCAGCAAAAACCAGGGTCATTTTGCTCTAGTTTCAAGGGAGGGCTGCTTCTGCCCGCAGGAGGTAGCAAGCATAAGGGTGTAAGGGTGGGAGGGAGTTGCCCAGATGTGGGAATGGCACTTAAAAAGTATTGGGTGACCAAAAAGCATGACTAGTGGCCACGCCCACTGCCTGTTGTCCCATAGGCAGAAATCCAGAAGACTGACATTGAAGGCATCCGTTAATATACTTGGTTTGCATGTGCCCGCCCAAATGTCATGGACCCTCCCTGTGTTAATTTACCATCACAGTTTTTGTAATAGTTACTTAAAAAAAAAAATCAATTATAGGAAGTGAAAATTGTTACTGTGTTCATAGCTCTGAAAGAGAACATGATACTGTTAATCACTGAGAATTAATTCAATGCACAGCTAAATGGGAAGGTTGGTTGAAGAAGCTGCCTTCGAGAGGTTTTTGTGGTGGCGGGGAGAGCGGTGGGGCAGACAGGTCAGTCAATTCTTCAGTGTTTGTTTTCCAAAAGTTAGCCCTTCTAACACATTACAAAATCACCTAGGATCCTTGTTAAAATCCTAGGCAGATCTCTGACCTAATGAATCAATGTTTGGGAGAAAAGTCTGGAATATGTTACTTAACAAACTCCTTGCATGATTTCTTCCACATACCAAAGCTTGAGATATACTGCTCTATGTGAGGAAATACAGATACCTTGAGGGAATATTAATTAACACATTTAAAGTAAATTAATACAGCTGGGTAATGTTTACAATGTGTTATTTATTCTAGTCTTTGATTTGGAGTAATGTCTGCTACTTATAGTACAGTCCATAAATTCTGAAGTTAAAATGTATTACTTTTATCAGTACATTGAATTTCAGATGTCTAACCTTTCCTAGCAATTAGTCCGCATTTGTTTAAGTTGATGGTCACAATCCAGGCGCAGCTGCTTACCTAAGCCCCTAAATCACTGGCATTGGTAACAGAACTGGAAATAGGGCTTGTTTTTCCTCTCCTGCTGAGCTTCAGCCTCTAATTGGCATTTATTTTTTGAAATGTAAAAGTCATTCTCTTTAGAGGGAAATATTCCACCAACTTTCCCATTAGCTAAGGTTTTGAAGCCAGTTTTCCCCAAACTTAACGTGCATCAGAAAAACCTGAAGGGCTCACGGAGTCTGTAGGGCCTCTGCTCTGGGCCTGGGATGTGGGTGGGGTGTGCACACCGGGCATCCACTCCAGGATGCAGGTGCAGGAACCACCCTTTAAACTACTTGAACGGCCCAAGCTGTGATTATCCTTTATGCACACCTTGAGTGAAAGCTGTGTTTATTAATATTTAAAGTCTTTAATGTGACAAATGAGCTATTTCCTTTTAAACTCATCAATCCCATGAGGTTTGATTGACAAGTTTCAAACAACCCTCAACTATACTTTCATACTGATCAAGTCGCAGAGACTCGTAGCAAGCAATTTATACCCTGCATTAGTCCATACCATACACTTGGGATAGCATTCTTCTACATGTTTTTAACTAATTCTCACAATAACTCTATGAGGACAATATTACTATTACGCAACTAGTGAACATAACTAATACGTCAGAGTTTTGGGACCCAGGTTTTGAGACTCCAGGGCTCTGCTCATACCATGCTGTGGCGGGAAGGAGGGAAACACCAGGTAGATCTCCCTCATCTTGGGGACCCCTGGTGGAGTTAGCTATTGATCAGTAGGCCGTGGAAACCAGCAGATGAGATGGGATAGAGAAGGGAGTGGAATGGGACTAGAGTAGGTTGGGATGATCTGTGTTATTCAAGGTCAATTAGAGGTATAAGTAAAATCAACCTTTCACTGGTGGGGTCCCAGCCCCTAGTCCTGGGGGTGAGGGGAGGACTGAGACTGAAGAGGTCCTTGTTACTTGTATTGGTTATATTCTTCAACAAGAAGGTAAGAAATAAACCATGCAAAGGATTGCCCTTTGTTCTGTTGTGCCCAAGTCGCGAGTCCCCAAGAGACCACCAAGGAGCCGATTCCGATGCAGACACAAAAGGGTCATTTATTTCAAGCTCGAGCTCAGACTCACACCTGTCACTGATGCAGCGGTTCCAAAGTGAGAGCCCTGAGCTCAGGGTAGGCAAGGTTTTTAAGCATTACAAGGTGCAGGGAGGGGGTGGGGCTCTAACTTGGACATTTTCCATGGGTTAAGTCTGGCTGGCGCCCAGCTGCCAGCTGATGTATCATGTAAGGTATGTTATCTGTAAGGGACAGGAGAGCCTGGACCTTGAGTGTCTGGACCTTGAGGTCATTGCTAGGGAACTATCTAAGGGGGAAGTTACTGGAACAATAGGTAGCTTTTTGTCATGACTGGAACAAAGTTTTCTCAGAACTAGGCCTGGACTGAGGCCTCTTCCTCAAGATGGCTTTCTCTTTTTAAAATGGAGTTTCTCTTGCTCTCACAGTTCTGTAAACCAAGTGGCTGGTATGGACAGTTGTAGCTAGCAGAACAATGGAGCTAATTAACCAAATACAGTTGAAAGAGATGCTTGACTCAGCTCTCCAGCTGGGTGATTATGTCATTTAGAAGGAAGGCTTGGCTCCTAATAAGTTTTTATTTGTAGAAAGTTTCCCTTTTAAAGTAAAGTATTTTCAATGAAAGAGTATAAAATATTATCAACACTTTATGTTACTCTTTGGACTAAATAAGACTTTAAGGATTTGGGAAACATCTTCTCCATGATAAAGCAGATAAAGAGGTGAGACAGTATATTTCCTGAACTGTCTTATCGAAATGAGTCTGGGTTAGAAAGAGGTGATGCTGTTAAAGCTGTTCCTGCCAAATGCAGGGAGGTGGGAAGAAATAAAGATGAAGGTAAGGGGTGTGTGTGTTTCCCCACTCTGGGTGGCTGACTTCCTCACAGCTTCTCTGATCCAGCCTGGCTCCACAGAGAGGAAGAGTTGACTCCAGGTCAGCACTATGTAATGGGACTATCTCATTTAGTGCAGGCTCTCAACTGATTAGATGCAGACTTGGATGAGAATGAGGTTTGAAATTGGGCTACAGGTGTCCATTTAAAGTACTGTATCTATACTTTCCTCCCCTGTACTCTCTGGAAAGGCTTTTCTCCAGGACCTGGTTTCAGGCCCAAGTCTGGAGTTCCCATTTGGAGGTACCCACTCCCCATTCCAAACCACAGCAAAAAAGAATGAAACGGTTTAGCCTAAAATACAGTGTGGTTGTATTATTTACTTACTTAAAATTCCCTTTAAGGACCCCTACTATCCCTAGGCTAAAGTAAAAACTCCTTAACAAGAGGGGCAAGGCACTTTGTAGCCCCACCCTTCAGAGTCGGCAGAATGACGCCCCGCCCCCAAAACTGTTCCTGTCCTAAGACCCAGAACGACCTGGAAGTATGTTCTCATGCTGGAGGGATATTGAGACTGCAGGTGGAATTGAGATGGCTATTCAGCTGATGCTAAAATGGGGAGAGCATCCTGGATTATCCAGGTGGGTTCAGTGTGATCACAAGGGTCATTAAAAGCTGAAGCGGGAGGTGAAAAAGGGATCGATGTGAGAGGAGCATGATCAGCGTGTTCTGGCTTTGAAGTTGGGAAAGGGAACCCTGAGCCAAGGAAGCTGCTGACTCTAGAAGCTGGAAGAAGCAAGGAAATTTTCCTCAGGAGCCTCCAGAAGGGACTCAGCTCTGCCAACACCATGATTTTATCCCAGTGCAACCTGTGTTGGACTTCCACAGAGCTGTAGGCTGGAAGTGGGTATGCTTTTACCCACCAGGTCCGCAGCAGCTTGTTGGAAGACTTAAGCTCAGTTTCCAAACAGGAAAGCTAGGAGCATCCTCCACTTCTGTCTCTCTCTCCTTTGGGCTCTCCATCATCAGGTTCAGCTCTGTCAACATACAGTGAGGTGAGGAAAATAGCTTATCGCACCGTCTTCCCATTGCTACCTGCAAGAGTTATCATAAAAAGGACTCCTTCCAGAATGCCTGTTATACCCAGCAGTCCTGTAGGCAAAGGTCAGATCTGTCCATTTATATTTGCTCGCTATATATTGCCCTTTGGAATTAGAAGGACTGGGTGTGTGTCCCACTTGGAAATGCCTCATATGGCCTGACTGTGGTTAGCACTGGTGTAGTAGAGCAGCCCAGCTGAAGAGGATGCGGCAAAAAGGAAAGATGTGTTTTTGTAACAGGTTTAGTAACGGCTGCAGGAAGGTTTCCAACATGATGGAAGGACCGGGAAGTATCAGTGACTTTCAGCCACCTTCCACTTCTGATGCACCAGCAAGGACTGTTTTTCCCAAGTTGGTGGATGGAGCTCAGTAGTCAACTTGTTCCTGACTCAGTGTGAGTTTGCGTCTGGTGAGTTGAAATCAAAAGCCTTCACCAGATGTAGTTGTTACACAGAGTAAACTTTACCTGGAGACCATGGGGAATCACTTCCAAAGCCATGGCTCCCTGAGCAAGGGAAAGCAAGTCTCTTTTAGGGACAAGGAAATGGGTATTAACAAGGGGAAGTTCTGTCGTTAAGTGGAGAGGCAGGTGGGGAAGTCAGCAAAGGTGCATCAGCTGACGTGCTTCTGCAAACACCATTGAGCCTGCATGCGTGCTGCATGCTGTATGTCCTCCGCAGTGGTGAGTTTTCTATGATGATGAGGTGAGGGGTCCCTCTGGGGCACCTCTGGGCAGTCTGTGCAGGTACTGCTCCTGAGGTTAGGCTCAAACCAGTTCACTGCGGTTTGGTGGTTACATCTCTTCTGGAACATAGCTAAAAAACAACTTTTAAAAAAGTGCCTCAGGTGCTTTGGAAATGCTAGGGTTTTAAAGTAGAAATGGGTCAAAACAAAGGTTTTTGGAGCGGCTCAGAGCGTTAGCCTGTGACAAACTTCCTTCCCCAGTTGGCCCTTGGGACTTATCCTGTAAAAGAGCTTTGTGGCTGGGTCTCCTCCTCTCTCAGAAGGAAGCTAGAACCATATAAGCCTCCCTCACAGAGAGGATAACTATTTTCAGGTTCAGGAAGCAAATGTGGAGGGCTGGGTCGTATTAGCTTGAACTGAGGAGAACCATAGTTTCATGTAATTAATTGAGAGCCATGTTCTCAGTCACTGTAGTCATGTGCCTCTCTTCTGGTATGAGATCTGACTGTTTCAGTAGCAACCGAGATGGAGTGCTCAGGCCTCGGCAGTTGTTCGTCTGCCCGTTTAGGCAACAATATTTATGAGCATGCGCTGTGCGCAGGGCAGCTTCCTATGCCCTGGGGGTGGGGGAGGGACACACCCCTGCACTCATAGCGTCTACATTCTAGTGGGGTGTGTGGGGGGTCAGTAGTAACCACATACCTTCAACAGGATGAATGCTGCGAGAAAAATAAGGCAGGAAGGGGCTAGAGCATTCCTGGGGGTAACAGGGAGGGTGAGACTTAAATGAAGACCGTGGTTTTCCATAGGGCTGAGGAGGGAAGGAAGCCAAAGGCCTTGATGGATGTGGGGGGATGACTAAAGGTGACGAGTGGAAGAGGGATGTTAGGTGGACAGCATTACTCTCAAGGAGGCAGTCTGTCTTGTGGGTTGCTGAGTGGCAGTGGACGCACCTCGGGTCCACCATTTTTCCCGGGCTGGCCTTTCCCTGTCCACCATCTTATTGAAGCTCCACTGCTGCCCTGGGAGGTTCCGAGGCAGCCAAATACCAAAACCACCTTCCACAAAGAGGAGCGGGCTAACCAGCGTGCTGTCCCTTGCCCTCCTCCGGAGGGGCCTCCTTGGCATCCCACTCCTGGGAACTCCCAGATTGAAGCAACAGACAGCAATCTCCCAAATGGTTCTGCTGCTCTTTTATTCCCCAACGCTGTGTACCAGGCTGGATCATAACTTGATAAGGAGTGACTGATGGAATTTGGCTTCCTAGAGTGAAATGTGGGGGCTCTTTGTGAAATCCCAACGGTCCACTACTGATTCGGGATGCCCTGTAATCAGGATGAGAAGTAGCTGCTCTGTCTGCCTGCAAGCGAGGGTCACTGGTGCCTTGCACACAGGGCCTCTCCTGCCCACTTCTTTTGCTTCTGGACCTTCTGTGAGTCACATCCCTGGCAGTGGGCAGGACTAGAGGTGAGGACTCCGAGGTGCCTGGGAAGCACAGGTCAGAGTTTGAGATATCCTGGTTCTCGTCTGCTGGTCCCAGTGTGGCCAGTCCAACAGCCACAACTTCACCTGTCTTTCTGGGTGGCCTTCCAAAACCCCGGCTCGTGGGCTGGGGTGACGCAGCAGCCTGCCAGCCTTGCTGAGGCACTGTTTCCCACCCATTCATCTATCCCACTGTCTAAGATAAGCTTGTATCCAGCTTCTACAGGGTTCCCTTCCCTCCAAGTCTCTGCTCACAGCTGTGAAGTTCCTGTGAGCCACGGTGGAAAAATGGGCAGCGCTGCCCTAGGCCTGGGAATTGGGCCGCTAACCTGAGCCTTGATGTAGGGGGACAGCATGTCACAAGCATGGAATCACAAACCCTTCTTGTGGCCTGGTAGGAAAGGTTTTTAACTTTTGTAACCAATTGAGTGAATAAGAATTGTTGAAGAGAGATAGTGTGTGGTTTCTTTCTGATACAAAACACCAATTCTCCGACACCACTTGTGTGTTCTATTTAATTCAGTTTGACACTACCTGGAGTTAGCACGGACCACACAGGTTAATAGCTCAGTCCCACCAAACTGTCCCTACTTCGGATGCCAGCTGTAAAAGGGGTCTGCACCTTACCTGCATTTCTGCATAACCAATTACAAATGTGGGGGTTCCCACACCCCCTCCTCAGATTCCATAATTCACTAGAATGACTCACAGAGTTCAGGAAGGCACTTTACTTACAGTTTCATTATAAAGGGGACAACTCAGGAGCAGCCAAATGGAAGAGAGGCCTGGGGCAAGGTCTGGGGGCTGGCACAGACCTTCCCTGCCCGCTGCAGGCGTGCTGCCTCCCAACACGCTGAAGCTCTCGGAATCTCGTTTGAGTGTTTATTAGAGTTTTATGTAAGTATGGCTGATTGAGTTCAATCACCAATGGCTAATGACTTAATCTCCTGCCTCTGTCTCTCTTCCCTGGAGGTCAGTGGATGGAGCTGAAAAGTTCCTATGAATTCATGGAACCAGCCCTCAGACCAGAAGCTGTCTAGGGGCTCTAGCATGAGTCCTCTCAGTCGCATAAACTTAAGTATGGTTGGGAGGGGCTTGTTACAAATAATGAAGGACAACCCTATCGCTCAGGAAATTCCAAAGGTTTAGGAGCTCTGCTCTAGGAACCAAGGGTAAAGACCAAATGTGGATTTTTTTTTATTATACTATAGATACACACACTGGGCTCCCCAGGCCAGAGGAGGATGTGGGTCTGAGAACTTGTGAGTGCAGGTGGGGCAGGGAAATCACAGCCTGGACCCAAGGAAACCAAGGAGGGAGTGGCTGCACTGGCTTAAAGGGAGCCACCCCAAAGCACCCAAGCTGGGGTCCAGGGGACCTGGGCAGACCAGGGTGCCAGATAACTGTGTCTCCATCCTTCCCTTCCTTTTCCTGGATGATGTGGTTTTGGGGAGATGTTTAGAACTGCCTTTTTGGGCTGGAAAAGTGAGTCATGGGGAGGGGAATCTGCCTACCCTGAGTCCCTGGGGAGCTTGGCCACGAGGGAGTCTCCATGATGGGCTTGGGCTCTGTCCTGGGTCTGCGCCACCAGGTTCTCAGGGTGCAGGGATGGCTTGTTTAGCCTGTCAGTCACAAGGGGAGAGGGCTATGGGACACTAAATGGAAACATGGGCTGGGCCGAGGATGTAGCTTGTTGAAAACTTTTAAACATGAAGATGTTTGGTGTGTGAACCTTCAGTTGTGCTCTTAATCCCGGCCTCACAAATTCAAGGGACAAGCCCTCAGTGAGCATCTTTCAGAGCCTAGAATGGGCAGGGAGGCCACCAACTTTTGCCTGATGGAAAAACCTTAGGCAGCTTTAGAGAAACCTGGCATATGCCTCCCTCTACTGCTTGGGCTGCAAGAGGTTGGGACTTGCACAGACAGAAGAAGGGTTCAGATGAGTGTGCGGAACTACCCATCCAGTCCACTCTGAGATGACCCCCGCCAGGACGTTTGTCTCCTGCCATGTGGCTCAGTCGGGCAGGACGCTGTGTCTGCATTTCAGCCTCTTTGGTATTGCACTCCTCAATCCACTCCTCACGCCAACACACACACACACACACTGTGTGCACACACCTGCACCCCACGACATTCTCCACCATAGACAGGCTGCTTTCATGTCCCTAAGGATGACCTGTGCATTTCCATCTCTGCCTCCCACTTCTCCAACCCTTGTAGTTGCTGTTCCTCTTCCTTCAAGTTCCAACTTCTTGACCATATCTCTCCTGTGAATCAGTGAACAAAAGAAAAAATTACTTCAATAAAAGTTACCAAGTGCTTACTATATGCAGGCACTATGCTAGGTATTGAAATTTTTAGAATATACTGTCCTTACCTATCACTTGCCAAGTGAGATCAGGGAAAGCAGAGGTTTAGACACCACAGTGAGTGGTCAACTGGCTACTCATACTGGGCCCTAAGAGGTGGCATTTTGGGGGTGATGGGTTAGTCTTAGTCCAAGGTCTGACCTTCAGTTTGATAGCTTTAGAAACTGAATTTTATCAGACTTAGAGGAATTGACTTACACTAACCTAACTCACAGGAAATCGATGAATAAACCAGAATGTCAGTTTACTGTATTTCCAGGAGTACTTTATCAGCTGATGGTGAAAGTTGTATAGGGTGTGAATGAATTTTTCTTTTGGAAAGTGGTGGAAAAACACTCACACTTCTATCTTTGCCTACCTCTTCTAGGTACAACGCAGAGCAATTGACTACTTTTCCCATGTTTTCTCCTTGAGAGACCAGTTGTGTCGACTGGGCCTCAGCTAGCGCTCACAGGTTGGCATAGGTAGGCTACATTTCCATTTCCAACCCTTACTTCTTTGATTAGGGGAATGATTATGAATTTTGTCAGTGTTCCATGAACTTACACCAAAAGTTACTGGTGAGCCTTTCCCCAATTAGAAGCAAATAAGCTAAAGTAGGAAAGTTTTACTGCAGTTGATATACAATCTTATATTGATTTCCAATATGCAACACCGGTTCAACAGTTACGCATATTATTAAATCCCCACACGTATTAGTGCAGTTACTATCTGTCAACATAGACATTACAGAATCGTTGACTATATTCTCCATGCTGTACTACCATTCCTATGACCAATTTATATTATGATTGAGAATTTTTGTGCCCCTTTATCCCCCTCACCCTCTCCATGTACCCATCACAACCCATTCCCCATGGTATCCACCAGTCACTTCTCAGTGCCTATGAGTCTACTGCTCTTTTGTTCATTTTGTTTTATTTATATATTCCACAAATAAGTGAAATCATATAGTTTTTGTCTTTCTCTGTCTAGCTTATTTCACTTGTGGTCCATAATATCCATTAGGTCCATCCATTTCTTATGGCTGAATAATATTCCATTGTGTATGTGCACCACATCTTCTTTATCCATTCATCTACTGATTTGGTTGCTTCCATATCTTGCTATTCTTGGCTATTATAAATAATGTGACAGTAAACATAGGGATGTATATATCTTTTTGAGTCAAGGAATTTTTTTTCTTCAGATAAATTCCTAGAAGTGGGATTACTGTATGGTATTTCTACTTTTAGTTTTTTGAGGAACCTCCATGCTGTTTTCTGCAGCAGTTGTACCAATTTACATTCCCACCAACAATTATGAGGGTTCCCTTTTCTCTACATCCTTGCCAACACTTGTTACTTTTTGTCTTTTGAATAGTGGCCATTCTGACTGGTGCGAGGTGAGATCTCATTGTGGTTTTGATTTGCATTTCCTTAATGATTAGCAATGTGGAGCATCTTTTCATGTGCCTGTTGGCTATCTGTATTTCTTATTTGGAAAAATTTCTGTTCAGGTCCTGCACCCATTTTTTAATCAGGTTATTTGTTTTTTTAGTGTTGAGTCCTATGAGTTCTTCATATATTTTGTATGTTAACCTCTATTGGATAAATATTTTATGAATATATTCTCCCACACTGTAGGTTTGTCTTTTTGTTCTGCTAATGGTGTCTGTTGCTGTAAAGAAGCTTCTAAGTTTGATGTCCCACTTGTTCATTTTTTATTTTGTTTCCCTTGCCCAAGAAGATGGGCCCAGGAAAAATTGCTCATGCTTATGTTTAAGAGATTTTTGCCTATGTTTTCTTCCAAAAGTTGTATAGGTTTATATCTTACATTTAGGTCTTTAATCCATTTTGAGTTTACTTTTTTGTATGGAGTTAGACAGTAATCTAAATTCATTCTCTTGCATGTAGGTGTCCAGTTTTCCCATCACCAGTTATTGAAGAGACTGTCTTATTCCCATTGTGTATTCATAGCTCCTTTATCATATGTTAATTGACCATATGTGCATGGGTTTATATCAGGGCTTTCTATTCCATTCTATTGACCTATAGGTCTGTTCTTGTGTCAGTACCATGCTGTTTTTGATTACTGTAGCTTTGTAGTATAGCTTGAAGTCAGGAAGTGTAATATGCTTTGTCCCTCTTTCTCAGGATTGCTTTGGCTATTTGGGGTCTTTCGTGGTTTCATATGAATTTTTGGAATATTTTAAAGTAGGGAACTTTTATAACTTTCTTACAAACATTTTTTTTTTCTGTGAGACCTTGATAACTGCTATTCCTTCTTTGCAAGGAAAGGTTGGCAGAAGCCAAAACAAATGAAAATGGAGCAAAGATATATTAACAGATGATCTTTCTGCTTCATTCACATGTGTGTACATGATTTTTATAGCATGTGTTATAGAGTATGCATTGAATTGATTAACATTTGTAAGTCCATTAAATATAAGCAGATTTTGGTTGTGTTGGCTAAACCAGAGTTCAAATGTTGGAATTAAATATTAATACTTCATAATATTCCACTAAGAAACTATCTCTGACAGTGTCTTGTCTCCCTGGCCGTATCTGATATTGCATAGCCTAAGGTAAGTTCTGCAGGTGGCAGATCTCATCCACCTGGACATCTTACTGGTGGGAACAAAGTTTGTCGGTGCTATCCTGTTCCGTTCCATCTTCCCTATTGCACCCTAAACTCATGGCTTGCTGAAGAGAATTTGTTTGTTGTTCTTGCCTGCCCAGTTTCCTTCCTGGAGAAGTTGGACAAATAGGGACGATCTGTGACTTTTGGATAACTGTGGGAAGAATTAGGGTTTGGGAAAATTAGCCTCTCTGAATGTGAGACAACTAGAAGAGAGAAGAACAAATTTAAAGAAATATAGCTTACGTTTTGGATTGCATTCCTTCATGTCCTTCTTCAGGAAAGGCTAGCAAAGTTTGGAATTACTTTCCTCTGGCTCTTGGTGATGGGACTCTATTCTTTTGAATGAGACACTGTGCTGAGATTGGAGTATTCAGATGATTTTTCTCTGAACGATCACCTTGTTGGTGATCTTTCTGAACTCTGATGGCTGGTTATTGTGATTCCCTATGCCCTAACGATTCTACTTTGTGGCATCTTTTTGAATTATTCCCCTTTTATTGTACTTTGCTTTTGAATTTTTCTTTTTAAATCTATGGGTAAGCCTCAAAGAGATGGCAAACTCTTTGAGGGTGGAGATTTGTTTTAATACTTCTTTGAATTGACCGTAGCTTAAAGCACAGTGCTTGTTGCATAATGGAAGACAGTAAAATCTTTAGTGAAAAAATAAACACTGGAACAGGGCAATTATGCTAACATTAGGTTTCCACTGTTTTACCTACATAGTCTTACATGGCAGAGGACAACTATTTTTTTAATGTTCTTCTAGACTAGTTCTTTTATATGGGCTAGATTTTTAAGAGTGAAATTGTTTAGTTGAAGAGTATATATATTTTTTCCCTAAAATTTTACTATAGAAAATTTCAAATATATGAACAAGTTGAAACAATTACACATTTAACACCGATATATCCATCACCTATATTTACAATAAACCTTTTGCTATATTTGCCTATCATCTACTCATTCATCTTTTCATTTATCAACCCATCTTATTTTTGGTGCATTTGAAAGGAATTGTAGACAGTATACTTTACCTCTAAACACTTTGCAGGCATATTATTAACTTTAGGTCAATATTTGTTTTTAGATTTTCTTCAGATATAATCTATATAAAGTGGATTGCACAATTCTTAAGTGTACCTTTCAGTCAGTTCTGACAACTGCATATACCTATGTAACCCAAATCCTAATTAAGTTACAGAACAATAACCATCAACCCCAGAAAGTCCTGTCAGGCCACTTCTCTATTAATTCTACCCCACTCCCCAGGAAAAAAACAAAAAAACAAAAACAATGTTCTTATTTTTTCATGATACATTAATTTTGTCTGTTCTAGAATTTCATGTAAATGAAATTAGAAGTATAAATGCTTTTTTTGCAAGGCTTCTTTCACTCTGCATAATATTTTTGAGATTTATTGATATTGTTTGTATATTTTCATTGTTCAGAGTATCTATTTTATGACTATATCACAATGTGTTTATTCACTTTGAACTGAGTAAAGATGCTATGAACATTTGTGTGCAAGTCTTTTTGTGACATATGCTTTCCTTCCTTAGGTAAATACCTAGGGATGGGATGGCTAGTTACAGAGTGTTTAGCTTTATAACGCAATGGCAGATCTTTTTCCAAAATGATTGTATCATTTTACATTCCCCTCAACTTTATGTGTGAATTCTGGTTATGCTACATTCTTAACAACAATTGGTGGTGTTACTCTTTAAGTGCAGCCATTTTGGCAAATAGAGGTATCTCATTGTGATTTTAATTTACTTTTCCCTGATGACTAATGATATTGAACACAGTTTCGTGCGCTTATGGGCCACTCATATTGTGTCTTGTGATGTGTTTTTAAAATCTTTTGTCATTTTTTATCACGCTTTTAAAAATTATTGAGTTGTGCGAATTTTTAAAAATATACTCTGAATACTGGTTGTTAGATATGTTTTGTGCACTTCCCCCCAGCCTAAAAATTGCATATTCATTGTCCTAAAGGTGTTTTTGAAGAGCGAGTGTTTTAAATTTTGATAAGTCTACTTTATAAATTATTTCTTTTATGATGGTTCTTCTATGATTTTTTTTAATGGCTATTGCTTTCTAAGTCCTGCCTAAAAACCTGCCAAAGATCCTATTCTCTAATTTGAGAAGAAAGTCTTTTACATTTTCTTCCAGAAGTTTTGCAGCTTTTAGCTTTTATGTTTAGGTCTATGATCCATCTCGATTTAGCTTTTGTACATGGTATGAAGAGGTAAGGATAGAGGGCCACATTTTTTCCATATTGGCTATCCAGTTGTCCCAGAACATTTTGTTGAAAACATTTCCTTTCTTAATTGGATTGCTTTAGTGTCTTCTTTAAAAATCCAGTGACACTATAAATGAGGATATATTTCTGAGCTCTCTATTTTGTTCCACTGATCTATTTGTCTATCCTCATGCCAATGCTCTGATGCCTTGATGACTGTCTTCATGGTAAGTATTTAAGTCAGTTTATGTTAGTCCTCCAAATGTGTCCTTTTTCAAGATTGCTTTGAATATTTCTAAGTCCTTTGCATTTCTATATGTATTTTAGAATCAGTTTGTCAAATTCTACAAAACAGACCGATTGTATTATGGGTGGGATTGCATTAAATATATAGATAACTGACTTTTTAAAAACACTGACCAATCAATGTTTGCTATATCTCTCTGTTTATTTTAGGTCTTCTTTAATTTCAGTAATGCTTTGTGGTTTTTAATGTAGAAGCTTTTTTAAGTATAACTGATGTTGATTTCAAGTATACAACTAAGTGATTGACAGTTATCTTCATTATTAAATGCTCTCCCCAATAAGTGTAGTTACTGTCAATATATGAAGATATTATTGACTATATTCCTTATGCCATACTACCATTCCTGTGACTAATTTATATTATAATAGGAATTTTGTGCTCCTTTTTATCCCCTTCACCTCTTTCACCCTCTCTCCCCCCAGTCCCACATAGCAACCACCAGTCTCTTCTTTGTGTCTATGAGACTATTTTTTTTCTTTCGTTTTATTTTTTAGATTCCACATGTAAGTGGAATCATACTGCATTTGTCTTTTTTGCCTGGCTTATTTCACTTAGCATAAAACTCTCTAGGTTCATCCATGTTGTTGCAAATGGCAATATTTCATTCTTTTTATGGCTGAGTAATATTCCACTATATACATGTACCACTTCTTCTTTATTCATTCTTCTATTGATGGACACTTAGGTTGCTTCCATATCTCGGCTATTGTAAATAATGCAGCCATAAACATAGAAATGCATATGTCTTTTCAAATCTGTGATTGTGCTTCTTTCAGGTAAATTCCCAGAAGTAGAATTACTAGGTCATATGGTATTTCTACTTTTAGATTTTGAGAAACCTCCATACTGTTTACATAGTGGTTGGACCAATTGATATTCCCACCAACAGTGTAAGGAGGTTCTCTTTTCTCCACGTCCTCACCAACACTTGTTATTTTTTGTCTTTTGGATAGTGGCCATTCTGACAGGTCTGAGCTGATATCTCATTGTGGTTTTCATGTGCCTTCCGTGATGATTAGTGATATGGAGCATCTTTTCATATGTCTGTTGATAATCTATGTGTATTTTTTGGAAAAATGTTGTCAGGTCCTTTGCCCATTTTTTTTTTTTTGGAGAAAGGATTTTATTTATTTATTTGTCTTCTTTTTTTAATTAAGGTATCATTGATACACACTCTTACAAAGGTTTCATGTGAAAAACATTGTGGTTACTACATTCACCCATATTATCAAGTACCCTCCACACCCCATTGCAGTCACTGTCCATCAGCATAGTAAGATGCCACAGAGTCACTGCTTGTCTTTTTTTGTGCTATACTGGCTTCCCCTTGTCTCCCCCTACATTATGTGTGCTAATCATAATGCCCCTTAATCTCCTTCTCCCTCCCTCCCCACCCACAACCTCCCCACCCTCTTCCCTTTGGTAACCATTTGTCCCTTCTTGGAGTCTGTGAATCTGCTGCTGTTTTGTTCCTTATTTTCTTCATTGTTATACTCCACAAATGAGGGAAATCATTTGGTTTTTGTCTTTCTCCACCTGGCTTATTTCACTGAGCATAATACCCTCTAGCTACATCCATGTCGTTGCAAATGGTAGGATTTGTTTTCTTCTTATGACTGAATAATATTCCATTGTGTATATGTACCACCTCTTCTTTATCCATTCATCTACTGATGGACACTTAGGTTGCTCCTATATCTTGGCTATTGTAAATAGTGCTGCAATAAACATAGGGGTGAATATGTCTTTTTGAATCTGGGATCTTTTCTTTGGATAAATTTCTAGGAATGAAATTCCTGGGTCAAATGGTATTTCTATTTTTAACTTTTTGAGGAACCTCCATATTGCTTTCCACAATAGTTGAACTAATTTACATTCCCACCAGCAGTGTAGGAGGGTTCCCCTTCCTTCTCATCCTCGCCAGCATTTGTTGTTCCTTGTCTTTTTGATGTTGGCCATCCTAACTGGTGTGAGGTGATATCTCATTGTGCTTTTAATTTACATTTCCCTGATAATTAGTGGTGTGGAGCATCTTTCCATATGCCTGCTGGCCATCTGAATTTCTTCTTTGGAGAGGTGTCTGTTCATATTTTCTGCCCATTTTTTAATCTGGTTATTTGCTTTTTTGGTGTTGAAGCATGTGAGCCCTTTATATATTTTGGATGTTAACCCCTTGTCAGATATATCATTTACGAATATAGTCTCCCATACTGTAGGATGCCTTTTTGTTCTACTGATGGTGTCCTATACTGTACAGAAGGTTTTTAGTTTGATGTAGTCCCATTTGTTCATTTTTGCTTTTGTTTCCCTTGCCTTAGGAGACGTGTTCAGGAAAAAGTTGCTCATGTTTGTATTTAAGAGATTTTTGCTTATTTTTTTCTTCTAAGAGTTTTATGGTTTCATGACTTACATTCAGGTCTTTAATCCATTTCAAGTTTACTTTTGTGTATGGAGTTAGACAATAATCCAGTTTCATTCTCTTACATGTAGTTGCCTAACACCCTTTGCCCATTTTTTAATTGAACTGTTTTTTGGGTGTTGTATGAATTCTTTATATATTTTGGATATTAGCTCCTTATCAGATATAATTAGCAAATATATCCTTATCAGATATAATTAGCAAATATATCCTCCCATACAGTAGGTTGCCTTTTGTTTTGTTGATGGTTTCCTTTACTGTGTGGAAGCTTTTTAGTTTGCTTTTGTTTCCCTTGCCTGGAGGCACATGTCCCCCCAAAAAAATTACTAATGCAGATATTCAAGAATTTAATGCCTATGTTTTTCCTATAGGTATTTTATGGTTTCATGTCTTTTTAGGTCTTTAATCCATTTTGAGTTTATTTCAGTGTATGGTGTAAGACAGTAATCCAGTTTTGTTTCTTTTACATGTAACTGTCCAGCTTTCTGAACAGCATTTATTGAAGAGATTGGTTTTTTTCCATTATATATTCTTGTATCCTTTGTCATATATTGACTATATAGACATGCTTAATTTCTGGGCTCTCTATTCCATTCCCTTAGTCTATGTATCTGTCCTTGTGCCAGTACCATACTGTTTTGATTATTGTAGTTTTGTAGTATAGTTTGAACCCAGCTTTGTTTTTCTTTCTCAAGCCCAGCTTTGTTTTTCTTCCTCAAGATTGCTTTGGCTATTTGTGTGTGTGTGCATGTGTGTGTGTGGTTTCACACAAACTTTAGGATTATTTGCTCTAGTTCAGTGAAAAATGCCATTGGTATTTTGATAGGGATTGCATCGAATCTGGTGATTGTTTGGGGTAGTATGATCATTTTTACAATATTAATTCATCTTATCCATGAGCATAAAAAGCTTTCCATTTATCTGTGTCATCTTCAATTTATTTCATTAGTGTCTTATAGCTTTCAGAGTACACATCTTTCACATCCTTGTTGATTCATAAGTATTTTACACTTTTTGATGCAATTGTAAATGGGATTGACTTCTTAATTTCTCTTTTGGTTTGTTCATTATTTGTATATGGAAATGCAACAGATCTCTATATATTTATTTTGTGTCCTGTAACTTTACTGAATTCATTTATTAGTTCTAATAGTTTTTAGTGGAGTCTTTAGGGTTTTCTATGCGTAGTATCACATCGTCTGCAAATAGTGATTTTCTCCTTCCTTACCAATTTGGATACCTTTTATTTCTTTTCCTTGCCTAATTGCTGGAGCTAGGACTTACAGTGCTATGTTGAAGAAAAGTGGTAAGAGTGGACATACTTGTCTAGTTCCTGATCTTAGAGGAAAAGCTTTTAAGTTTTCACCATTGAGTATGTTGTTAGCTGTGGGTCTGTCATATATGACCTTTATTATGTTGAGGTATGTTCCCTCTATACCCACTTTGTTGAGAGATTTCAGCTTGAATGGATGTTAAATTCTATCAAGTGTTTTTTCAGCATCTATTGAGATGATCTTATGGTTTTAAACTTTCCTTTTGTTAATGTGGTGTATCAGATTGATTTGTGGATATTGTACCATCCTTTCAACCTTGGAATAAATCCTACTTGGTCGTGATGAAAGATGCTTTTGATGTATTTTTGGATTTGGTTTGCTAGTATTTTGTTGAGGATTTTTGAATCTGTGTTCATCAGGGATATTGATCTATAGTTTTCTTTCTTTGTAATGTCTTTGGTTTTGGTATCAGAGTAATGCTGCCTTAGAATGAGTTTGGGAGTATTTCTTCTGCTTCAATTTTTTTGGAATAGTTTGAGAATAGGTATTAGTTCTTCTAGAAATTTTTGTTAGAATTCTCCTGTGAAGCCATCTGGTTCTATACTTTTGTTTGGACTTTTTCGAGTGGGGCTTCCATTTCATGCTAGTAATCTTTCTATTCAGATTTTCTATTTCTTCCTGGTTCAATCTTTGGAGAATGCATGTTTCTAGGAATTTATGCATTTCTCCTAGGTTGTCCAATTTTTTGGCATATATTTTTTCATAGAAATCTCATAATCATTTGTATTCCTGTGGTGTCAGTTGCAGCTCTCCTTTTTGAATTCTGATTTTATATGGTGTTCTGTTTTTTTTTTTCTTGATGAGTTAAGCTAAAGATTTAACAATTTTTGCATTTTTTTCAAAGAACCAGCTCTTAGTCTCATTGATCCTTTATTTTTTTAAGTCTCTATTTCATTTATGTCTGTTCTTATCTTTCTTATTTCCCTTCTTCTAAGTTTTGGCTTTGTTTGTTCTTCCTTTTCTAGTTCCTTTAGATGTAGGGTTAGATATTTTTGAGATTGTTCTTGTTTATTGAGGTAGGCTGCATTGCTATAAACTTCCTTCTTATAACTAGTTTTCTGGCATCCAAAAGATTTTGAACTGCTGTGTTTCTATTTTCATTATTTGCTCAGTATTTTTAAATTTCCCCTTTAGTTTCTTTATTGAACCACTGGTTGTTTAGTAGATGCTGTTTAGCCTCCACATGATTGTGTTTTTTCCAGTTTTTTTTTTCCTGTAATTGATTTCCAGTTTCATACTGTTGTGGTCAGAAAAGATGCTTGGTATGATTTTATTCTTTCTAATTGTATTGAGACTTGTTTTGTGGCATAACATGTTCTTTATGCTGGATAATGTTCCGTGTGCACTTGAAAAGAATATGTATTCTGCTGTTTTGGGATGTAATGTTTGTATATATCTATTATGTCCACTTGGTCTAACATGTCATTCAAAGCCAGTGTTTTCTTATTGACTGTATGACCTATCAGCTGATGTAAGTGGAGTGTGAAAGTCCTCTACTTAGTGTATTACTATCAACTTCTCCCTTTATGTCTGTTGATATTTGCTGTATGTATTTAGGTGCTCCTATGCTGGGTGTATAGATATATACAATTATTATATCTTTTTTTCTGCATTGAGCCCTTAATCATTACATAATGTTTTTGTCTGTTGTTAATAGTCTTTGTTTTAAAGTCCATTTTGACTGATATAACTACGCTAGTCCAGCTTTTCCCCCATTTCTTTTGCATAGAATATCTTTTTCTTTTCAGTCTGTGTGGGTGTCTTTAGGTCTTTGGTGAGTCTCTTATAGACAGCATAGAGATGAGTCTTTTTTTTTAATGCATTCAGTCACCCTATCTTTTGACTGGAGCATTTAGTCTATTTACATTTAAAGTGATTATTAATAGGTATGTACTGACTGCCATTTTGTTAAATGTTTTTTGGTTGTTTGTCATTCTTCTCTGATCCTTTCTTTTCGTGCTTTCTTTCCTTGTGCATGATGACTTTCTTTAGTGTTACAGTGGATGCTTTCTCTTTATTTTTTGTGTATCTACTATAGGTTGTTGGTTTGTGGTTACTATGTAGTTTATATGTTACATCTTACATATCTAGCAGCCTATGTTAAGTTGGTAGTTGCTTCAGTTCTAATGCATTCTAACGAGACTACATTTTGTACTCCCCCTTTACGTTTTATATATGTGATGTATTGTTTACATCTTTTATTTATTCCCTTTACCCCTTATCTCCCCTCATTTATTGATTCCCTTAACTAATTTTAGAAATGATTGGTTTTACTACTTTTGACTTTTAACCTTCATACTAGCTCTTAAGTGACTGATCTACTATCTTTGCTATATATTTGCTCTACCAGTGAAATTTTTCTTTTTATAATTTTCTTCTAGTTATGGCCTTTTCTTTTCCTCTGAAGTGTCTTTAACCTTTCTTGTAAAGCATTTTAGTGGTGGTGAGCTCCTTTAACTTATATTTATCTGAGAAGCTCTTTATCTCATCTTCATTTCTGAGTGATAAACCTGCTGGGTAATTTTCTTGGTTGTAGGTTTTTTTCATTTCAGCACTTTGAATGTCATGCCACTCCTTTCTGGCCTATAAGGTGTCTGCTGAAAAAATCAGTTGAGAGCCTTATGGGGTTTTCCTTGTATATAACTTGATGCTTTTCTCTAGTTGCTTTTAAGATTCTTTCTTTGTCTTTGGTCTTTGACATTTTAATTATTATGTGTCTTGGTGTGGACTTCCTTGGGTTCATCTTGTTGGGGAATCTGTGATTCCTGGATTTGGATATCTGTTTGCTTCCCCAGGTTAAGGCTGTTTTCACTTATTTCTTCAAATAAGCTTTCCACCCCTACTCTCCCTTCTCCTTCTGGGACTCCCATAATGCAAATGTTAGGGCATTTGATGTTGCCCTAGAGGTTCCTTAGCCTATCCTCATTTATTTTCATTCTTTTTCTTTTGGCTGTTCAACTTGAGTGTTTCCCATTACTCTGTATTCCACGTTTCTGATCCATTCTTTTTCATCCTTTAGTCTACTGTTGATCTCTGTAGTGTATTTATTTCATTTATCATGTTCTTCATCTCTGATTGGTTATTTTTTATATTTTCTATCTCCTTCTTGAAATCCTCCCTGAGCTCATCCATTCTTCTTTCATGTATGGTAAGCATCTTTATAACAATTACTTTGAATCCTTTATCAGGTAGATTGCTTAAGTTTGTTTCATGTAATTAGTTTTCTGAAGTTTTGTCTGGTTTTTGTTTGAGGAATGTTCCCATCTCCTTACTTTGCTTGACTTTGTCTCTGGATTAAGTGAAATGCTACCTCTCCCAGTCTTGAAAGTATGGACTTGGGTAGGAACATCCCCTGGGTAGACTGCATGTTCCTTGGTTTTGGCTGGATGGCTGGTTGGGCACAGTCTACGGGTCTTCCATGTTGGTGCTGGCCAGGGCCAAACTGGTGGGTTGGCTAGTGGCAAGAGGTATGATCTGGGGGTCTCATGGGTGGGCGCTGGCCAGTGCCATGTTTATAGGGCATCCAGGGATGGAAGGTCATGGTCCACAGGTCTCTCAGGTAGGCTTATGGTCACTGGTGTCAGAAGGGGTGTGGACAGGGTTCATCTACATGAGCTCTGCACTGATACCACCTTGTGGGGCTGCTGGGTCTCTGGCAGTTGCATTTGGGTGCAGGTAGGAGCCAGGAGGTTGCCTCAGTTATGTCTGGAGCTAGTGTGTGCCCCCATATCCTGTTCCAATATGCATTATCGTTGTGCAGGGGTAACCTAATTAATGGTACTTCCCAGCACCTCCGTTCTTGGAAAGAATTCTAGAAGTCCCCTCACTCTTAGGGGGTGCTTTAGTTCTGAAAACTGGCTTCCTTCACTTATATTGTAGTTGCCCTTTAAATCATGATTTTATTTCTGTGCTCCAGGGCAAGTGAATCTGTGCTCCAGTCCCTCAGTAATATCCCTCCCTGCTGCAGGGCCATTTTGAGGTTGCCACCATTACTGTTGTCTGTCTCTCCTGCCTTTTTTTTTTACAGTCTTTCTATCTCTTGTTGTGCAGAAGGTGTTCACTCAGACCTCAGTTCTTAGGAATTTCCCCATATGTAGCTATAGATTCTGTGTGTACACGGGAAGAGGGGGTTCAGGCTCTTTCTGCACCGCCATCTTGGACCTTCCTTTCTGCCTTATGGTGGCTTTTAATCATAGCCACAATTATTTGGTACTTTTTATGTTGAGAAGTAGGCCTATGTCCTCTCCCCTTAATTATTGGAAGAGCCTCCAGTGTTGGGAGCTCAAGTCCAATTTGTGCAAAAGTGACTAGATGTTTTAAAGGGAGAATGAGAGAGCAGGGAGGGGGAGCTCAAGCAGAGTCAGGAGGTGGAAAATGACTAAAATCTGGTCCATGTCAGTGTGATTAGGTCATCTGTGTTTGCCAACTGGCATTTGTCAGGCTTCTACCCTTTCACGGAGAATGAGATACAAGTGCCTTATCCTTCCTGATGATTACATTTCAAAGGAACGGCTTCAGGTCCTTGAAAAAGACAGCTCTGGGTTGTAGGAGAAACATATATATCTCAAAGGGACAGAGAAAGGATTTACAATAGTACATTTTTAATAAATGCCCTAAGAAAAGGGAGATCAGGGGCCTATCCAGTGTTGGCTGGAACAAATGCTGAATTCTTCTGGCATGCTGTGCTTTGACAGGAACTCAGTGAGGGCTGGGTCATCCCAGGGACACAGCCTTAAGCTGCTAGAGTCCATGCTGGAGTTTGGCCAAGTCTCTTAGTGTAGGGGTTTGATGGAGCTGTTCATGCCAAGGTTTTCAATTTTCAACCTCATGAAGCAGAGACAAGCCATCCCTCTCTGCTATTTGAATCCTCCACCTGAAAGAACTACCTGCGGTTGTTCTTCCATCTTTATGTTTGGGAGTTTGCGATGAAGCAATAATAACTGGAACATTGTAGTTTATCTCCTCTGGTGGGAGTAGCCCCACAGCCTCCTGCCTCTGACCAGTATGAACAAACCTTCCTGTTAAAGTGCCTTGGCTACATTGCTCATTCTATTCTTAGAGACATGGTCTGAAGAACACTCAGCAACTGGCCACCACGGATTGAATCTGGAAGGGTTACTACTGTTTCACTTGGCATTTTGCCCATGATTAGCTCTGGGAGAGTGTAGGGTGATAGGGGAGGGGTGGAGCAGAAAAATCAAGTTAGCAGCTATTAAAGCTTTATTGACCTTGCCAGGAAAAATTGGATTAGCAAATAAAAAGCCTTTGTGGGGATTGGATTGAGGAACTGGGTATCAGGGGAGAGGTATAGGGGATGTCCAGTGGATTTTCCCAGTGGTCACATTCATCATGTCACAGAATATCAGAGCAGATCTGATTTCAGGGAGTATAAAATCTGGCCTTTAGCATTTCCACCAAAGAACCTGTAAGGGAGGGGAGAGACCCAGGAGTTTGATTGAAGTGGCCCCCATGACTGAGGAAATGCCGTTGAAGTTTCCTATTTTACTTAAAAATTTATACACCATATTCTACAATATGTATTTTATTTAAAAAATGTTTCCCTTCTCCCAACCTCAAATCTGATCAATAATTCCAAAGCTGAATTTTCCTGTGGTTTTAACATCTCATGGGCACTTGGACTTAGTCCAACACCCTTGCTTCACATGTACAGTCATCCATGCATCCATTTGTTCAACTTTATCAGACATCTTTTCCATGCCAGGCATGTCATTAAGAACTGGGAGATAATGATGAATAAGAAATGGCTCTTGCCATCAGGAACCTGATCATACACTGGGAGACAGAAATGTAAATGAATGATTGCCCAAGGCTTGTCCACTACTTGACACTGGTGGAACTGAAACTAGCATCTAGTTCTTGTGCCTCCACTTTAGTCTGCTTGTTGCCTACTATACTGTCTCTTCCTCTAGCACTGGAATGACCTCAGAAAGAGAGTGAACATCAGACATTAGTAAAGTGGAAATATTGAGCTCCTTAGTTTCATCCCCTGTATCCTTCATGAGAAGTTATTTCACAGGACACACGATGTTACCAAATATTATTTGTTATTGAGTTACTTGAATGTTTTAGGTGTTTTTAATTAATTGTTGATTACTAGCTATGATGGTTAGTTTAGCTCTGCGTGTTGGTTCTGAATGGATTACCAAGTTCGGCTTCCAGAATAATCTTCCATCTCTCAGTGGCTAAAAGACCTTCATGTGTCCTCACTCCCACCCCAACCCCAGCAACTTAACTTGGCATCAACACATTTTATTGAGCACATACTATGTGCCAGGCAATGGGCTGGGATCAGGAATAGAAATTCCAAGTAATATTTGCCCTCTCCTTAAAGGGCTGGGACTAAGGAAGCAGCGTGTTGATAAACCTATTGTCAGTAGGTCCTTGCTAGGCTGGAGTTAAGAATACCAGTTAGTGATGGTTGAGTTACTTTTGCCCTGGTTCTGCTCCTACCTGTTCTGAGAGAATTCCAGTCCTTGCAAATTTCTTCCCAATAGTTCTGGGAGCAATAAGAGAACGTCTCCTGTGGACTAGTTATCTTAATGTCTTTCCTTCATGCCTCATTGTCTTCCTGTTCAGCCACAGCTGTCTGTGGAGATGTTTCCCAGTTTCTCTGGTAGCCAAAAAGGAAGCCATGCAGCGATGATGCCAGAGGTGCCATCATAGCTAGCATTTCGGCAGGAGACCCCCAGATGTCTGATGTCTGATGTCATGCACCAGCTGGACTGTGCTGCCTGTTTGGGGATCCCTTGATGTTACTTCAGCTCTAGGCACCATATCCCATCATTGCAGAGGCTGCAGGCTCCATCACTGAGGACCCCCAGTCCTGGCAACATCCCATTTGGAGATGGGGGTGAGCCAGGCTGTAGCACTAATAGGAGGGAGCCTGGGGGCTGTCCAGTGAGGGAGAGGGGCATGTGTATGGGGGAGTGAGCACAGACGGCAGGGCCTCTCTCACTAACTTCTGTGTTTTGCTTTTACACTACTTCTCTTCATTACGGTCTTTAAAAATATTATATCGTCATTTATAATTCATGGGAAAGGGACCATTTTTAGATAATGCTTCCTCTGCTCTCCCTGACTCCTCATCTCTTGCCTTCGTACTAATCTTACTTCCCTCCCATAGAAACAAGAAGACACCGCGTTCAGGGTTGGCAGTTTTGGGATATCCCTTTGCCACCTTTATGCCAGGTGTCACGTGCCCCACCTTTATGTCAGACGTACCTTCCAGTGGAGGAGGGGTGCTCTACTGGTGAACATCTAATAGCCATGGATACTCCATTAACTGAGGTTACTGGGTTGAATGGTCCATTTTTCTCTCCGTCTTTCCTCACCTATCCCTCTTGAGCCTGAAACCTAAAGGTGTAAAGAAGGGTAGGAAAGCCCTTTTGCATTTGCATCCCAAAACATGTTCCCCAAGCCAACTGTACCAGTAGTAAATCTGTTACTTTGATCTGGCTGATGATGTCTATTCTGTTTGGTGAGAAATGTCAACTGGAGGAAGGATTATTCCAGATCACCGGTATGTTACTTTTCCATATTGTTTTTGGTTTATTGCCCCTACCTCTGGGATTGAACACCTGAGCCCCAGGGGATAATTCAAGCCTTTCTTGGAGCTGTGCTTCCTATCTTCTCTCCCCCCCAACATTAAGATGTTTTTATCAAGACAGTGTGCTTTGTATCTTAATATATATATTTTCCTTCTTTGGAGGTTTTCTGACCCACCTTATCAGTCTTTCTTTGTGAGAACAGAATTTTTGGGTAAGCTTAGTTGTACTCAATGGAAAAATTCTGCCACTCACTCCAGGGTGGTAATTGTTCTAGTGCAGTTTTTGAATTTCAGAACTATCGACACTCTGAACCAGGTAATTCTTTGTTGTGGGACTGGGCTGTCCTGTAGAGAGTTTAGTAGCATCCTTGGCCTCTACTCATTAGATGCCAGTAACACTTCTCCCACTACAAAGTGAAAACCAAAAATGTCTCCAGACATTGGCAAACATCTCCTGGGGGCAACATTGACCCTAATTAAGAACGATTGTTATAGAAGAAAATGGATGTGAAGGAGCAGAGAAATGTCTGTCTTTCTGACAGGGTTAGTGTTGGCTTCTCAGGGAAAACAGCACTTGAGCTGAGCTTTGCAGGGTAAGAATTACCAAGAGGTCACAGAGGAGCTTTTAAGGAAGGTGCTCATGGCCCTCTACGGTGTCTTCTTGACCAAACACAGATTCCTACCATGCCTATGCATACCCGCAAACATTCTAAGGATTGCCTGTAGATGGCTTGTTCTTCTCTGCCTCAATGCTTTTACTCATTCCATCTGAATGGATTCCATGTCCTTATGCCCAAATTCTGTCTTTGAGGATTGCACTTATGGTGCTGTGTACTATCTCTGAAGAAGGATTGGACTTCCAAAGAAAATTCCGCTAGAGGTGGGTTACTTTCTCTTTAGCATTATGTGTGAACTTTGGATAGATTGATGGAGTAGGTTATGCTATGAGATGCAAATCTGAAATACATTGGATCTGGTGTTGTGAAGAATTTCAGGCATTACTTCAGATTATTATATGGTGGATTGTGTCAGTTACATAATCATTCATGAGAAGAGACCTAAATTCTATCTTACCTGGGATGTGACTCACCTGGTGACATGCTGATCTGGGGGTGGAGTAGGAGGGAATCTGTAAGGAATGTGGGAGGAAGAAATTGACAGGATCCTCCTCCAGGTTGCTAAATTTCAGGGTAACATGGGTGGATGGTGGGAGTCTTGCAGCAGGGGTAAATGAATCACTTGGAAACATCAATAAGTTTGGCCATTTATTGATGCCACACAACAGCAGGCTATGATTACAGTCTGGTTTTAAATACCAAGGTACCTCTTAAGGAGGCTGGGCCTGGTAAAGCAGTGTAGTACAGAGATGCAAGGAGGGCAGTGGGTTGGGTCATATACATCGTACAACCACTTTGGAGGGCAGTAATGGGTACAATTGTACCCCTCAACCATATATATATTTTTAAATGACATTACTTGAAATATTACTACTACTACTATTTGATTAGCAATACAAAAAACAGGAGTAGCATCAAATATGTTGGCTAAGTTGTAGCACCAGGAAGTTTATATCATGTGGTCTGTTGAAACAGAATCACCACACACTGAACACCAGGTACACTGTCCCAGGGCTTCATCTTAAATTCGGAAGGAAGAAGAGCTAAGACCTGCAAACTCTGGAACAACAATGAGTAGTTTTCAGAGTTTGGAGTAGTTTAGCCAACTGATGAGAAACATGAGAAATCCCTGAAATTTTATTTCAGAAACTTGATGAATGTTATCAAAACATTCACTAAATATCTGAAAGCATCACATTGGGATGACTCCACCAAGTGAAGACTTGGGACTCAGGAGATTGGACGGAGGTGTGCTCTTGTTTAAGAAAACCCATTGTAAAACAAGCGATTCCTACAAAAAGGCAATTGTTTGTATCCACAAAATGATTTCCTGTTTTAGATAAGTATTCACTATTTAGTCTCTTGAAATACTGTTTTCTCATGGTGTGTTGAATTACGCTTTGATGTTCAAGAATTAGCCCACAACTTTTCAGAGACGAACTCTACCACATTGTGAAAGGCAAATGTAAACCAAACTGGGTTTTGAGAACCTTAATATATTTAAGCACCAGGCCCTGTGGTGGCCCTCTCTGGTTCATAGTAGATGTATATCCAGTGTCTCATGCTACACATCTTACTTGTTTATTCAAGGGAAGAAAGGAGGAGAAAGATGAAATAAACCAACAATTGTGCTTCGTGTTGTCCCCTGTGAGCATCAAAGAAATGGTAAGGATACCACTTAGGTTCTTGCCTTCAGAGTCTCCCTGTTAATCTGAGACCCTTTCTTGTTGCAAGCATAGGGGCCTCCCAAACCCCTGATGACCCAAAGCTGAGTAATTACTCAGGCAACAAATATGTCAGGTGACTCCAACAGCAAATGCTATCTTTATTCTGGGGTCTAGCATAACAGATGCACTACAACTGTCTTACAACACAGCCTCAATATAGGAAGTGAATGTCTGTGATACGTGATTAAGGAGCAATTTTCTGGCTTTTGAGAAACTGGAGAAAGGCCTAGAATGGTGTACCTGGTGAGATCCTACCACATGCCTACCACCTTCTCCACCACATGGGGCATAAATAACGTGCTCTATTTCATATATTTGGAAATCTGGCCTACTTTAGTTTGTTGAGGTCAGTAGGAATCCAGGTTTGTTCCTGAGTTTTGTAAGACTGGTCAACTCCAGGTCTCTGATGACATGCACAACCCTAAGGTAGTAGCATACCAGGTTAAGTTAAATCAATCCAGCCAAATTCAGACCCCTGAAAGCCTACACTACAATTCAGAGAGAGTTTCTGTGAATGGCCTCATTTGAAAGAATCAGGTTCTTCTGTACTAACATCACTAACAATTTAAGCATCTTCTCTCTAAAACTATTATTTCACCAGAGATTGTCATCGGCCAGCAATGTTTATATTTAAAGACAGAGAATACAAAAACATAATTATTGTTTAGAAATAAATTCTCTAGCTTTAGGTAAACATTTCTACTTACTCCTGTTCTGGTCTATGTTGAATTTCATCCCAACCCCAGTGTTTTATTTTCCATAGGAATTTATCAGAAAAATACACATTATTAATGGTTTGAAAAAATAAGAATATAATATAAACAATTTAAGCTTTTGGTATCCAAGCAATAGAACTGGCGTTGGCCAGCAACACCATTATACATTAAACAGAAGATGTATATGGACTTGCCCACTTGTACATCTATCCGTTTGTTTGTATTCTGCCACCATCTAGATATTTAGCACCATTTCTCAATAGCACCATTCTGCTGAACAGATCGATAATTGAAGGGAGGGAACGGGACATTTTGCTCCATGGAGAATATTAATTGCATATGAGCATGAGTCTGAAAATATGTTGCCTGTTATGTGAAGGTCACATCCCTGCCTTCCCCTCTGTCAAGAGCTGGTCTGAGGGCTTTGTCCCCTCGAGGATCCACCCACCCAACCCATCCTCACTCTCTGGATTCAGTTCATATAAAGGCCTTCCTTTAGAAACCAGGAAATTCACCCTTGAATTTGAGACCACAGCCTACCTTGACTCCTGATGGGTGGTGGAAACATCCACAAGAAGCATTCTCACTTTAATTCACGAATTTTTGGGTTCCCCTGACTTGCCTGCTCTCCCCAAGGAAGCAGACTGTCCAAAGGAACTATTGGTGCATTGGAGGATAGGCCATTTTTATCTCATTTTTGAGAACTCTTCTTCTTGAGGCTAGAAGTTTGCACTGAAGTTGTTGTAATTAATACGGTTTACCTGGTTCTTTGAAATATTTTCATCTAGAGCTCCATTTTCCAGCCTGGAGGTCAGTAGGGGTAGTTTGCACCATGGACCTGGCTAGAGCAGTTGTTATGAGTAAACCCCCAGTGGTGAAAAGCCAGTCTGACCTGAATTGATGACTTAGGGCATATGCTGGAGTTGGAAGTCAGTCAGGGAAACTCATTTGCTCTTCTGCAAAGCAATGGATATTTGCTAGGAAAGTGGGAATAAAGGCCCACATTCCTTTCTTATCCTAGCAAGAAACTGATTTCTATTCATTTGCTTTTTAAGAGTTTTCATAGAAATCATCCTTAAATCAGAAATATCTTTGCATACCTAATGTAAATCCTTTGGTTAATTAATCCCTATAGTTTCTGTCCATTTCTTCTTACTCTAGTGTCTCCAGGTGGGCACAGGAGTATCCATACCTGGGATGTGGGGTCTACAGGGGTTAGGAATAGACTGAGGGATGTGGCCAGCACTCTTTCTTCCTGCTGCAGCTGAATACTGGGTGAAAAGTGGTCCTCTACCTGGATACAGTAAACGTTCCTAAAAGCTCTCCCGTGACAATTCAAATAGCTGCTAGAAGGAGGGAGGGGGAAGAAAAGGAGGACATCACCAAGGTAAATTAGCAAGATTATTTGTTCCCTGGGTAAGTGTGGCTCTTTTTCCTGATATTCTTGAGGTAGTCTGGGAAAAATCTGGTCTGTTATTTTAAGGGGAAAAAAAGACACCATGTCACTGGTTTGCCTAATTTGGCATCTTTCCTAGGAGCTGATCCCTGGAGATACCTGATTCTCCTGGATATCTCACCTGCCTATCAGCAGCAAGTATTATTGCCCTGTGCCTCCTGAAAGAGACATTTTGTGGCTAAGGGAGCATAGTGGATTTCGTTTCATGAGCCAAAGATGGACCTGAATGAAGTGGTCCCTGGGGCTAAAGCATGTCACGGTCAGCAGGCTGCTGCAGTCAGTGGTGGAGGTGGCTTCTTTCTGGGCTTATAATGCTTTGGGGTTTTTGAGCGACTGTGGCTTTCTTGGCCTTCGGGTGTGGCTGACGTGTGTCTGGGAGCATGAGAGGCAGCACTGAGCCCTTACGGTGGGCACAGAACATTTCTTCATGGTTTTTAGTGTTTGGCAGAAACTGGCTGATAACTTGTCCTTGGTGCAAAGTAAATCTGTGGGAGGAGAAAAATAAATATCCTTTGTAAGTGAATGAGCACAACTTCTATTAATGGAAGACTTTATACATCTAACAAGAAAGGCTCCATGACAATTTGTAATAATAGTTGACATCCACTGAACATTGGTTACATATCACACACTGTGTAAAGTGTTTGTGTTAAACAGAATTACCAGCCATAATTCTTTGCTCCTGTGTGGCAGTATTATATATATTCCCAACCTTGCCATGGCTGCCTGGTGAGTGGTGAATACCTACTCCATTCCTTGACTTTGGGTTCAGCCTTTTGACTTGGTCAATGGGAAGTTAGTAGACATAATCCGTGCAGGGCCTTGGCATATGCAGGAGGATGGCCTACCCTAATGAGCTTCTGCTGTCTCCACGAGAAGACCCTTGCTCATACAGCCGCTGGTCCAAGAGGATGAAGGATACATGGAGCAGACCTAGACCCAGCCTTCAGCTTGCAGCCAAAGCCACCCAGGGCCAAGCTAGATTAGCTGAACCTTAACTGACCTGTAGGTGCTGAGCAAAAAATACATGACTTTAGTTTTAAAGCTTTGGTTTTAGAGGTATTTTGTTGTGCAGTATTGTTACGCAATAGTTGAATGCAATGTTTCATGGGCTTCATTTGTTCTTCATAGCAATACTATCTGATAAACACAACTATTCTTTCCATTTTACAAAAGAGGACTGTAGAGCCTGCAGAAGTTAAGAACTTG
This sequence comes from Phataginus tricuspis, assembly GCA_029783875.1. Classification (NCBI taxonomy): domain Eukaryota; kingdom Metazoa; phylum Chordata; class Mammalia; order Pholidota; family Manidae; genus Phataginus; species Phataginus tricuspis. The sequence goes on along the minus strand of JAQQAC010009165.1, from coordinate 65,227,072 downwards.
TACGGTGTTATCCCGCTGATAGGCGGCACAGCCGGTTCAGACTCTGGAGCTCACTCTTTTATCAATCATACTCTTCAGAGCATCAAGCAATAACCATTAATGCACTAACCAAGGCTTCCTGAACTTAGCTGAACAGAGCAAAGGATATAAATATATAAAATGTCACTTCCCTCCAGAAATGTACTGTGTAGGTAAGGGCAGAAGATGCACGCAAACAATCCCAATAGTAAGTATACTATTATTTACCTGGGTTCTAATCCTTACAGTCTAACTAGCTCTGGGAAAGTAAGCCCTTCAATTTTTTTTTTCTGCTTTCCTCATACATGAAACAGGGAATTAGACCAGCTTTCTCAGGGACCACCAGCATTCGCATTCTGTGGGTGGTACCACATTGCACTGGCCCGTGTACTCCTGGTCTGGAAGGAATTCAATAGAAAAATAACAGAATTTTTTTTTTTTGTAAAATGAGATTGTTTCAAACTTTGCCTGAGTGCCTCTCAGCTCTGGTTGCCTTTCTTTCTTACAGAAAAGGTTTCAATATCCTCAAGAAAAGCTTTTTTACAAAGAGGTTGCTGTCTTTTGTAAATAGAATTGTCAGTAAAAGTAGAAATTGAGATAATATCATCTTTACTCAAAACCTGAGGCAGTGTTTTTACCTCCCTATGCTTTTTTTAAAATATATTTTTTGTTGTTTTATTTTGGTATCATTAATATACAATCACATGAGCAACATTGTGCTTACTAGACTCCCCCCATTATCAAGTCCCCACCACATACCCCATTATAGTCACTGCCAACAGCGTAGTGAGATGCTGTAAAGTCAGTGCTTGTCTTCTCTGTGCTGTGCTGCCTTCCTCATGGCCCCACCCCACTCCCTATGCTTTTTGCACCTTCAGGTCATAAAGACAAAAAATGCTTTTTATCTCCTCAGAACTCATCATTCCGTTGACTATGCCCTGTTTTTTTGTGAAGAAATAAATGTCTCTATCAGCTGTCAGAACCCCATCTTGCTTGTGAGCTTTAAGTGCCCTTGAGGTGACAGGTAATGGTCCTGGAACCCCAAACCTCTTTATTGCTGATTGGTTTCCTTTTAGGCCTCTATTTTAAGCCTCTTATAAAAATCAATCTCTCCTAAAATCCCACAGAAGACTTCCTTACATACTCTAATTTAGTTTCAGAAAGAGTACATGTTCCAGCCAAATGTTCCTGCTGTGGAGTAGGAACCTGAGCTCTTTGTCTCCCACCGCCCTGCCATGGTAGCGGGCATTCTCCCTGGGGCCTCGGCCATGCACCGTGTGGGCTACTCAGAACAAGGCAAGGATTCCTTTGGAACCAGGGTCCAGCACAGAGCCTGCCTTTCACAGGGCTGCTCCAATTTCTTAGCCAGCCTCTCCTGAAGCCCTTGTGGATGGTGGATGGACAAGGTTTGGCTGGGGTGGCCCTTTGCCCCACATTCTCCCTGCCATGAGTATGTGAGTACTCTGGGGCTATTTCAAGAAAGGAAGAAGACAGAGGAAGTGTCAAAGCTCAGCTTGTATCCTATCTCTCCACAAAGCTGCTTTTGACCATGTGGGCCTATGTGGATCCTTTCTGACCCAATCTCCAAACTTGCATGATTGTAACATTTGAACTATTCTGTAAATGGTGTGTGAGCCTGTTATACTAGGGGCTGAAGCGTTACCTCCCTCAAGGGTATCTACCATTATAAAAAGGGCCTCCTCGAGCTCTCCAGGTCTTTAACCCTGCTGTGGGTTGAACAGCATCCTCCAAAATGTGTCTCCCCAAAGTTGAAGCCTTAATCACTGGTACCTGCAAATGTGGCCTTGGAAATATTTCTTTGCAGATGTAATTATGACATAAATTAAGATGGTGTCATACTGGAATAGGGTGTGCCTATAATTCAACATGACTGGTGTCCTTATGAGAAGAGGAGAAGAGAGAGTCAGAGAGAAGAGAAAGCCGTGTGAAAACACACACACACCAGAGGAAGATGGTGTAGGGAAAATAGGAATTCTATGGCCAGTATTCTCACCTGATCTTAATCTCACCCGCTGTATATATGGGATGAGCTAATACACAGGCACCTACTTGCATATCCCTTAGCAGTAAGCCATTTATGGCTGATACTGCTTTCTTAAGAGCACAGGGAAGCAGGAGAGCGGAACCTGGAGAAGAGGGAAGCAGCAGAGCCCCATGCTAGGAAGAAAGAAGGGAGTCTAGAGAACAGGTGGGAGTGGACACAGAGCCATGAGCAGAGGCAGTGCCTGGGGAGCAGAGGCTGGAGCTGAGGCAGAGATCAGACAGGTGGACGGGTGTCTAGCGTTCAACCTACTGCCCTGAGAATATAGCTTGGTATGAGCCCCTTTTTATGACAACGTTTCATTGCCATAATTTGGTCTCACCAAATTCATAGTGAACTTGCTGAGAGCTGGGCACTCCCTTCTGAACTACAGATGGCCATGAGGTGACGCAGGTAGAGATGGGAGTTACACAGCTACAAGCCAAAGGAAGCCAAGGATTTCTGGCAACCACCAGAAGATAAGAGAAAGCATAGTTCTTTAAGCCGCCTAGCATCTGGTAGTTTGCTATGATTGCCCTAGGAAAATAATGTATTCCATCCCCCCCACCACCATGACAATAATAACAATAACAAAAACACAACTTATTAAGTTCTTACCACATACTAGGCAATGTCCTTGATATATTCTACCTGATCTGATCCTCATGGAAGTTTACTTGTAACTATATCTATTTTTCTCCTTTTAAAAACTGAAGGTTCCAGAAGAGCTTATTAACTGGCCCCAAATCCCTAGCTGATATTTAGCTGGTGGTACTGGAATCCAATGTTGTCTCAGGGCCTCTAAACCTCTGCCACCAAGGGAATGAATATGGACTGGTGATGGAGGAGGATCACAGAGACAGGCCTTCCCTGAGCAGAACATCTTCATTTGCTTAACACAGGGATGCCACTTGTTATTTACATCAATACACACATGACTGAAAGAGGCTTAACCAACCCTGGCGTCGGTGCCTGAACTGGAGAGCCCTGAGATCAAGAGTCTTGCTTTCAATGGTCCTCAGAAGCCTGGGAACATGCTGGCTCCTGGGGTCCTCCTGTTTGAGAATGGGGGACTTGAAGGAAGCATGGGGGACAGTTGTGGCCTATAATGGAAGCTTATGTTCCAGGCCTCTGTTTAACAGCTCATTTAGGTGATGGCTATGAGCCCAACATCAAGGCACGGCTTAATTGCACTAGTTCTCTTTATTATGGTAAAACAATGAAGGCTTGTTGTGTTCATCAGACAACTGGGATCCCAGCAAGCAAACACAATGCTTATAATTAGGGGCAACTGGGAGAGGAGATCCCAATAGAAACCATAGTTGGATAGTTAAAGGGACAGTTATAAGCTGGTTTCCTTGCTGTTGGCTGTGTCTGGAAGAAGGGATACTATTTTAACCATGAAAGAAAGTTGAAAAACAATTTCTGTGGTTGAAAAATAGAGTATCCATAAGACTTTGGGCCCCTTGAGGCTAGGGACTGTCATACTCATTTCTGTATCCTCAGATTTTGGCACTTGCCTGAGACATATCTTGTGATCAATAACATTTGTAGAATAAATGAATGAATGAAATCCTTTCCATCTGGAAGAATATCCTTCAGTAGAAAGTTTGCTGATTTAAATGTTCACATTTGTATCAGTTTGGGGCCTAAGTATGGTTCCTATTACTTCCCTAATTCTTTCTCTTGCCTTCTCTACCCATCACTTCCCAAATAAAAAAGCAAAAACCCAGGATACATGTCTATAAGGTTTTTGTTTTTTAATCATTATGAATGTAATGCCTAGAACATAGCTGCTACTCAGTAAATATTTCTGGATGAATTTTCTTGGTTCTTCTTTTAACCCAAATACTTATACCAAGTCCCCACAATGGAAATGGTATTTTTAGATGTAGATGTTTAAGTCATTAACAATTTAGATGGTCTCTAAATGCAGTAAAATGGCCTAGAGGAAAGCAATCCTTATACGAATACCTACCTGATCTTACAAGATGGATATGGGGGTATGTGTATTGGGATGGCTGGCTGACAGACATCCTGGCACTGAGTAACTTATTTCCAAAGCATTTTAGAGGATACAGGCATCCAGCTGGGTGGCTGACTCCTTAAATCAAGGAGCTTGCATCTGCTCTTTCATGTTCTTTCTATATGAGTAAGCATGGCTCTGCCTTCAAGAGAAGCTAGTAATTAACTTTTGTTGCCCTGATAATTATTGGTGAGTGGAATTCATCACTATTTACATTCATTGCCAGCCACCTCTTCATTGTGAGATTTCCCACCTCTTCAGTGTGACATTTCAAGATGAAAAATGCCAGGTATGCATTTAACTCAGTACTGATGATTGTGTGGTCCAGCAATAGTTAAAGACAACCTACATATAATTAAAAAGTAACAACCCATAACACTAGGTACGTTGTAGGGGTCAGGGGCAGGCTGCCCCAAGATATGCTGCTTTGGCATGCAGATTATGTTACGAGGGAAAACAATCAAGGCCCAAAAGACTCAGGGGAAAGTAAAAGTTTCTTTCTGATGCCATGAAAAGAATTTGTTGACAGAGGACCTGCTTCTACCATAGATAACTACATGATAATGTGAACTAGGTGTGGTAGACAGGGAGGAATGAGGCAGTCTGTTTATTAAAATTCGTATGTCCCGTTGTTTCTGTGTAGCCCGGCCAATGCTTGTTTACTAAGCATTTGCTTATTTATATTCCTGTGAATTGCTTTCCTTCCCTTTGAAGTTCCAGGCCCCTACAGCTTCTCCTTAGTTCAGGATGACAGGTATACCTCATTTTGCCTGCTTGCCCTTGGAATCTCATGTTTGTGGATTCCAGTATGTATGCAATTGAACTATTTTTCTCCTTTTAATCTGTTTCGTCAATTTGATTCTTAGACCAGCCAGAAGAACGTTGAAGGAAAGAAAACAAATTTTTCATCCATAACAGTTGATGCAGTCAGCAGGATAAACTTCTAGATATTTACTCCAAATATTCTGCAGCTTTGATAACCTGGAACATCTGACATACAGTTGACAGAAGGTAAGATTTCACCACGTCAGCCTCCCAGAATCTGTCTGTGGGGTCTGATGGAGCAACAATGGGGAGAGTCCTTTTTTCTCCTAAATTTAGATTAGCAGGAGAAAATACAGGTGGAACTTAGATAGGGAAGAGACATAGGACAAGCATCATGATGAATTTTCCTAAAAATGCTGAGATATAAATAGCATGTCTCACCTAAGGGGGATTTTTCAGCCCTGGGCAAGTTCACTCTGGATTCACTGAGACCAAATAAGGACAACTGAACGTTGTGGGTAAGAAGGGCCTTAAACCAAGCTTTAGTCTCACGATGGTAGGTTGAGCATTGGAATCCTGTCCACCTCTGTTTCTGCCTCCAGCTCAGCCTCTGCTCTCCTCTCTTCTATAGACTCGTTTTTAGCACTGGGGGAACTCTTTTTATAGGAACACAGGCAATAATGGCTTATGGCCAACGTGTATACAAATACGTGCCTGTGCAGTTGGCTAAGTATTACATCATTGCACGTATATAATGGGTAGACTAGAACAGGCTCAGGTGAGGATCCTGGCCATGGAGCTTCTATTTTCCCCATACGTTTGTAAGAACTGGAGGGGCTCCATGTTAAGGTTAAGATTCCATTTTAGCAGCAGAGAGTTGGGAAGTAAGATTCCTAACATTTCCTGGTAATCAGCCACCAACTTATCTTAAAGCACCACGATGCTGGTCGCATGTCTCTGCTCTACCTCATAGCAGCTCTTGGCAAATTTGGTCAAGTACTTTTGGTTTTACTGATTCATTGCCTCCCAGATACAGCCTTTATCTGCTGTGTCATTTGTCATAAAAAGGAATTACCATGTGGCAGAACCCTCTAGGCCTGCTGTTGCACCTGGTGAATTCACAGTTGTCATCAGACCAGCATCTATTTAGGGGAACTTTGCTGAGGGTTAAGGTGCATGTGAGGTAAAAGTCATTGCTAAGGGGCATCTTGAAAGTCAAAGTTACAAAATCACAAAATTGGTGGGCACAGGTTGAGCACTTAAAAGCTGTTAGAGTGCTTACCACCTAACTCAAAGACTCTGTTTTAAGGTAAGTTAGTCATGGAACAGGTTAAATTGACACTATATCACCTGCCAACCTCAAAACTCCTGTGCAGTGTGGCACACTGTAAAACACACAGTACTCAACCCTGCAGTGCATCCCTCCTAGGCTCCATGGGACCCAAGGCTTACCTAGAGCTGTTAATGTGCATGGAAGAAAGAAACCAGATGAGATTTTCCTTTCATCTTGTATGTCTCAGGAGCTTGGCTTTGTGACCACTGAGTATATTCTCTCTGACCTCTGTCAACCAGAGATGCATGTCCTGGCATGCATCTGACAGGCAGACCAATCGGCTATGGATCTGGTAGTGTTAGCTCTCAGGGAAATTTGTTATAAGAGGTTCTGCTCCATTAGGGACTTTTGTCATCTCAATCTGTGTTGCTTTGTTAGTGCTGAAAAAGTTCCATTCAGTAGTGTCTGCCAAGTATCACAGATTAAGGCATCTATGACTGGAGGCATCTCATGTTTTTGTGGAGACTGGAGACACTGTTTTCACTGTTTCATCCTTACCACCCATGTAATGAAGGTCTTTACTTCCTTATACTAACTTTAGGAGTAAACTTTTTGAATCACAGAAGCTGAATCATTTATGCCCTTTAGGGATGCCTCTTGTGCCCATGTCTTAAGCCTAGAAAGTTGCCTCTTTCCATAAAAAGGCTTCCTGGTTTGAGTTGCTATTAAGAGCCTATTGTCAGCAGCCAGATGATGGATCCTTTAAATTGGCTATATTTGCAAGAAAAAATATCTTCAGAGAGAGCTTTCAATTGTCTTAGTATAACAGCTAGGCTTACGGATTCCCTTGGCAAGATGAAATAACAGAATTTAGGGCTAGAACAAAAACTAATGTCCACATCCAGTGTAAATTCCCCTTCTTAAAATCTGGCCCCATCTACCTGTTTTAACTTCCTTCCCTACAACATGTGCAGAGAACCCTTGGGCTGATTTTAGGACCAAAGAATACAGGTTACGCATGTAAGTGTTGAAAGCCAGGAAATGAATTTAATCAAAGCACCAGAAACTGGAAGTGAGGCTCACTCAGCTCCCACCTCGCAGAGCTCTGTAATCAGGCTGTCAGCTTCAGTGCCCTTTGCAGTTGTCTCCTAGACCCCCCACTGAGGGGAAAAAATGTTCATGTTCCCTGGGCTGCAGCAGATCTTTTAAATTAGAAAGCCCCATAACATCCACTTTCAGAAAATCATACCAAATTTAGATAGGTATTTGAAAGATTAGTGTCCACTCATAACTACCCTTACAGAGGAAACCAATGAACAAAGTTTCTGCTATGCCCTCCAACAAACGATCAAGTGAAGGCCAGTATTCAGGGACTGACAAGGGGAAAATAAAATTTCATGGAGCCCCTTTCTTTGCAAATCCAGAGCTGTTGGTTAAAGAACCTTTTTATCTTGGGAAAAACTCTTGCCTTCTTGCTTTTCATCCTAAGAACTAGACTTGGCTTTCTGCCTGTCTGGGACATGCAGGTTGTCAGTTTTTGCTTTGGCTGTCATTGGGAGTGACTCTAGACCTTGTAAATATCTTTTGCACCCTCTTTCAAGATACCTCTTGGGTCCATAGGGTTGAGAGTTCCAGAAATATATATACTGTTCTTGCAACTGACAAAGTGTTTAGAAGGATTTAATAATTTTGTGGAAAAAAATTTGGCCAAATTGGAAGCTGATATTCAGATCCCGATAAGAATATTTTTAAGGCCTTCTCTCCTAAGCTACCTAAAGGGAAAGAAAACAATTAAAACAAAGGTGGATGGGTATGTTAGTTTTTGTTATCATTTAGGAGGAATCCAATTCTGTGGGGGATTAAAAACAGCTGTCCTTGTTTTGCAAATCTAGTCTTTATAGAACCAGTTATGGCTCTAGAAACAATTCAAATCTGCCTGTGTTTACTAATCCCCAAACCTGGACTATTCGTTTTAAAATGCTTGGAGATATTGGGACATTGAAAACAGAATTGTCCTATACTTAAGAGAAAGAAGAACATTTTAAATAGCAACTATCCCAAATCTCTTAGCAGAAAAAAAACTTGCATTTTTTTTCCTCTGTCCCTTGAAGTTATACATCTTATTATGTTTTTGAAATGTACAAACAGCCCACAATCACCTGAGATTGAAGGAAAAGGAAAGAGACCTTTTAATTTTTAGTAATATTTTTGGTTTCACATGTACAACATTGTGATTTGACAGTTATCTACATTATTAAATGCTTACCTCAGTAAGTGTGGTTGCTATTTTTTAACATACAAAGATATTACAATATTGTTGACTATAATGCCTATGCCATACTTTCATCCCTGTGATTAATTTATATTATGACTGGAATTTTGTGTCTCTTAATCATTTTCACCTTTTTCACCCACCTCTCCTCCATGGAAACCACTAGTCTCTTCTCTGTGTCTATGAGTCTATTTTTTGGTTGTTGTTCATTTGTTTTATTTTTTTAGATCCCACATATAAGTGACATCATATGGTATTTGTCTTTTTCTGCCTGCTTATTTAACTTAGCATAATATTCTCTAGGTCCAGCCATGTTGTTGCAAATGGCAAGATTTCTTTCTTTTTTTATGGCTGAGTGATATTCCTTTATACATATGTACCACATCTTTATCCATCCATCTATTGATGAACACTTACGTTGCTTCCATATTTTGGCTATTGTAAATAATACAGCAATAAACACAGGAGTGCAAAAATGTCATTGGTATTTTGATAGAGATTGCATTGAATCTGTAGATCACTTTGGGAAGATGACTATTTTTATAATACTAATTCTTCCTATCCATGAACATAGACTACCTTCCCATTTATTTGCGTCATCTTCACTTTTTTTCATCAATCTTGTAGTTTTAAGAGTATGGTTTTTTCAGCTCCATGGTTAGATTTTACCTAGGTATTCTTTATGATGCAATTATAAGTGGGATCGACAGTTTCTTTCTGTTCATTATTTGTATATAGATGTGCAACAGATTTCCATGTATTAATTTTGTATCTCGTAACTTTACTGAATTCATTGATTAGTTCTAATAGGGTTTTTTTTTTTTGGTGGAGTCTTTAGGGTTTTCTATGTAAAGTATCATGTCATCTGTACATAGTGACAGTTTCTTCCTTACCAATTTGGATGCCTTTTCTTTTCCTTGCCTGATTGCTGTGGCTTGGACTTCCAGTACTATGTAAAATAAAAGTGGTGAGATTGGTCATCCTTGTCTTGTTTCTGATCTTAGAGGAAAAACTTTCAGCTTTTCACCATTGATTATGATATTAACTGAGGGTTTGTCATAGATGACCTTTATTATATTGAGGTATGTTATCTCTATACACACTTTGTGGAGGGTTTTTATCGTGAATGGATGCTGAATTTTGCCAAATGCTTTTTCCGCATCTATTGAGATTATCCTATGGTTTTTATCCTTTCTTTTGTTAATGTGGTGTATCACATTATTTGTGGGTATTGTACCATCCTTGTATCCCTGGAATAAATCCCACCTCCTCATGATGAATGATCCTTTTGATGTAATTTTGAATTTGGTTTGCTACTATTTTGTTGGGGATTTTTGCACCTATGTTCACTAGGGATATTGGTCTATAATTTTATTTTTTTGTATTTGATCATCTTTGTTTTTGATATTAGAGTGATGCTGGCCTCACAGAATAAATTTGGAAGTATTCCCTCCTTTTTTTGGGGCGGGGGGAATATTTTAAGAAGGATAGATTTTAGCCCTTCTTTAAGTGTCATAGAATTCACCCATAAAGCCATATAGACCTATACTTCTTTTTGTCCAGAGTTTTTTGATGACTGCTTCAATTTCAATACTAGTAATTGGTCTGTTCAGATTTTCTGTTTCTTCCTGGGGCAGTCTGGGAATATTGTGTGTTTCTAGGAATTTATAAATTTATTCTAAGTTGTCCAATTTGTTGGCATATAATTTTTCATAGAATTCTCTGAATTTCTGTGCTGTCAGTTGTAACTTCTTTTTTGTTTCTGATTTTGGGTCCTCTTTTTCTTCACAAATCTGGTTTAGGTTTGTCTGTTTTGTTTATCATCTTGAAGAACTAGCTTTTGTTTCATTGTTTTCTTAGTCTCATTTCATTTATTTCTACTCTGATCTTTACTATGTCTCTCCTTCTACTACATATTCTATGTAATATTCTATATTTTCTGTGAAGTTTTTCATTGTCACTTTTGTTAATAGATTAAGTACTGTTTCACAGTAACTTATGATCCTCTTTGTCCAAGTGTTTTAAGACCTTTTTATGGATTTTTTAAATTAAGATATCATTGATATACACTCTTATAAAGGGTTCACAAGACAAACAATGTGGTTATTACATTCACCCTTATTATCGAGTCCCCACCCCATACCCCATTGTAGTCACTGTCCATCAGTGTAGTAAGATGCTTTTTATGGATTTTTTAAATAAACTTTACACATTAAAATTCTAATGAAGTTTTTTTTGACCTGAAAGAAATGAACATTCCAACAGTTTTGTTAAACTAATTAAGCTCATTCATTACCTTAAACCACAGGGGAAAGGCTTTCAAATAAGTTATACTAAGCCTAGTTTATGTTGTATTTGTATAAGTGTTCTAGAAACTATGTGGAATCTTCCTGCCTTCTAAAATTGCTGTCATCAAAATTGAGATGGACACTGAGAGAACCAAACCTAAATATCAGGGAAAAGCACCAGCTGACTTTAATGTGAAGACACCAGCCACAGCGTTTATGAAGGTTGTGGCTCATGTGGATGAAGCCCATCCTGCTTGTGCAAAAAAAAAAAAAAAAAAATAGCCCCTCGTTGCCAGACTTTGCTATTCTGATGTCCTTGTAACATGGCAACAGTCTGCTACTGAATCAGAGAATTTAAGGTTAAAAACGGTTGTAAGTTAAACTGGGCTGTGGGAAACCCAGAACAGCTGGTTGGTTCTTCTCTGCTCCCTGGGAAACCCCATTTTTCAGTTTTTACTTTCCTTCACCCACCATGGTACATTTAAAATGACTTATGAATCAATATTGGTGGGGAGACTTGTATAAAGTTGTAAAAAAAAACTACCACGTCTGTCAGGTCCATAATCCTAGAAAAACTATTTTTATCCCCAGAGGCCTCAGACCTCCTCCCTGTAGAACCTTTGAACACCTAAGGTGGATTTCATTCAACTGCTACCCGGTATGTTCTTGTTATTATTCATATGTTTTCTGGATGGTTGCCACCAGGCTGATGTCCTCACAAAGGAAAAGAAAACTTAGAAAGCACAACTCCCATTTGGGGTGTACCTTCTGTAATTTCCAATGATCAAGGCACCCACTTCACTGGGCAAATCATACAAGCCTTAATGAAAACCTTGCAAGCCCCCTTGGAATTATCTCTGGCAATATCACCTTCAGTCATGAGGCAAGGTTAAAAAATGAATGGGATTATCAAACTTAAAATCTCTAAACTTGTTGAAACTACTGGACTTCCCTGGTATAAGATATTGCCTTTGGTCTTGCTCCATATGAGTTGGTATACAACCTTCTGATCCCTTATCTCATGCTAGTATGACCAGTTACAGTAAGTCTTTAATGTCATTTGCTAAAAAGCCTGTCATCAACAGATTAAAGAAGACTTTCCAGATCCCAATTCAAAAGGATCCTGTTGTCACAGTCTAGAGCCTGGTAATTGGGTATTCTAGAAACACCATCAGAGAAAAACAGCCCTTGAACACTATTGGAAGGGCTCTTATCAAGTATTCCTGACTGCTGACACTGCTGCAAGCTAGAAGATGCTGGAGACTTCTGAATCTGTCAAGGCCAGAAGCAGCTGACATTGCCGTAGACTGCTTCTATTCAAGATGCCAGATCAAGACTTCATGCTTCAACTTAACATGAAACCCTTTCTCCTCCTTTTTCTATCCTTTACTCTGGCATTGGCCTCATCTGTATCTCCCAGCCCATTGTTAAGGGAGTTAACCTTTAAAACAACCTTTTGTTTCAAAGTAGGAGAAAATCTAACTCTGCCTCTAACTTTTCTCAAGAAAAATAAGACATCTCATTGGTAGACTCCCTGGATTTACATCACCAGGTTAGAAAAGACCTGCTGGGGGCATTCATGACTCAGAATTCACTTCTTGGCAGGGCCATATTTCCGTGGTTAGGAGTAAATGTAAATGAGAATATGATCCCTAACTCTTGAAGGTACTGCATTCTATTAAGACAATAGCTGCCCAACAGAGATCCTCAGACTGGCCAAAATTGTTCTTGATAGCAAGATAGCCCTTGATTATCTTCTAGCTGAGCAAGGAGGTATTTGTGCTGTGGCCAGTACCACAGACTGCACCTGGATGAACCCTTCTGGGGAAGTTGAAACTCAGTTACACAAGCCACTTGGCTTAAAAAGGGTGACTCCTTCAGAGGAGTCTTTGATTTATTTGATTTTGATTGGTTTAGGTCTTGGGGACCATCACTCCAGAATACATTCGAACCATTGGGAATTATCATGCTTACAATAATCATAATAATCTCCCTGGTGTTCACAGCTGCTAACCACCAAGCTAATGATCTGAGACTCAAATGGAACATCAGAAAGGAACCTGGAGTTGTCATCTGTTGTGGGTAAAATTGTAAGATTTCCAGAATATCTTGCCTGGCTTTAGTGCACCTGCATATCAACAGGTGTTCCTCGGGGTGGAGAAAATTTCATCTCCATATCAAGGGGTAATTACCTGGGCAACCAAGGGCTTATCTGAACCTGAGAGGTTAGGGGGAGTGCTGGTTTGCTTCTGCTGGAGCAGGAATGCAGGAAAGACAGCCTCAGACTGCAGTTTGTAAGCAATAAACCAGTTTTAAACTTTATTTCTCCCTTTGGCTAATTTTGGTTTTAGAGGTATTTTGTCCTGGAATTTCATCTTCCCAGAGTTACACCTGTGCATAACATAAAGGATCAACAATAGCTGTTGAAAACCACAGGGTGGCAGCTGAGAGTGGTGCTCATGCCTTAAATTTTGATCACATCTGTTAGTTAAGCTGAGAGTCTGATCAAAAGGGGGGAACTGTTAAAAAGAGAACCACAGGCCCAAAGATGGGGTCATTCATGCTAATAGCCCTATGTCAGCAAACCAAGTCTTAGTACCTAACCTAACTGTAGTCTCAGCTCCTATCCCAGAATATAACCTTTTACCAGGCAACATGGAATTTCCTGGTTAGCACTAGGAAATTACTAATAGACCCCTTGTGTTCTCTTTAGGAGGATGACCTTGCCTAAAACAATGGATTCTTTGCTAATAATTCCCTTTTCTTCACTTCCTCTCTACCTTTAAAAGCCTTCTCTCCTTTGCAGTTCAACAGAGCATTTTTATTTGTTAGAAAGGATGCTGACTGATTTATCAATCGTTTAATAAAGCCAACTAGATCTTCAAGCTTATTCAGTTGAATTTTGTTTTCTAACACCTCTAATGTCTGGCCACAACTCCCCAAACTAACACTTTCAATTTTTCTCTCACCCTTCTGACTTGGAATAATAGAGAAACAAAACTGCCCTTTTTTTTCCTGAAGCCCTGACAACTGAAGTTAGACAACTTGCAAAACTTTCTGAGAAATCACAACAGCCCATGTTTAGACAGTCTTCGTGCCTGCTGCTGTGTGGGCCACTCCAGGACCACCAGAGACACTTGAACTACAAACCAAGAAAATCTGTCAGATTGCCTGCTGTCTGCACTTATTCTGTCTAAAGATCCTTAGAGCCTGACACCTACACATCTTCTCACAGGCAGCACTCACAACTCAGGCACTCGTTTTATAATTTGCTCCAACCATTATCCTTTGTTTTTCTTTCATTTCTATAGAAATGCCTATTATTTAATGTGTGATTAACTGAACCATAGGCCTGACTTTGAGAACATGCTGCATCACTGTCCCCTGGAACGAGCTTAACTGTGCTTTCCTATTGTCAGGACTAAGAAGCCAGTTTGACAAGACAGAACTATCTACCAGCTCAACTTTTAATGCATGAAACTTCCAGGGAAGTTTCAGAGGAGGGACTGTAGGGGCCAAGGGCAGGTTGCCCCAAGATGTACCACTTTGATATGCAGATTATGTCAGAGCTAAAAACAATCAAGCCTCAAAAAGTTTGAAAGACTCAAAGAAACTTTGACCTCCAGGCCTAACTGCAAAAGAAGAATTTAAATAGAAACCCACTATCAGGAAGAGAGCTATCGCCATAGATAACTATATTATAATATGAACTAGTTGTGGTAGACAGGGAGGAATTTAATTAAAGTTAGAATTCCTGTCTTACTGGCCCAGCAAACATTTGTTTACCAAACATTTACTCTTTCATATTTCTGTTAATTTCCTTCCTTCCCTCTGAAGTCCCAGACCCCTACCTGCTTCTCCTTATTTCAGGGTGACATGTATACCTCATTTTGCCTGTCTTTGAAAGCTGACGCCTATGGACTCCCCAAACATATATAATTAAGCTTTTTTTTTTTCCTCCTGTTAATCTGCCTCATTTTCTAATCTGTCAGTTTGATTCTTAGACCAGCTAGAAGAACTGTAACTCTGGGGAAAGAAAATCCTGGGCAAAATACCTCTAAAACCAAAATCAGTCAAAGGGAGAAATAAAATTTAAAACCTGTTTATTGCTTACAAACTGCAGTCTGGGGCTGTTTCTCTTTCCTGCTCTGGCAAAAGCAAGCCAGCCCTCCCCCCAACCTCTCAGGTTCAGATAAGCCCTTGGTTGCCCAGGTAACTACACATTGATATGAAGATGAATATCTCCACCCCTGAGGAGCACCTGTTGATATGCAGATGCACTAAAACCAGACAAGATATTCTGGAAATATTACAGTTTTACCCACAAGAACCTTGAAGGGCAGAGGAAAATTTTTCCTCAACATGGTCAACTGAGACTAGGCTGCTGCCTCAATTATATAAAAACAACATAACATAGAAGGGATTGTGTAACCTCAGCATTTTAAAAACATTGTACCATAGCCGGGGATGAAAGGAAGAGGGTTTCAGATTGGTTCCTTGATCTAGATTAGGGTGTTAAACTCTAATGTGCATGCAGATTGCCTGGGGATCTTACTGAAATGCATATTCTGAGTAGGTCTGGGGTGGGACCTGAAATCCTGCATTTCTAATAACCTCCCAAGTATTGCCAATACAGCTGATCCAGGGACCAGAGTTTGAGGAGCAAAAGTCTGGAAGACTAAAAATTGGTAACACCTGTAAAAATGAGCCTGAGGTAGCTGCTTTTGGAGTTTCAAGTAAGGTTAAAGACAGCCACCCTCAAATGCAGAGTGATCAGAAAAAAGTTGCTGATAATCATAACTGAAGCCTTTCCCCCCAGTGCACTGCTTGCAGGATTTCCCACCCAGATCTCCCTCTTGGCCTTCACACCTGTAAGACTTTATCCTCCATTTATCCCATGGCCCCAAGCACATGGGCCAGTGAAAATCATGTCTGGACTTGCCTCACCTTATCTCCAAACATTTCACCCCACCCCTTAAGACCCAATCACCAACGTCCCCATAGTAAAACACACCCTACTCCTTAAAAATGCACTTCCTCACCCACAAGCTCTCTCTCTCTCTCTCTCTCTCTCTCTCTTTCAAGACAGCCATCCTGTCTGTCTGTCTTACAGGGAATAAAACCACGCTGATAGAGTTCTCGTGTCCTTCCTTGCGAGCGAGTGAGCTGAGTAGCTAAAGAACCCTTTCAACACCTGTATAGAAAACCAATCAGTGGACACTCTTGACTAAGCAATTCATAGGCCTCTCAACAAACATGTTCCAAACAGAACTCATTTTTCACTATTCCCAAACCAACTCCAGAGCTTCCTCTCTCAGTGAATGGTAGCCTCATCTACTCCACTGGGCTGGTTGGAAATCTGGGCTGCACCCTCCCTCTTCTTTCCCCAGGCCTAATGGCCTGTCAAGTCTCTCTTTTAAGTGCTCTCGAATCCACTTACTTCTCAGTCTCTCTACTTTATTGCCCAGTTCATGCCATATGCACCTCTTGCTTTGGGCACATTTGCAGTCTCCTAACTGGTCTTCTTTCTTTATCTTCCACACTGAAGTCAGCATGACTTTATCTTCCTTACCCCATGTGGAATATTTCAATGATTCCCTTCTGCCCTAAAGTCCAAACTCATCAGCATGCTTCACAAGGCTCTTTACCCCGTAGCTCCACCTTACCTCTCCAGTCCTACTGCTTCCTAACTCCCTTGAATTTTGTACTTGAGTTAGACTTACATGCCATGACATCATATTCTTCCTGGTTATTGTGGAAACTGAAACCTCTCACCTGATCTCTCTACTCACCCTTCACTTCCTCTAGGGGCCTTCCCAGTTTATGTTTGATGCCCTTTCCAAGTATACTCAGAACTCCTTACCTCTGTTATTAGTGTCTGTCACTGGTTTGTACTTCCTTGTTTAGCATGTATTAAATTTCCAACAAATATTTGTTGATTAAATGCATGATTAAAAAAAAACCTTAGGGAAAATCTTCTCAGGATGTTAGGTGTAAAGGCAGTCTCTTCTGAATGCCAGCCCTCAGCACTGGAAGGGGGCAAGCAGCATATTGACAGACCACAGGTTTTACTACCTCTCATCTTCGAGAAAGACTTCCATTGTGATGACCACCATGGTGCTTTCAATAGCAGCATGACCCTTAGCTGATGTCTAATAGTTCTTTAGTTAGGGGTACAGTCATTGACTGAATTTCTGTCCTACTGTATAGGAGGCATTCTCCACTTTGTAACTCATGTAAGCAAAGTATCAAAAAAATCCTTGCTTCCTGCCCGAAACCTTTGCCTCTGTTTTTTATTTAATGTAGAAATCTTCCATGTCAATGAAACTCCAAATATCAGTGGAATGGACATTAGAGCTCATGGTGGAAGCCTCTCGTTTATGGAAACTAGTGTATTGAGCCTGACACCTACACATTGAGAAGAAGTAACTTGTCCACTGGAGGTAACAGCTGGTTTGTGATGGAATTTTTTCTTTTTTATGTGCTCTTAATAGATGCTATTTAAAATATTCATGACAACTTTATAAGGCTTGTGTCATTATTCTGTTTATAAGCAAAAGGAAACTGGGGCTCAAGGAAACAGGGGCTCAAAGAGTCAAATAACTTGCCAAGATCACATAAATGGAAAGAGGCTGCTGTGGGATGCAAACCTACTGCTGTCTGAGTCCAAAGCTGCATTATTCTTCCCACATTTGGGGAAGTAAGGCATATGGAGCGAGAAGGAGACCTGGCTTGGTGTTCTGACTCTGGTTTCACCCCACCATGCAATGACAAACAGGCCACTCAGCCTCTCCAGGCTGCAACTGAACATACTTAAAGCGACAAGGTGACCATATAGCGTTCAAATTGGGTTCCTTTTTCAAAGTTAAAGTTGAATGTAGCTGACAACAGTGATAGTCCACTGTTCAGATCTCCCTTCTTGGATTTGTTAGGCAGAAAAATAGATATGAGCGTGGGCGGAGGGAGAATAAAACCAGTAAAGCCCACTAAATGGGACTCAAAGAGTTAGATTAAACCAGAGAACCAGAAAGCACTCACAGATTTAACGCCGTTTGCAGTGTGAGTTCATTCCACATGCGCTGCACCTGCGCTGCTTTTGAGACTGCTCTAGCTAGTGCAGGTGAGATGGGGCAGAGATGTGGGACAAGCGCCATGATTAATTTTCCTAAAAATGCCAAGATGTGAATAGCATAGTAAGAACAGGAGGGACTTATCTTAAGGCTGAGATTCCATTTTAAAAGTAGAGAGTTGGGAAGTTAGATTCCTAACATATTCTTTGGTAATCAGCCAACAAACTATCTTAAGGCAAGGCCAAGAGTCTTAACTGATATGTTCCCAGGGCTTGGGGGTAACCATTATCTTGGAGAGGAACAGGATCAATAAATTCCTTGTGTTAAGTTTATCCTAATGAACTATCTGGAGGATTGACTATGAGCAATGACACAGTGTCTCTCACTGGAGATAGAAATCACAAGACTGCATAACAAGCCTACAAGCCCCCGCTCCCTGACTCTGGCTCTGACCCTTTACCTTTATCCCATTCTTGAAAGCCTTAAAAGAAAGAACCTCAGCTTTTAAGTGTGCCTCCTCTCTGAGGTTGCCTGCACCCCCTTTCTTTGAGTGTGCACCTTTTTGCCTTAAATAAACTTCTCACTGATCAACTTATTACATTTCGTCTCTGCGCTCTTCCAGTGGTAAGTGTCTTTGTCATTTTCCTATTTCATTCTGTCCTCCAGGCTTAACCACAAGTCTTTACACTGTCTCTGGCCTACTTTACATAAGTAGGGAGGGGCTAATAAGATCTTTGATTTGGGCTTATAAGTTCCTGTTGCCTGGGTGACCCAGATAGGACTGCAGCTGTTTGACCATGCTTTTCAGTAGCCTGCCTGAAAATCTCCTTTCTTTGCTTTGAGGAGTTCTCAGAACATAATCTCACTCCGCCCAGTGCTGTGTGGCTCCCCCAAATCCTGGGGTGGTAGGGACTTAGTTCCCATGCCATGCAGATCCAAGAGGACACTGGATGCCAGGTGATACTCGCTTTAGGAGTTGGCAGGGGAGGTGCCATATGCCAGAGGAGTTCAATGAACTTCCCTTAACTCTCTTTACTTGTTCTTTACTCTCTGCTGCCTGCAAGGCAGCTGCCATTCCTTGCTACTCTTTGCTTTAATGAATTCCTTCCTCACCATGTCCTCTGATTTCCCTGCATCTCCGAACTGAATTCCTCCCCAACAAATTTTTGGTCCGTTTTCATGTATCACCCCTCCTCCCCCACCAAGTCCCAGCAAACCTGCTCTTTAGCCTCTAACACCCAGAGACCCCGACTCTTTCAGAGCACTGCCCACACCCTACTGGAGCTGCTTTGCTTCTCCATGTAAAGAGCCTTACACACCTGCAGATTCACTTTCCCTGGAGTAGCCGGAGCCAGTGGCTGAAGAATGTGGTAGTGTAAATGTCCAGTTCACTGGCCTCAGGAGTAGACAACTCTGAGACAGTTTATACCCAGGAGCTCTCCTGTGGGACCAGGTGAAGTTAGGCATGTATGTGACATGGTACCTGGCCGGGTTCTTCCCTTTTCTGTCCTGCTTCCCCTACTTTCTGGAAGGTCTTCCTTGGGAGCACTTCCTTAATGAAGGCCTTGCACACAAATTTGTACCTTAGAGTCTGTTTCTGAAGAACCTGACCTAAGACAGTAAGGCTAGATTGATAAAGAGGGTCAGTCACTACTTGACTGGGTTCCTGAGAGAGCTGGAGCATCTCTCAGAGATCTTTGAAAAAAACGGGTGGGTGTGATGTCAGTGTGAATGTGCTTGAGACAGGAAAATGGATGTGATAATCTCTGAAGGAATTCGATGCAAACCTCACCAGAGAGCTTGTTCCCTGGGGAGTGGGCTGGCTTTTTCAGCATTTAGGTTCCTGGTTCAGTAAAGGAACTAAAACTATTCACTAGTCAAGTCATTCAGGACAAGTAATTTATGAAAAGCTCTCCACTGCTGCGCAAAGCCATCCACCTACCAGCACTCTTCCTGCAGGCCTGCTGGTTGCATTTTTGGAATTCCTGAGGTCTGGGTTCCTGATCACACAGGCATTGGTCTTGGTCTTCAGTTTTATTGTCCTCTGAGGAGACACAATGGACAGTCCTCTTCTGAAAGCCCCCGCCACAGGAAGCAGTACACTGAAAGAGAGAGGGAACAGAGTCAGAATTTCTCCCGCAGGATACCCAGGGGAACTCCGGCGGAACTCCTCGCACCCTGCTGTGCTCAAGGAGGGGAAAGTCTGTTATCAGAAATCTTTTTGAAGGACTCAGATAATAAAGGTGCTAATCATTTGGAGATGTGAAATTTAGGAAGAGTTTAGATTATAGATTGTTCCACTGAACTTGGCTTAATTGACTACTGAGTTCTCTGAAGGATGTGGACAGAGGTTGGACTGCAAGCAAAATAGAAAAAAATTTCATACCTGGGCCCTGGTGCCTCAGGAAATCTAGTTTCTCTGAACTAGCTTGATTTGGGGTTGGAAAGCAGATGTGAGGAAAGAGGACAGAGCTGCCAGGGAAGCGAAGAGGAGGACAGAAAGCAGGAGAGGAAGCGCACGGTGGGATGGACAGAGAACCTAGCTGACTGCGGGTGGTCTCAAGCCATTCTAGCAGGTGAAACTGCACTGTTCATGTCATGATATGGCTGCTGGGAAGCAGAAGGGAGATTCTCTGGCCTGTGAAAGTAGCTCATGTAAGATGATTCCTGGGGATATAAGAAAATGTACCTGAATTTACCATATATATTCTTTTTAAAAATTCTTTTTATTGTTGTAAAATATATAAAACATTAAATTCACTATTTTAACCATTTTTAAGTATACTGTCCAGAACTTTAAGCACAATCACATTGTTATGCAATCATTACCACCATCCAACTCTAGAACTTTCTCATCTTCCCAAACTGAAACTATGTATCCATTAAATAAGAACTCCCCATCTCCCATCCCCAACCCCCGCCCCTGGCAATCACCATTCTATTTTTCGTCCCTATGAATTTGTTATAGTACCTCATATAAGTGGAATCATATACTTATCTTTTTGTGACTTATTTCAATTTGCATAATGCCTTCAATGTTCCTCCATGCTATAGGATGTGCCAAAATTTCTTTTTAAAGGTAGAATAAGATTCTATTGTTTGGATCACCACAGTTTGTTTATCTATTTATCCATGGATGGCCACTTGGATTGCTTCCACCTTCTGACCACTGTAAACCACAGTACTCATGATTTACATTCTATTTCATGTTTTATTACTTTTCTTACATATGTTTCTTATATAATCAAAATCTTTCAGAGGGCAGAAACCAGTTCCTCTTTCTTCATCCTGCATAGCAATTATATGAATGCTAAACACAGCCTGACATTCAATACATACTCATTGATTGGCTGAAGAAGATTGCTGCAGTGGCAAATTCTGGAAAAATCACTAAGCCCAAAAGGTTCCATTTTCCATTTGAAGTGTTATTGGTCACCCAGCTCAGCAGATTAAAAAGTACCAACACTGGGATACCACTAATAAGCTCCGAATACTACTACCAAATCCTGTTTTCCACAAAACTCCCATATGGGGTAGGAGGAGAAACATCACATTTTTCTTAACATCCACTGCTTTATTTGCTCTAGTTTTCATAAAGCTTACAGCATGGCGATCAGCCTGAAACCTCATGTCTGTTTTATAAAGTCAGAGACTTCTGTGATTAAACCTGAAAGCAATTTTATTATAGGTAGAATTGCTAGGTCAGATAGTGTATGTATTTTAGGCTTCTCACTGATTTGAATACTTTCTGTTCTAACTCCATACAGATGACCATAACTGAAGAAATGTGCTGGGAACCTGGCCGGAGAGCAACAACCATACAAAACCTCACGATTTACAACCTCAGTGCTACCTAAGTGTTGAAATGAGAAATACACTGCATATTTCCAGGTCAATGGGGATGTTTCTGACAATTTCCTCTTCTCAGTGAGTTCCCTAAGAGCTCAGTATAGTTCACTATTATGACATTTACTGGGCTGTTGTTCTTGCCAGAAAGAAAACTGCTTTGTCCAGTTTTCCTTTACAGTGAGTGATAAGGACTAGAGTCTCAGGGAATTGACAGACTTAAAAATGTTCATCTTTAATAGATAATCTTCTATGGCATTCTGTATCCCCAAATGGGCCCCAGTTTTTTTTATTATGGTATCATTGATATATACTCTTATGAAAGTTTCACATGGAAAACATTGTGGTTACTACATTTACTCATATTATCAAGTCCCCCCCATACCCCATTGAAGTCACTGTCCATCAGTGTAGCAAGATGTCACAGAGTCACTCACTACTTGTCTTCTCTTGTGCTACACTGTCTTCCCTGTGATCGCCCCCACACCATGTGTACCAATCATACTACCCCTCAATCCCCTTCTCCCTCCCTCCCCACCCCCCTCCCCATCCTGCCCCTTTGGTAACCACTAGTCCCTTCTTGGAGTCTGTGAGTCTGCTGATGTTTTGTTCCTTCAGCTTTGCTTCATTGTTATACTGCACAAATGAGGGAAATCATTTGGTACTTGTCTTTCTCCACAAATGGGCCCAAATTTACAACATTTTCATGAGCGTTCACACGTTATCAGATTTTCTCTTCTGATGGTCACATTTGATTTGGTTAGTGATGCTTACACTGTTATAGACAGCTCCAGAGTATTCATGAGGAGACTAATCCCAAAACATATCTTAATTTGGTGGGTATAATCTTTTCAAGTTGTGTAGGCAAAGATGAATGAAGAAAATGGGTTTTGGAATAATGGAATTTCTAATAAATGGGAAATAAAGTCAGTTTCCAAGGAAGATATTGTAAGATGCCCAAATGTAAAGTGATTAAATTACATTTCCATGAAAAGTAATAAAACTACCCAAGACAGTTTCTGTTGTCCACATGACCCTTGGTGGGCATGGTGAAAGCTGGCAGACAGCTGGTGGGGTGCATAACCAGCAGCTTGCCCTGACACCAGAATCTCCTTTGGCAGTTCATCACGAATCAGCATTAGATGTCAATGAAAACATTCGCAGAAAATACTGTGTGTCCTGTCTATCTAAAGAAATGGTTAACATCATTTTTCTTTGTCTACTGGGCATTTTTTTAAGCTATGAAAATAATAAAATATGTATTTTTTATTTATTGCAGGCTAATTGATTAATGCACAATGTCCCTTTAGCACTTGAGTCATCTTGTTCTTCTGGATTAAAGTGGAGTGGTTTCCAGAGACCAACAAAACCTTGAATTGGATGCATAACAGGAACCTTCTGTAAGAGTTACCTGCCAGCATGTGAACTGATTTTGGCTATGCAGGTGCAACTACGTAGCTATGAACAAAGATAATTACTAAGAATATAGCAACCTAAAGATATATACAGCCATTATGTTTGGCGAAATGCTGTATTGGCCTGTGTTGTAATTATAACCATCAAAATGTAATTACACAAGAACAGGTTACTTTAAAAAACATTAACAGTTGAGAGGTTGGTGTATCTGATACTTTTGTCTCCCCCTGCCTCCCAGCTGTTGGCCTTTGATCTGCCCCAGCTACGGTGGTAACAGTTCATGGGATCACAGCCCACTGGCCTGTACCTCCACCTAAACCGTGTACCTCTCACCTCCGGACTCTGGGCTTCCTTGCTGCCAATGAGACATGACCTGCGTGGGATAATGCCCACATGTGAATAACCCAGGGCACTGAGGGGTATCAGCCATCAGAGGGGAGACTTTTTACCCAGACCTTCCTGGAAACCAGGAGCCAGGATCATCTCCTTCCTTCTTCCACCTGCACAAACTGTCCTAAGAGGCAGAAATTCACACAGTTTTTAGAAGGCCTTTGAGAGTGAGCAATCGGTTGTTCCTGACACCAAGCAGTGGCCAGTTAGAAAAGTGGTCAGGCTGGTAATGCACTACCTTGTATTTGATTCCCCTCCTTCGCTGTCTCCTTCCTCTTTTCTATCACTGATGCTTCTCTGGCATTGTATTTCTTAATGAAGTATGAGATTTTGCCTCAATATTCTTTTTTCTAGAGAATCCAGGATATAACAAGTCAGAGTGATGACAGAATCTGTCTCTGGAAGGATGTCCTTTATTTACACTGTTCTTTATGCAATAAATTTTGTGAGAATAATAACTATTTCCTTCAGTCATAGCTTAGTTACTTTGTTGCTCTCCATAAAACATCCTGGCCATGTAGCAAATTGATCTGAAAGAGACCTGAAACTCACTGAATCAGGTGACCCTCAGGCTCAGGGCATATCAGCTCCTACTTGCTTTAGGAAAAGCCAGAGGATCTAAGGCATTGAGGCCCCAAATTGCTTTTCTGTAGGTTTTGTGCCCCTGGGATAATGTTGGTATTTGGTCTTTTCTCTTCTGGACTCAAGATAGTAAGCATTGACCACATGTCAGCTAAGGGCCAACTTTCAGCTGAGATCAGCTGGCAGAAGAGTACTAGAACTAAAACCTATAGAAACACTGTAAATCAAGAATGCACTGCACATTTACAATGAAGATATATTACTTTTGAAATAAAAAGAAAACACGTGCTATTTTTTTTAACACTAAAATTAACTGACTAGACTACAACTGGCTCTTACCAGGTCCCAGGTCCCAGTGGCCCAGCGACAACAGGGGTGGCTGTTGCAGGGTGCAGTGGGCGCGGGCCTTTTCGTCCAGTCACAGACACCTCCTGGACAAGTCACTCCTCTCTCCTGAATTCCTCCTCCACAGGACCTGGAACACTGAGACACAACAGTGTCGAGGTTACATAAAAATCACATGGTGACATTTTCAGTGATAAGAAGGGAACTGTTTACTGTCATTTTTGTTGTGTACAGTGTGATTAAGAATATTAGTTTCTGTATTGGCATCTGAACCATCTGTGCAGGGTCTTTACAACGACCACGGAGTCATTTCAAACAGCAGCAAAACAAGAATTAAAGAGAAGGAAGGAGGCTGACAATGGAAATTCTGAGGATACGAGGGGGAGAAAAAAAATCGAAAGACGCTAATGCTTCGACGTAAAACAATATGTCAAATGGAAGGACTTTTGGTTAAAAACCTAAATGAATGGCCATTCCAGAATGGATGTTATCTGCATTTTGCCTTCTGGCACAAGTGTCTAGAAACCAAAATGTATAAAGTAGACGATTTTATTATGATTAGCTCTGACAGCCCAAATGGGGACCATACAAGTTTGTTCATCACCTGTTAAAATGGAATTCAGTCTTCCTTTCCCACTACATAAAGTTTTAGAATTAAATTTGTCCATTCAGAATAAGAAGCTTGAGAGGTTTGCTCAGGATTTTGATGCACTGGCTAAAATGCTCGCAAAATAAATTTGAGATGACAAGTTGGATTCCTGAAGGGATAGAATTCTAAAACATCTCAGGTTTTTCCCACTCAAATAATTTTGTAAGGTATACTGTCTCATTTTTATAATTTTCTACAAGGGAATTAAATGGTTCACCAAGAACTTTTGCAAAGTACTTTGAGTATTTTGAAAAATCTTAATTATGGCATGATAACAACAATAAGACAAACATAGTTGCTAACAACTCGCCCATCACTTAGGCACTGCACGTGCGGTGGTACCACAGAAAACCACAGGGGGTTATATACAACTAACCTGCTCAATAACAGAACTAACCTATTGCTTTCACAATATTCCCACTTTGAGAGTAACATGGATTTTCTCCATTTATTCGGTCAGAGGAGAGGAGAGGAATCCCACATTTGGGATTATTGTGCATACCTACGTGTGTGCATAAAGATTCAGGGCCACCTGGCCAAACAATCTCTAAGAAAAGGAGTTGAAGAAAGTATAAACCAGTGGCTCCACAGGTGTGGTCTAGAGACCAGCAACTTCAGCCTCTTTTGGGTACTTTTTAAAAATGCAAAATTCAGGCCCCACACCAGACTCTGAATTGGACTCTCAGAGAATGGGTCCAGCCACCTGCATGTTGACAATCCTGTCAGGTGATTCTGAAATGTGCCAAAGTTTGCAAACCGCTGGGGTAGAGATGTTCCCACAGCTGCGATGCATCTTGCATGCAGATAGTCTGGGCTGGCTGACATTCACCAAAGGGGCCTAGAACATTCCTATGATATCAGTCCATTAGATAGTGTATGTAGGCAGAGTATCACCATTATGGGTCAGAGAAAGCTCCTAAAGGTACTCAGATCCTCAACAGCTCCTGGGAACTATAACTGAGTTTTGCATTTTCCATCTCCTCTGCTCCCTCAATGGGAAGTCTTCCAATTTAATGGTTTGCTCAGAACAGAGCACTTAAAAAGGTGGGAGACCTTTAGGGAACATGTTCATGATTGGGGCTCCCAGAAACCACTGAGGAAGCATAAAGAGCACATCTTTTTCATAACCAGAAGGCAGACCTGAGCTCAATCTCTGACAACCTGCAATTGCCATTTCTCTGACAAAGCAATCTAAGTCTCTGCAAATCCCAGGATTCTGAAAGCTGTTATCAGGCTGCTAACATGGAGGGCTTGAAGGCTAAGTCCAGAGCATGGGAGTAGCAGGCAGTTTACATACTCCAGATCTGAGCAGAGGAGGAGGAGAAAGAGGGGACAGTGGGGTCCCAGAAGACACCAGGTTTTGGCCCAGAGCCTCGGGAATTGGCATGGCTGCTTAATCTAGAGTTAACCGAATCAGCTCTAGGGAGCTCAGTTTTCCATAAGCTTTGACACTAATCCTACAGTTGCAGTTCTCTATCTTCCTTTCCCTGGCACATGATAGGTTTCCCCCCAAATAGTTACTGATTTATCCTTTGTCCTCAGTTCACTCCTAGTTCAATGCTTCCTGGGCTAAGTTCTACAGGAGAAGAGTACAGGCACTGGAGTTTGCCTTATGCTTGAATTAATACTCCACCATTTATTCCCTAGTTGTGTGACCTCATGTAAGTTTCTTAATCTCTGAGTCTCAATTTCTTCACCAATAAAATGGAATTAATAAATCCTACCATCCAGGTTGTTCTAAGAATTAAACCAAGTATTGTAGATAATTGTCAAGCCCATAGACACATTCAAAATATTTTCTTTTCTCTTCTTACTATCATGCATGGATATAGTTGGGAATATTTTTCTTTAGCCACCGAGGCATTTGCCTATTGGCAAATGAAATCATTATACTTCACCAAAGAACATTAACCTTGTTTCATGTGAAGTGGGACAATGACCCAGCAGAGCCTGGGCCCTCACAAAACAGGACATGCACACACACACACACATACACACACACACTAACACTTTTATTCGTACAAACAATTATCTGGGCGTTTAACTGAGAAGTGCAACTCTTAAAATACACTGTGTGTGGAAAGGATTTGACCATTACCCCATCCTGACAGCAGAAGCCTAGGGGACACATGTGACGTTCTGCCCTAAGTGGCTCTCATCAATGTGGTCATGTACACTTCCTCAGCAGGGACCCCAATTTTCCAGAATGCCCACTGGGACAGTAGGTTGTGACAAAACATTGACTTGAAACCATACAACATGTTTTTCAAGTTGTTGACCTATTCAGCCTTTCACTCAGTAATGGGCAACAAACAGAGGGCAGCCATTGGCATGATACATGCGTGGTCTTCCCTGACTTCTAGACTCACATGGTAACACAGAGGTTCACGCTTGTGTGGCTGTGTGGCTGGTGGGTCTAGGGGCCGTACCTGGCTCCAGGGCTCCACCCGCCACTCCCCACAGGGCTCCACATTACAGCTCATGCTCAGCGGCGGAGGAATGCCGGCCAGGAACTGGCAGTGAAACGGCCTCAGGCTCTGGTGGTCCCGGCTGTCCACACACTGAATCTCCCGGATCTGGAAGCCCCCGCTGCAGTTTCTGGAGCACTGTATGGAAAGCGAGAGGAAAGGAGATCCCTGAGTCCTGGCATCAGGCCTTCAGCCCCCTGACTGGGGAGCTCACAGCACTGTGAGTTCCAGGCACAAAGAGTGGGTAGGTCTTGCTCAAGAGAGCTGTTTTCCCTGAGTGCCACTCCAGCAGCTCCTGGAGATGGGCTCCGGTGTCAGAAAGCACAGGCGTGGAAGCATGAGGTCTGGGTGGGAAGTCCAGTTCTATCCCTCGCTTGTCCGGAGCCCTGGGGCAAGAGGCAGAAACGTGCTGAGCCTCAGAGTCGTGCCTATAAGTGGGGATGAGCCGTGTCTCGGGAGCAGCTGTGAGGAGTCCAGACCCTGGGGTGCTGGTGCCTGCTGGCGCAGTCTGTCTCGGGGCCACCTCCCCCTGATGGCTGTAGCCATTCAGGTGAACAGTTCTGCCACCAGAGGACCACTCTGCCAAGCCACACTCACCCTCAGAATCCTGCTGAAACCCCTTTTCTCCTCTGTGACACTGAAAGCAAGGTAGGTTACCCCTTCTCAAGGGAAGGGCCTGAATGAGGGCAATGAACTAACTGCTCAGTGGTTTGGCTCATGGGTGCTGAGCGTTTTCTCAGCACATGCCTACCACATGCCCTCCACAGCTCACTCCCCATCTCCCGACATTCCCACACCCAGCCTAGCAGCCCAGGCCTCCGCCATGTCTCCGTAAAGGGTGGGCCTCACATGCAGGCTGCTGACTTCCTTAAATCACGGTACAACACTGGGTCCTGGGGCCCCTAAAACCGGTTTACACCGCCTCTTCTGGGGGACTACTATTTTTGTTTACTCTCTGACCTCTTGGATTTTGGAAGCTACTCCATCTCCCACCTAGTTAGATTTTACTTGATCATAACTTGAGCTTCCACGACTTGGCCTCCAGTCTGTTTAGAATGCTTGTGCCTGGCAAGTCCCTTTAGCTTATCTTGCGTCTGCATTCTGGTCTCTTAGACAAGGCCTGGCTTGGCCTGGCCTGTCTCATCACTGCCTACACTCATCTGGTGACCCGAGTAGGTGGGAAGGAGGCAGACCCCTGTGCTCCTCAGCCTCCCCTGACCCCAGGTTCTCCATAGGTCAACAACACATCCCTGTGGTCCTTACAGCCTGAACACTCCTCCCTCCACCTGTCCACTCCCTGCTGCTGCTGTCTGTCTGGGACTCAGCCTATATGTCACCTCCTCCGGGAGGCCTTCCTCGAATACCTTATCCAAAGGCCTCTTAAGATTTCTCTCAGGTCCTTCTCTGCTTCCATCATAGGAACTTGAAATGTGGAACAATTTTTATTTACTCTGTCTGCCCTTTTTCTTAGATGCTCCTTGCTAAGAAGTTGGAACCCTATCTGTCCTGGTCACCTCTGTGTCCCCGGCACCTAAGGAAAGGCACAGCATAGATGGTCCACACAGACTTGCTGAATGAGTATATGAATTCTGAGAAATGGGCAACTTAGGGGGCTCCCAGTGGGCTAAGGAGATCTGTGGTCGACGTGGGGAGGGAGAGCAGCTTCCTTAACCTGCCCAATCCTTTCATTAATAATCTCAGTAGCTGTTTTGGTTGAGGAAATGCACCACAAAGGAAGTATGCCCAGTGCTGTGAGGCTCTCATGTAGCCTCCCTCTATGTGGTTATCAGTTTTGCTCTTTCTGGTACCGGTGTGATGGTCGTAATTGTAGGGATGTGGATGGTGAAAGAAAATTCCTCAAAACTTTTCAGTAGAGGTACATCCCCAAATACTGTTCCTCGTTCTTCTGCCATCTGGTAAACTGCAGATAATCATCTGACTTCTAACCTTGGGCTAAACAGGAAGATGTGGGGCCATGTGACAAGAGGGCAGTGTGATTCTCTAATGCTTCCAGAAATCAGGTGTGTTTATCATCTTAGAAATAAGCAACATTTGCAAGACATTTCCCCAAAAACAAATCAAAAGCTTCATTTTCCTACCATGCAGTGAGAACACAGAGGAAAAAGTAACTGCCAATTTAAAAGCAGCCGCAGAACAAATGAGAAAGCGTGATAATAATTTCTACACAAAGCAGCCCTTTATCTGACAAATCATATTTCTAGGAAACAGCACATGGTTAAAACAAGAGGGCAATTTATTAGGACAAGTGAACTTTATAAGACATAAGTGCAAAATGGGTTTTTTTCTTATTTTCTATTTGTTGTATAATCTGCTATTCCTAAATTTAATTTTCAAATTAGCATTAGCTTTTTGTTAAAGAGTATGTTCACATTCAATGAAAAATGAAGACTATTCATATACATAAATAAATAATAAGGGAAGACACTAAGTCTATGACTTATTTTATTTTCAAAAGGGTTTCTAATTCAGTTAGCAAGAGGGAAGTGGCAGGATATTAAATCACTCTACTTCTAATGCTGTTTTGCCTTTGTGTGTTGAATGCCAATTATCATTTTCATTTTCTTATTGCCCTATAGAAAGGTCATTTGTATTCATGTTTTCCTAACCTGGAGCCTAAGGACAAGACTGAGAATAGGTGCCAGACCTAAGAGAATAGAGAGACTGGCCAATGCTTTGTTGTGACCCAATAGGCCTAGTTTGTTTGATGTGGTCTGCAAACCAGACTAAGTTAGAATGGAAAATACCCATAGCTTATAGGAGCTACTGGCTGGGATCAAATGAAATCACAATCTTGTGTTGTTTTTGATACAATTTCCATGTTGGACTGCTACAGAGGGTTCAGATGAGTGTAGTGAAATTAGCAAAGGAGTGGGAGGTCAGCAGACTGAATTCCAGTATGACTCTGACACCAAAGGGCTACATGAACACTTAATCACTTCACCACTGTAAGCTTCTGTTTCTCCATTGGTATTAAAAGGAGGATAAACTAGATGATGAAGCTATGTCAACATTACGGAGTCAGGTAAATTTTAAGGGATTGCTGGATTTGTATGCTTTTTTGTTTCCCAAACACTTTCTTGGTCTCCAAGTTGCACACCCAATATTAAAACAGGATACAGAATTCTTTCCTACTCCTTTCCTTACACTAAGCAGATTCTTAAGATCCTTAAGATCAAATAATTCCTTCCAAAAATTCTAAGTTGAACAACACCAAAATTCATCCTCCCATCTGCTTTCCCAACCCACCCCCACTTCCTTTCCTTTCATTTATTGGTCATTTACTATGTTCCAGGCTCTGTATACCAATCTAGCAGGGGGGAGTGTCACAAAAATGGGTAGAAGCAGTAAAGATGATACATCATAAGTTGTTCCTGATTTAGTGAGGGCACAAAAGAGGAGGTGGTCAGTTACACCTGAAGAGGTTAAGAAGGTTTGAATAAAGGAGCCAAAGCTTGAGCTGAATCATTTAAAAATGAGGAGATGCTCACCTGGCTGGCAGAATAGGGTGGCTGCCATTCAAAGTGGAGAGAATGGTATATGGATCCGCACAGCGCAGTAAACAACCAGGGGTTGTTTAGGAACAGCAAGTGGATCAGAATGCTAGGGCAGAGGGTCGGGGCGGACAGAGAGAGAGGGGCAGGGGCCACCATGAAGAGCCTTGTGGTTTGGACATAAGTCCTCAGCTAAAATGTCCTTGGGTTCATGCTTTCTGTAGTTCCAAAGGCTTCTATTTAATTGTCATTCCTCTCTTTTTAGGGATCTCTTACTCTAAAGCCTTCGGGGTGCCAAAAGAGGGTGGTAGTTTACACACATAACAAATTATATCAAGAGTGAAATAAATGCAGTAATTTTCACTGTATTATCTACCTTCTTGCTACTCGATTTTTGCTTTCTAGGAGAAGTTCCCCTATAACATACAATTAAATGTTTTAACTTTTGCATACTGGGCTTTAATATACTTTCCTGGGAACATGTTGTCTATGAAAGCTGAGAACTGCTAGTATTTAGCAAGATAAGGCTCTTTCCCTATTTACTTCATTTGTAAAAATTCAAATTAAAATAAAATGTAGCGCTGTTCCAATTTATAAAATCCCATAAACGTGTAGGTAAGAAGTAGAATAAGACAGAAAGACCAGCCATACATGCAACTATATTAGCTAACATAGGACACCCAAGGCCATAAAGAAAGGCTGCTGCTTCCCCTTATTTTCCAGCAAAGCTACAGATAATAAAATCAGCTGCTGCTAAAATAAGTTGCAACACTGCCTAGGTGGGAAGATGGAACATTCCAGGAAAAAATGTAAACATATTTCTGACTCATTTCAGAAATAATCAAGATCTATTAGACTTAGCAATGAAAAGGTCAGTGTTCATTTCAAGAAAGATAATAGTTGTCCAATCACCAGTTTATAAAGCTTCAGAAGGTACGGGCAAAACATTCAGTCAGGAAATGAGTGGCACTCCAGGTGACACATAGCTTTGGTGTCAAATCCAATGAAGGGTTTTTCAAGCTCATCTTTGTCACTGCATTTCTTCCATCAAAAGAATTACTTTTTTTCTTATACAAACTTCTGAAATGGGCATGTGCCTTACAACTTTCTATGTATTTACTGTATAGCATTTCCTTTCTTTCTGAAAAGCTGTAATTAAATGAGCAATGCATCTGTAGTTGATGGTTTCTTAAAGATGGTTTCTTTGATAGTAGCTGTTTGATGTTAGTGATTTGAATGCTGTAAGCTTTCGTTTCCTCAGTGGGAGTTACAAAGAAGGTCCTGTACTGGATGAAAATGAAATCGTTTATCTAAAGCTTGTATACATTGGTGGGCCCAGAGTGGTATTTGACAAGTGACAGGGCCCAAGGTAGGTCAAGTCCTCCAAAGGTCAAGGACACTTTGAGCACCTTACCTGCTTAACACTAGGGAGTGGACACCTGCTTGAGCCAGTCACTGTTTTGACAGGACTTACTCCATGTCACCTGTCCATATCTTCTACCATTTGCAAAGTTGTTTCACAAACATTCTCTTTTGATCCTTGTAACAACTCTATGAGGTAAGGTGAGGCAACATTATCCACCTCATTTCTCAGAGGTTTTAAAACTGAAGCACCTCAGAGGTTAGAAGAATGGACCAGCTCCATATGCCAGTGGGTGACAAAGGAGTTGCCAACTCAGACATGTCTGACTCCAAGCCCCGCACTGCTTCTCACATTCAATTCTGCAGAACTTCATTCTTTCCAGTATGCCTCTGGGACAAACCTGGGGACTTCGACCTGGAATTTGTTTCAGATAGATTAATGCATGAAGAGGAAGAAAGCCATTTTGAAAACTTCTTGGTGTTGTATAGGTAGAGATCTGAACATAGTCTCATTCTACTATCACATATATGAGAAAACGCCCACAGCAGTTTTTTCAGGCTTCAGCAAGGAGACAAGTGGCACTAGAGACAGAAGCTAGGGAAAAACTGCAATTCACGCAGAAATCACAGAGGTGAGAATTCCTGGTGAGTCCACCTGGAGGCCTCAGGTGTGCTACCTGTGGGTTCAGGTGAGGCTGCAGCATGCCCTGCAGTCCCACAAGAATTAAAGTGTCTCCGGATCTGGGCTAGAGGTCAGTGAGATAATGCAGAAGGCTCAAGGTAGTATTAGAATTCTTCTCTCTGAGAAAATATCTGTGAGAAGGCATCCATCAACTTGGCAGAATCTAAATATTTATTTAAAGACAACTAGGGGTCGACTTTCCTACTCTGGATTTTGGAGGTCTGCCTCTGAGTGAGCTTAAAAGTCCTGATAGAATACTCAATCTAGGAAGTCCCTCAGATCTTTCCTAGTGAATGATTTGGACTTCAGACATCCATACGAACTGGTTAATATGTGGTAGGCAAAAAGGAGTTTCATTTAATCATCAAAACTTAAGATCAAATAGCAGCTGTATAATCTAGATCTTTGCTTATATAAGATTTTCATAAGATATAGTTTTCAGATTTTGCTTATATAATACACTCTCCCCCCCTCACCCCCCAACAGCACACTGCTGAGCCTGATAAATTACCTTGCTCCAGTTTCCCACTTTCCAGCCGGCACATGGACGGAGGTGGCATCTCTTTGCAGGGTCAGGCCTCGGAATGGCGGCACAGTCGGAATCCGTCTGGGTGCTGCACTCCACGCTTCGCCAGTAGGCCCCCAGCCCACACGTGGTGGAGCACTGCGGCCGGGCAGGAGAGAGAAGACAGAGGCTGAGGGCAGGGGCTCTCAGTCTCGGCTGCTCACTAAAATTGCTAGCAGAACTTTTAAGAACTACTAATTTGTCTAGGTCTCTGCCCTAGACAAATTAGTCTGAATCTCTGCAGGCAGGCAGGGGCCAGGCATCAGTATTAAAAAAAAAAAATTTCCAGGTGATTCTAATGAATAGGCAGGCTTGAGAATGCCGGATTTACATGTGGGAGGAAAACACAATGCAAATCAAAACTTGCTTCCCTTTAAAAATTATCCTGGTATGAGTGCCTAGGAGGCTGCAAACTGCAGCATTTCAGACCGATGCTCTCCAGATTGGATGTCAGGTCCATGCACCTGCCTCTTCCCTCATATCCATGTAACCATGATGACATTGTCTCACTTATTCTTCTCTGGGACAAACCTGTGGTGTAGCCTGGAATTGGTAGTGTAGATAACCTGAGGCTCGGAGAGCCGGATCGCTGAGGGAGGAAGACCAAGGCTTTCTGCCAACCAAATTCGGCATGCTAACTGTTAGAGCAGCGCCTCTTAAACCTCAGTGTCTGCCTGGATCACCTGGGCATCTTGTTAAATGCAGATTCTGAGCCTGTAGGTCTGGGACAGAGCTGGATATTCTGTGTTTCTCATCAGCTCCCAGGTGATCTGATGTTTTTGGTCCTCAGACCATGCTTAGAGTTAGAAAGACATTACAACATGATGCTTTTCATCATTTGACCTACTGGTGGTGAATACATCTATCACCTTTTGCCATATGTACAGCCGAATCCTCAAATACTGTTTTCATATCTCAGGTTTAGCATGTAATCACCTTAAAAACTACACACACTTCCGCTCATCCTCCACCCCGGCCCATAATTTCTTCCCTTCCATGTGCTTAATTCTTTCACACAGCTGATTTTTCTTGCATCCCTTCCCCATCCATCCTCAGAAGAAGGGGCTGTTTCTGGATATGTAGAACACAGCTCTGAGCTAATAAAAAAGGGTGGAAGTTCCGTCTATGACACAACTTTTTGAAAGTTTCTGTTGATGAGTTCTAAATACCAGCCTTATATTTTCCTTGCTGCATTTTCACCCTCCATATAATTTCAAGTTTCACTTTGTGCAAGTTCTCGTGTTACAACACATATGTAACATAACAGAGCTCCTAGGTGGTTATAGCTACTATAGAAACATAGGAAAGAGTAGAAAATAGCCTAGGTCATTATTTTTCCCATTTAACTCATTCATGGAGGTAATTTTTCCTTAAGTTATTTGGAATCTAGTCTGTATCTTTTCTAAGTTCCCAGCACTTTGTCCTTGTACAAAAACCCGTGTATGTGTAGTAGGGATAATAGCTGCTGAAGCACACTGGCCACTGTCGTACGTGGAAGCACTAGTGGCCCCGATGGTTAACACCCATGTTCTTTGCAGTGGGACTTAGTAACTCCTTTCATCAAAGGTGGAATGTAATCCCCAGCTCTTGAATCAGGACTGTTCCTGTGACTTTCCCTGGCCAGCAGAACGCCGTGGATGGTGGCTCTAAAGAGGGCTTGCTTGTTTCAGCTCCCTCGGACTCCTGTCTCTACCAGAATAACCCTGGGCTGGAAGAGGAGAGATCATGGGAAATGGAGCTGGGTGGTCCAGTGAGGCCATCTTAGATCAGCCAGCTCTCAGCTGACCCTCCAGCACATGCACAACAAGCCAAGCTGAGACCTGCTAAGCTGGGCCCAGATAAGCAGAACCTCCCAGCTGATCCATAGACTCATAAACAAAAATGTTTACTCAGGTTTTGTGGTTGTTTGCTATACAGCATTATTGTGGTAATAGACAACTGATATAACTGCATAACAGGTATCTTTCCTACATTTTCCCTAGTGTTCTGGCACTCAGAACGTTACAGCCCTGCTGTGGGCTAATTGTGTAATATTCTGCTGTTTCCTAACTTCTGCAGCCTGCAGAACTGGTGATAACACTAGGCCCTCCTTCACTGGTTGTTTGAGGACCACAGAGATAATTCATACACACGGTCCGCGTGGCTCAAATGTTACCTATTAAACACAACACACCTGTAATGTTAGCATTAGGAGTGCCACCTTCCAGATAGTTGGGTCCCAGGGAGTTTAGAAGCCATGCGCAAGGTCACACCGACAGTGTGCTATTAATTTCATATTATAACACAAAGAAAAACATGACATTTGCCTAAATCCAGGAGTGAGACCAAGTTCCCAGGCTAGTGATGACACTGATAAAACTTAAGGGATGTCTATAGTTCTTTGTATCATATTTATGTTGCAAATAAATGCATGCTGTCTCTGGGGTTCTGAATCTGGTCCTGCTAGGTTCAGCTGTCATAAGCAGAAATTTGTTTAATTCCTTTGTGATAGTTTCTATGTAGGCAGCAAGCAACAATCCAAAGGATGCTGACAGGAGGAAGGCCTGGGATGCAGTAAAAGTAAAATGGGATTCCATCAACCATCACTTCTATTAGCTTCAAATTGGGAGTGGGGGATGAGAGAGGAGGACTCTGAGAAGGCTGAGGGACAATTTCACTTTGTCCTGGAAACCTCCATTCTCATCCCAGCCAGTGACCCCCTGGTTACTGATTTGCCAGGTCAAGGAGCAGTTTTCGGGGTGTTCAGAACTGGCACTGATATGGAGGGCAGCATCTGAATCACGTGGGAACTGCTGTGAAAGGCTTTGCAAAATCATACTGTCACTTCCATTTACACTGCACAGTCTACACCTACCCGACTGGCCCAGAGGGGTCGGATGGAATGACCAGGCAGTTCAATGAGAGATGATTTCTGTCAAAATGAGAGCCACACCCAGGCACACGTGTAGCACCTGAGTTTCCTGCTTTGTAAACAGACACCAGAGCAAACACTTATTTCCTATGTGCCTGACACGCTTCTGAGTACATGACATACGGCTATTCCTTCTCTCTCGTGGCGAATCGTATGAATCAGGCGCTGTCACTGCCGTCCTCTTACAGGTGAGGAACCAGGGCAGGGGCAGGCCATACAGGCAGCGATGGGAAGCCGGCTTCGGGTTTTATGTCTACTTCTACTAGACACAATGAATTAGAGAAACATGTTATATATAATGGGGGACACAAACAGCCTCCAACACAGGACAGAAAGTGGAAGGACACAGTGAGAGAAACTTCAGTTTGATCAAATTCTCAGGAACTTTAGACATTAGTCCCAGTCTTAAAGGTTCAAGAAAGGGTTTATGGAAGCAGCAGCTCAACTAGATACTGAAGAACATGTAGGATTTAAAAGGGTAGAGGATGAGGTGGAGGAAAGTCCAGGCAGAGGAAACCGCATAAACAAAGGCATTATTGGGCTGGGAGGGGCAGGGGTAGGGAGAGAGGACACTGGGCAGGTTAGATTCATTTATGCTTAAGACGGATGATGAAAAGTACGAGGCAGTACAGTGTGAAAGCTGCATTATGTAAGGTTGTAAAGGCTATTGATGTTAGAGTAGATTTTATCTGATATGATATATAATAAAGAGATGTGCAAGTGGGAGTGTAGAATGATTAGAAAATTCCTTTTAGAAGATAGTTCTGGAATCTTACATCTCTTGTGATGCTGTGTGGAAAGCCTGTCTGGAAGCACATAGGCCAGCAAGGACAGGGCAGGGGTCCTGGACAAGAGCAGTGACTGAGGGCCCTTCGTTCTCGCCTACTGGGGCACTACTGGCATTTAGGACTGGACAATTCTTCCTTATAAGGGACTTCCCTGATTGTCACAGCACCTTCATCATCTTTGATTCAGACATTGAATGCTGGAAGCAAACCACACCTCCCATCATTGCAACAAAAACATCCCCACTCTTTTCCAAATGCCTCCCATCATTAGATTGTTTCCTGATTAGCAAAGCAATGAATCAGAGGCTATGAAGCCTAACCGCCTGGGTTCAAACCCCTGCCCCATCACTCATGAGTGTGCGTGATTCTGATTAGCTACTAAACCTCTCAGTTTCTCTTTCTTCATCTCTAAAATGTGGAAACTATTACCAATATCCTTGGGCTGTGGTGAGGATTGACAGAATACATGTTATTTCGCATAAAATCATGCTATAAAGCATGGAACACACTTTATAAATGTTGACTGTCAATGTCCTCCTCATCACTAAGCTCTTGAGAACTGATTAGGAAAGAAAAATGACTAATATGTCAGGGATCATGAGACCCATTCCTCTCATTCTTTAACAGACTGGGTTACTCTAAGCATGAAGATCTTTTCTCCTTCAGAACCTGGATTCTGTACTTGCAAACAGAAATAATAAGATGCTATTCAACTGATCGGAAATGTGATGACTCACTTCAGAAATTCAACATAAATCAATGTGGAACATAGCCCAAATGCAAACAAAAACTTTGTTAAGCTTGAATTTAGCTATTTACTGCCAGTATAGTTAATCAGTGATGTTGATTAATTTATCCAAAGGAACTTTATACATCTAAATTGTCAATTGGTGCTGAAATTCGCTAGAGAGACAGCAAATTAGAGTGAGAAGATTTAGAAGGTTCGTCCTCCAATTGACCAAGTGTGTCCTTAGATAAGTCACTTACCTGCTAAAAATTTTACTTTCTGTATTTGTAAACTGCTATGCTATAAATGAGATCCTACCTGGCTACCCAGGCTGTCAAAAAATAGGGGGTTACATATGAAAGTGGTTTGGAAATTAACATGCTTTATAAATTAAGTGTATTGTTATTTTTTTTTTATTAGCTGCTAATACTTCACTTCTCTTTAGCTAGAGAGATGACTCATAACTTGTCACCAAAATGCTGAATGATTTGAACAGGTGGCTATCTTGCCACCAAGTCCTCTTTTAGTTATCAAATTATTCTAACACGTTCATATACTCTGCATTCGAATTTCAAACTGATGAGAAATTATTCTGATGCTTCAAAGGATGTAATTAGTTCTAGAAATGGAAACACAAATATGCAGCCAAATTTCTGAAGCCTGAAAAGAGGGGGAACCAACATTTTGTCATCATGTTTATTTTCTTCTTCCTCTATATTCTAATTCTTTCAATGAGAATTATTTTTGTATACAAGTACTCAGACCAACCAAAAAGAAAAGAAATCACTGATAGAGTGAGCTATAGAATCCTTTCCGAGAATTTAGTATTAGATTTCCTTTCCAATTGGGATTACTTGACAGTTTTAAACTAGAGTCTCAACATTAGCTTTCAGAATAAAATGCAAACTTGGGCTCTTTCAGTTGCCCTTCATCACAGAACCACTGTAGTTTATAGCTGAAGGCCCATCAGAGATGACCTAGAGCTCTAGCCTTCTGCGGGTGAAAAGCAGTCCCAGAAAGAGGGTCTGACTTCTCCACTAGCACACAGCTGGCTGACCCGGCCCTCCCAGCCCTCCTGACTTAGTTCAGGATTCTTTTCACTACATCTCACTCTATTTGTTCTGCTTTCTGGAAAAAATTTTTTTCTTTCCATTTTTGGAGTTAGGGAGGAAAAGAGAGATGAGGGCATATCAGAGACCTGATTGCTTCACTTTTTTTTCCCACAGCAGCCTATATTTATACAAGTCCATTTTGAAATGTGTACAAGAATGCAACCCCCCTGCTATTTTCCATACAGAATCAGGAATGGGGTAAGAAATGGAACTCCTACCTCACTCCAGTTTCCAACAATCCAGTACGCTGGACTGTGGTCTGTCAAGAGCTGCTTGTAACTGGAGGCATTCAGCAAAAACCCCTCAGCAATCAGACTCGTTGCATCTTCCTCGGTCAGGACTTGTCCGGAACTTTGTGTCAGATTGGTGGGGCTTGGAAGTTCTGGCAGGTTACGGTTTCCTGACTTTTCTGAGGGTGCGGGCCAGTGGTCTCCTCCCGGATGGAGTGGAGCAGTAGCTGGCGTCTCAGTGACCATCCCCTCAGCTCTGGGTGTATCATTTTTGAGAGCAGCAGTGGGCCTTGGGCTGGGTGGCAGTCCTTCCACCACTGTGCTGAAGGGTGGCCACGAGGATGCCCTCCTGAGATAGGGTGTTGGTGGAGGGCCAAGCGACACTGCTGCGTTTCTTTCCATTGAAGCATCATTTCCAGGTACTCTGATCTTGGTCCATGTTACAGAGTTGTTTTCATGTTGCTCACTGTCTTCCCCTGAACCACTGTGAATCTCCATTTCGGGTTCTTTGGTCAAGCGATTGGAAAAAGGAGTCACCTGCCAAGTCACAGGGTCGCTGGAAGATGACAAATCAGAAGCACTCGTTGTTGTGGCTAAAAGATCTCCCTCTGAGGTGGGACCTGTGTCCGAACGGGAAACAGTTCCATTTGGCTGGATACTCAGAGACCAGGAGGTGAGGATGGGCTGGGACGTGCTTCCAGCGGAAATGACATCGTGGGAATCCAGTTCAGTCTGGGCGGAACCGTTGTGCCCCTGTTTCCCATCCAAGTCTCCCTCTCTGGCGACCGTGGGAGGCCCGGGGCTGTTGACAGCCAGAGCAGTTGTGCTCGGAGACGCGGGCACCGTGGATGTGGTCAGCGTTCTGGGACTGGATGTAGCTGGAGGGATGGGCTTTGGAGGGTTTTTCTCGGATGTTGGTGGTGTTTTCCCATTGGAAATTGTGCCTCCGTTGGGCTTCAGAACTCTCCGGCTAGATGGGCATTGCTGGAGGCCACACAGAGCTCGGCTGTTGGGTTTCCGTGTCACATCGCAAGGTTCATCGTGATTCCTGGCACACGTGACACTGCGCATCCGCACGCCACCACCACAGGAAACAGAGCACTGGGAGAGAGAGACGGCTGTCAGTTTGGTGGGGAAGTGCACTGGTTCTCACGCTCACGTTTACAACTATCAGGGCACGCCCGCTGTTTTCTTTACATTTGTTTTCTGTGCTCCTTTTGAATTCTATGGAACTATATATCTCCTGGAAACCAGCTGGAGCTCAGGCCCAACCATCCACCCTTCACAGACTGAAAACACAAACTACAACTTAGTAAAACTGAAGTTGCCCTGGGCTTTGAATGTTGGATACTGGATTCTTAAGGAGTGCAGTGATTTAAACAAGTCCCCTGATCTTTTTTAGAGACAGTAATATAATCTTTCCTAGGGTTGTGATGCTATTAACTTAACATAAAATGTTTACGTATTCTCTGAAATCTATTAAGGTAGATGTAATGAACCTTTCTTTTTATATTTAGAACATTCCTATTATGACTCACATAGTCTCACCCAGGACCATAAGCTCATTTACACTTGTGTGGGTCAGATAGAATCAGATTAAAAGCTAGACAGCCATCATATTCACACGGGTACATAGATCCAGGACCTCTCCTGAAATTTAAAGGCGGAGCTAACCAAGGATGGGGAGATACCTCT